>SJXQ01002727.1:75121-97944 GCA_006408695.1 Aepyceros melampus
GACCCCGACCCCTCCCTCTGCACCTCGGATCACTGAAACACCGTGATGCTGCAATTGGTGTACACCGCTCTGACCCCAAGAAGCCAGTGCCTGGAGCCTCTGCCCCCGCGAGGGCCTCTCAGCTCTTTCACCCGCCCTTCCCCTCTGTCCCAAACGTTCAGCCTGGGGATAGGGTGGGGAAGGGACCTGTTGGTCCATGGGCACTTTAAAGAGACTGTTTGTCAGGGACTAATCATTAATCTGAAGCACAAAAGGGTGAAGAAATGCTGACTTTAACCTTTGTAGATGCTCACCCTGGGATTTGTATTTACCTGACCCCTAGGGGTCAAAGGAGCCGGCCTTGCAGTGGTACCCTGTTTTCTCCGGAGAGAGCGGGATGCTAACCTCTGATGGGGCAGCACTGCCATCCCGTGGGCGTTTGGCATCACTGCATCTGGACTCGGGACCGAGATGTTCTTTCTCTCAAATTGTTCAGGAAATTTCTCTCAAGCACAGCGGAAACCTCCAGAAATTCCTTCTTGGGGGTTTCTTATGTCAGCCAGATATCCTTGACGCTTAGTGAACTTTGCCTCAGATATTTGTAGAATCTAAAAAGAGCCATAGAATTAGAGTATTTTCATTCTGAAAAGTCAGTGAAAGATATATTTGCTTTATTCTGTCAACTCTTAATTTTCCAAGGAGTCTTTCCTGTAGACTGTCTGAGCCTCATTACTTGACACTCCCTGCCTTGTGCTTCAGATTATATATTCAAGGAATACCAGTTAATTTAAATATTAGCCTCAGCACTGTCGTAACAGAGAAGTTAAATCTATAAAGAAAAATTATAAGGCAAAATTAATTGAAAATAATTGGAGCTTAATTACCATTTCTCATTGTCTGTGCCACTATCCCTCTATGCCCAGGACTGAGTATCCTTGGGCGAGTTATTTCTGCCATGCAGCTGATGGATTTCTCCTCATTGTAGAAGAAGCAACGCGATTCAAGCACCTCAGGAAATATGTCTATAACTATGAGGCTGAGAGTCCAGTGGTGCCCCTGGGACTGCTGACTCAAGAAGCTCCACTAAGATCAACTGCATGGTACGAGGGGAGAGGGAAGGCCCCTGGAGGACCCTGGATCCCAGGGCTGAGCAAACTCGGCTTGCACCAGGACTGTCATAACCTCTAAGTGCTGGACTGGCCCTCAGTTTGCCAGTCAGCTTCTTTGCTGAGAAGTTATCTGCTATAGAGACGTCCCTGGTGGTCCAGCGGTTAAGGCTTCACCTTCCAGTGCAGGAAGCTGTGGATTCAGTCCCTGTTTGGGGTGGCCAAGATCCCACATGACTAGAGGCCAAAAAACCAAAACATAAAACAGAAGTGATATTGCAACAGATTCACTGAAGGCTTTAGAAATGGTTCACATTAAAAATATATATATATTTTTTTCTAAGTTGTCTGCCACAGAAACAATGTTTTTACCTACCAGGTTTATTTTGCTATTAGCTTCCATTCCCTGGTGGCTCAGAGGGTAAAGCTTCTGCCTGCAGTGTGGGAGACCCAGGTTCCATCCCTGGGTCAAGAAGATCCCCTAGAGACGGAAATGACAGTCCACTCTGGTACTTTTGCCTAGAAAATCCCATGGACAGAGAAGCCTGGTAGTCCATGGAGTCACAAGGAGTCGGACATGACTGAGCGACTTCACTTTCACTGTTCTTTCCAAGATGTAATTAGAATATGTGAACTAAAATGTCAAGATTGCAGGCCAATAGAGTTAACGTTTTAAGAGATGTCCAGTGGGTGAGCATCCCAGGAAAGCATTCTGGAGTGTGGCTTTTATCATCTAACTGAAATAGTATCTACTACTAAAAACAAACAGAACAGAAAATTTAAACGCTCAGTTTGTTCTCAAATAAAACTTTACCAGTTGTTGAGACAGACTGTACCCATATCCGTGTTCTGTGGAACAGATCTAAGGGCAGCTATTGGGGTTCCTGTGGGAAAGAGAAGTCAAACTGGGCTGCCATCTTAGTTTTCGGGCACCAGCATCTGTGCTGTCAGAGAAGGTAACATTAGTCACATGCGACTATTTAAATTGAATAAAACTTGTTACTCGGCTATATCCAAATATAAAATAAAAAGTTTTAAGTAAATAAAAATCAATTGAACAAAAGTGAAAATTCAGTTTCTTAGTCACACTAACTGTATTGCAAATGCCCCGTTGGCCCCCATACCTAGTGGCTCCTATATTGGATAGTGAGAAAACAGAACACCTCCAGCACTGCAGAAAGTTCTTTAAACCACGCTGGATAACACAGAGGGAACTATTTAAACTCCAGCTGTCTGTGAAGCTTGGAATAGGCCCTGATAGATACACAGGGTCTTGGATTTTTGGTTTTTCCACTGATGCTAAGGAAGCATTTGCTGTTGAAACCAGTGATAGCCCTTCTCCTGCCTCCTGGTTTTCTTCCAAACCCTCACTCCTCAGCTGTATTTCTTCTAGCCAGTTGTCCCTCTTTATAACTAAAGGGAGTACGTTTAGAACCAATAAAAAGTTATCATCCTTTGCATACAAAGGGGAGAACTTCAGAAGTATGGTGTCCTGCGGAACATGGGAAAGGTCAGAAAGCCCTGAGCTGGGGAGGAGTGTTGTGTTCTTGGTGGAGAGTCTTAATGTACTGTTACCCTGTCTTCTCAGGTGGAGCTGGAGGTCCCCCAACTCTGCAACTTCATCCTGAAGACGAGTCACTGCACCCTGAATGAGGTGTATGGCCTCAACTCTGAGGGCAAGGCCTTGCTGAAGGAGACCAAGAACTCTGAGGAGTTTGCTGCTGCCATGTCCAAGTAAGACGTGGGCCTGTGCGTTCAAATTTCTGAGCTCTGGGCATCATGGCATGTGTTTCACATGAGAGTGTGTATGTCCAAGGGAGACATGAGCATATGTTTACTGTCGGGCACATATGTGAGTACAAGTATTTGTACTCTCTATTCACCACAGAACAGGGAATTGCTGAGTTTTCACAACAATCAAAAAGAGGGAAGTAGTCTTTACCCTCCCCTACTGAAGTTTCCCTAATTATCATTTAAATATGTTCTAAAAGATCTCACACTCCTTGAGACAAGAAAGCTGAGATGGTTTGTTTAAACAAGTGAATTCATGTTTAAAGAATGAAACAAGACTGTGTCTGGTGGTCCTCAGAGAGGGTCCAGGCAGGACTTGCTGTGACCAAGCGTGGCTCGGCTCAGCAGAGAACACTAGCTTCAAGGGGTCCGGGGAGAGGCACGGGCTGAGCAGGTCCCGCTCCAGGGCCGGCGTCCTGCCAGTGCACACTGACCAGACCTTTCCTATTGCTCACAGCTGGCAGCGCTTCTGACTGATCAGTGTTCACGGTGTGCTGGTTGTTAGATTTTTTTTGAACATCTGTCTCATCTCCAGATCACAGTTTGCAGTGTCTCCTGCATTGTAGGCAGATTCTTTTCCATCTGAGCCATCAGGGAACGCCCTTGTAGTGTCCTAAGTGTGTGCAAATACAGTCATGGGGTTGTTGATTTGGTAACAATGGACACTCCTTCCCTGCCTGTCTTTCAATTTGTTAAACCTTAGACTCGGAAGCCAAAACAGGCCCTGCGGCTTCTGTCTCTTACCAGCGCATGTTATTGCATCCAAGACTTGGAAGCATTGCAGGGAGTGGGGCTGCAGTGATGGAGGGGAGTAGGAGTTACTCTCTGATCCTTGTCTGTTACTCAGTCATGTTTGACTTAAAACCCAGTGGACTGTAGCCCTCCAGGCTCCTCTATCTATGGAATTCTCCAGGCAAGAATACTGGAGTGGGTAGCCATTCGCTTCTCCAGGGGATCTTCCCAACCCAGAGAACAGGGCCTCCCACATTGCAGGCAGATTCTTTACCATCTGAGCCACCAGGGAAGTCTTCTTTGGTCCTTACCCTCCTCCAAACAAAAGAGACTCCTGCTTTTGGCCACCTTGAGGCTTTCTTGTGAGCCTGTGTCACAGTGTCTGGAATTTTCTGAGAGGATGTAGGGCTGTGGGAAGCATCCCACATCTCTTTTTCTTTCTTCTGACTCAGCTAGAGCAGGTGGTGCCAGGCGCTCTGAATCCCCTAGGGAAATCCCTAAAGAAAGGTCCCTAAGATCAGAGTGGACCCAGGCTTTAGCCAGAGCCTGAGATCATATGAAAGTGAAGGAATGTCCAACAAATGTATGGAAAGAAGCTCCAGTTCACTGGTGGTCAGGAGATGAAATTAATGCAGCAAGATATTTATCACGTTATACTCACTTATACCCTTAAGACTATAGAAACTTAAAACAGCAATAGCACCTATTGCTGGCAAGCCTGTGAGGCAAAGCATACCCTCACACATTGCTGCTGCAAAGGAGTGCCTTTAGTCAATTTAGTAAATTATAAGGAAAAATACTTGGAGTCTTTGACATAGCTAAAAAGAAAAGTAGTAACATGTGAAGACAGATGCATTGGAATGTTTGTATCAGTGTTGTTGGTGGGGCAAAAAAAATTTAAACATCCAGGAAGAGAAAAGGTGAATGCCATCAAATAGGAGACTATCTGAATAAAGAATATATAACCACAGAATGGACTGTTGTACAGCTTTGTAAAAAGAATATGTTAGAGTGCTACCAGATGACTCAAGGATTTTCATGGAGTAGAATTAAGTGAGAAGAACAAGATAAAGACAAGTATGCATGATGCCATGCCATTTGGATAAAACCAACAATGACAAACTATTTCTATGATGGTGTTTTCACGCCCACACTTCTGTATAAGATCATATGAGTGTGGAGATATGAGTGGAAGGCCCAGTGGGGTGTTCTGTGGGGAGCGTGGCTGCAAAGACTCATATGGGGAGAGAGAGGGACTGGGTGGGCCAAGCCAAGCAAAAAAAAGGAAAAGAAAAAGAATACCAGAAGCATACACATACCTGTATACTTTTTTGAAAATATATGTATATGTGCTGATATTTTATCAAAAACGATGTAACAAGATAAGTAAAAAGGAGGCTGTAAAGCCACCTAGCCTATGGCTCATGGTGGAGAAGGGACGCTCGGTGACCATACGCTCTCTTCACCAGGTACGACCTCAAGCTGGCTGTTCCTGAAGGCAACAAGTTCTACTTTACCCAGAGAAAGGAGAGCCTAAACACATCCTCAACATCAAGAGGGGCATCATCTCTGCCCTCCTGCTTCCCCCAGAAACGGAAGAGGCTAAGCAAGTGTTGTTTCTGGTGAGAATGTAAAAAGCTGATAGTAGTGGTCCTTTGAACCTCTCTTCACATAGTGGAGCTAGGTTCCACTTAGAGGTCAACTGGATCGCTGACTCAGCTGCATGGCTAGTTACACGGGAGGCCCTCTATTGGTATGAAGAACGTTGCTCAGAGCTCCCCTGATCTCTGGGCTCACTGAGGGCCCAGCCCACACAACCTGAGCAGGTTGGGTCTAACTTTACAGCAGTTTCTGGGGAGTCCTGACCACCCTACCCTCTGTTTGATTTTGTTATGTTTCTACAAGGTAGAGTACACTAAGGCCTCTCTTTGTGTGTGTGTGTGTGTGTGTGTGTGTGTGTAATTTTTGGCCACCCTCTGCAACATGTAGGACGACCAGGGATTGAACCTGTGCCCCTTGCACTGGAAGGCAGAGTCTTAACTGGACCACTAACAAAGTCCCCTGTGTGCCTTTTAAACACAGAAAATAACTGACTCTGTTTGCCAACCTCTTAAGAATCCCAGGTTTTGCTCTGAGTTCAGTCCCGTGAACACTTTTGAGCCCTTACTATGTTCTGAGCTCTGTGCTGCACTCCACGGGGAGCAGACACTGCTGCATCCTGCAGGGGCCTCTGCACAGGGAGGTCTCAGGATCTGGCGGGGAGAACCAAGACATATACAACACAAAGCAGATTGGAGTATACGCTGTAAATGAGCAATAGAGAAAAGCCTCCGAGAGCACAGAATATTGGCTGGGCCCTAGGAGGGCAGGGAGGGGTACTTCAGAGCCAAGACCACCCTTAAGAGGTTTTCTCACGCTCACTCTGGCTGCCCGGGAACCAACCACACCCACGTTCTGTCCAAGAGGACGAAGCTTTCTCCCAGATCCATGTTGCCTTTTCTTACAGGCTTCTTTCCCAGCCCCACCCAAGCACCTAAAGATGGTTCCCTGCGTTGAGTACACTTGTATCTCCTGCTGCCCTAGGATACCGTGTATGGAAACTGCTCCACAGACTTTACTGTTCAAACGAAGAAGGGAAACGTGGCAACAGAAATATCTATTGAAAGAAACCTGGAGAAGTGTGATCACTTCCAGCCCATTAGCACGGGAGTTAGCCCACTCGCTTTGATTAGAGGCATGGTAAGTTCATTGGTGGCTCAGATGGTAAAGCGTCCACCTACAATGCGGAAGACCAGGGTTTGATCCCTGGGTTGGGAAGATCGTCTGGAGAAGGAAATGGCAATCCACTCCAGTATTCTTGCCTGGAAAATTCCATGGACTGAGGAGCCTGGAAGGCTACAGTTCATGGGGTTGCAAAGAGTTGGACACGACTGAGCAACTTCACTTCACTTCAAGTTCATATCAGCATTGCTATGCACACTGGCAGCAGCCTCTTCATTATTAACATTATGGAATGTTAGAGCTAGAAGGGATCCCAGAGAAAAAATTCTAGGCAGAGAAAACATAAGGAGCAGTAGGAACAGGTGTGACGTGTTCGTGTGTGGTAGGACAGGGAGTCATGTCAGGTGCGTGCATGCATGCTAAGTCGCTTCAGTCGTGTCCGACTTTTTGCAACCCCATGGACTGTAGCCTGCCAGGCTCCTCTGTCCATGGGATTCTCCAGGCAAGAATCCTGGAGCGGGTTGCCATGCCCTTCTCCAGGGGATCTTCCCGACCCAGGAAACAATCAGATGCGTGTTTTGTGGTGTTTCCTTCATTGGCAAGCAGGTTCTTTACACTAGTGCCACCTAGGGAGCCCCATGTGCTGGATCCCAGGTTATAAATACTTTGTACGGATCAGAAGTCTCCTGGAGGGAAATAAGGAAAGTTTACAGTGGACCCAGCTTGGGGGTTTTCATCCCCTTGACTAAAAGTATGAAGCTTTCTTCTCTCGCTGAGTTAATCTAGTGGTACAGAACCCCTGTTCCCCCACTTTCTTCCCTGAAGGACATACATATGGGAGAAGACTCAGGTTCAAGCCCCAGGGCCTGATGAAAATGCTTTTCCCCTGATCCCATTCACAGACCCGCCCCTTGTCAACACTGATTGGCAGCAGCCAATCCTGCCGGTACACCCTGGACCCAAGGAGGAAGCACGTGTCAGAAGCCGTCTGCAATGAGCAACACCTATTCCTGCCCTTCTCCTACAAGTAGGTCCCTGGCTGTAGCCCCAGCTCCTTATTTATGGGGCCATTAGGAGCTGAATGCTTCTTGGTGCCCTGTTGCAAGCTAGGCTGTGCCTGGGAGGAGGTGTGAAAAGGTACAAAGCAGAATGTATTTCTGTCTTCCTGTCTCAAGCTAATAGGCCATTTGGGAGGAAAGACTTAGGCACGAGGAACAATTCAAAACCAACAAAAGATATCTGAAATCCAGACTTTAAGGGCTAGAGATCAGGAAAAACTGGAACCATTACTAGCTGCTCGGGTTAGAAAGGCTTTACAGAAGATTTTGGAATTGGCCTAGAGACTTACATATCCATTTTGAAAACTGGTCAGTCAATTAGTGTTGACTGAGTAACCGCTACCTATATTCTTGGCACTGAACTATGGGAGATCACAAAAGAATTTCGGAGCTTAGTGTTAGTTCACTCCCTCTGGGCACTCCGAAATGGTAGAGAGTGTGAGGTACATGGGTCCTTCTGATGGGAGGACAGCCAGCATGTCCAGAAGGAGTGTTGCTGTTCACAGGCAGTCAGGGACAGCTGGATATAAATAAGTATGGTTTGAAAGGGGAGCAGGATTCTGGGAGGAGTGGAGATAGGGGAGACATTCACCATGAAGAGCAGAGAATGCTGTGGGGAGCCTGGCCATCCTGACAATGCTGTCATTCCTGTGTTGCCAGGAACAAATACGGGATGATGGCACAGGTCACACAGACTTTGAAACTTGAAGACACACCTAAGATCAACAGCCGCTTCTTTGAGGAAGGTAAGGTGTGATGTACACATGGTTGCCAGGGTTGGGAAACCTGCCACGAGGTACCTACCATGGCTTAGCTCCTTGCTGGGCCCTGTGAGAGTCCTGGGCTCTGGGCTTCTGGCCATGGGGCCATTCTACTGAGAAAACCTGTTCATTTCAGAATGTCAGGTGGCAATGGGATAAAGGAAAGGGGAGAGTTCTCCTAGTGCTCCCTGGGTTTTGGAAGTAGGAAGTAGGCCTCCCAAGTCCACCTTTGGTAAATTGGACAGCCGGGCCTGAGCGAGGTAGGGTAAATGGGAAAAGTCAGTCGTTAGAGCTGAAGGAAGCTAGAGAAACCTCTAGTCCAACCTCAGCCCTGCACCTATCTTTATGTCAATGAGTCATGTGCCTTACCTCATTCTCAGCCACCTGTGATGTCAGGTGGTAGCAGCATGTGCTTTTACTCCCATTCTACGGAAGGGAAAGGGACACACAGAGAGGCGTGGTGATATATTCAAAGTCACAGACTGTTAGAGGAGGTACAGAATGGGCCTCCAGGTCTAATCTAAGTCAGGACTCCTTCCACACCACTGATTCACCCACCTCCTGGGCAGAGGTGAGGGCAAGGTGATGGAGGGAACACCAAACATCCCCCTACACACACACACAAACTGCTGTTAGACCCAGTGGGAAGACAGGACAGGTGAGGACCAGTGAGTCTAGCCTCATGTCAACAGCACCTCCTTACCAGCTCTTTTAGGCAAAAAGGTCATTCAATCCAATACAAGTCTAACAAGCCTGGATTCAATCCCAGCTCTGCCTCTTACACCCAGAAAGCTCTTGGGCACAGTAAGTAGCCCACCTCTGGGTCTTAGTTCCCTTTATTTTTAAATTGAGGAATAATATTAACGCTGGACTTCCCAAGTGGTGCTCGTGGTAAAGAACCTGGCTGCCAGTGCAGGAGATGTAAGCGCCTCAGGTTCAGTCCCTGGGTTGGGAAGATCCCCTGGAGAAGGACATGGCACTCACTCCAGTATTCTTGCCTGGAGAATCCAATGGACAAGGGAACCTGGCAGGCTATGGTGTATAGGGTTGAAAGAGTCAGACACGACTGAAGCAACGGCAGGTATGCACAATGTTCATGCTAATTACAAGCAGAGGGTGGCAAGTTAGGGAAACACTGAAGTCAGATCCCTAGCCTAGAGCCAGGCACAAAACAGACACTAAGAACAGAACAAGAGAGGCTTTTTTCCTCCGCCCCCCTCTTGCTGACCCCTCCTGGATCTCCAGCTTCTAGAAGAAAGATGAGGCTGAGATGCAGGGGTAAGCTGGAATCCCTCTGACACGCTCCTCCTTCCAGGCACTGAGGCGGTGGGTCTTGCCTTTGAGAGCACCAGGTCCACGTCACCTCCAAAGCATGCTGAGGCCATTGTGAAGACGCTCCAGGAGCTGCAGAAACTGCACGTTTCTGAGCAGAATGCCCAGAGAGCCAACCTCTTCCATAAACTAGTGACGGAGCTGCGAGGCCTCAGCAGTGAGGCGGTCACCTCCCTCTTGCCGAAGCTGATCGAGGTGTCCAGGTATTTCTCGAGCAGTTGCGGCTCAAACCTTCATAGATTATGAGCCCATGGGAGCTGGCTGAGACATCAGCCAGAGAATCTCAGGAACCATTGAAATTTCAACCCATTTAATCAATTGAGTCAGTCAGTAAATGTTTGCTCGATAGAGAAATGTCAGCTAAGGTGTCTAGAGTTCCAGCTAAGGTGTCTAGAGCTCCATGGGTAACACACACGTACATTGCATCCAAGGTAGATAAATATTTACGTGTTGAGATAGGAGGAAAATCTTTCCCACATTTTGATGGGTATCTTTAATCCCTCGTTCTACAAGGAATACCCTGGGAAGTGTGAGAGGAAAAGAAGTCTGTGTTTTCTGGAAGCCTGTAGGCTAGAGGAGAGAGAACTCAAGCAAGCAAAAGAATACCGTGACTTCTCTTTACTTCAATGCAGTCTTAGTGCTGTGAAGGTCAGAGAAGGGACTGGGGACTGGGCGAGTGTTTATGTGGCACGTTCCATCTTTTGACCAAAGGGTAACAGTCCTCTCTGGGTGTTGAGTCCGGGAGTCCTTCTTCGGACTTTGCTCCATGGTGCTTCTCCAATAGATGCTACTTATGGGGAAGGCTTCTCTGTTCTCTAGGGATCTGAGTTAGATTTTGGAAGATGATTGGATTTGGATCTTGAATAAGGGAATTCCTGACAGAGGGAACACTGTGGGCCAAGGAGGCTTTAGCTGCCTAGAAGGTGATCTTTCTTTCTCTGCCCTTTTCTTCTCAGCCCCATCACTTTACAAGCCTTGATTCAGTGTGGACAGCCCCAGTGCTACACTCACATCCTCCAGTGGCTGAAAAATGAGAGAGCCAACCCCCTTCTGATAGATGCTGTGACCTACCTGGTGGCCCTGATCCCAGAGCCCTCGGCTGAGAGGCTGCGGGAGGTGTTTAACACCGCAAGAGTGCAGCAGAGCCGGCTCACGTTTTATGCTCTGAGCCACATGATCAACAAGTGAGTTTTCCACTGGTTCTCCGTGTAGGAGCAAAGGATGACCCCGCATGTCAGTATTCTCTTTGTACCCTCCCTCCACTTGCAAATTCTGATGCTTACCCTTTCATTTGTCTACTGGTCAATTTTGAGAGTAATGACTTCAAATAAGAGATCAGCGAACATCAGTGTATATTTTAAGATAAACCTGGCTATGCTTGCTGAATCCTAACTCTTCTTCTGTAGCTATCATAAGACAAACCCTACATGGACACAAGACCTGCTAGAAATTGCTGATTACCTGTCAGAACAGATTGGCAATGACTGCACTGGGAACGAAGATCTCACCTACCTGATTCTGAGGGTATTTTCAGTTTTTTTGTTTGTTGGTTTTGTATAATAGGCATCATTTCAGACACACTTTTTCTGTCTGTCCCTCACTGCACCTTCTGTGCCCTGATTTTCTCTTGTTTATTTTCAATGCAGGTCATAGGAAATATTGGTAAAACCATGGAGCAACTAACCCCAAAACTCACATCTTCAGTCCTGAAATGTATTAGAAGTGAACAGCCATCCCTGGTGATTCAGAAGGCTGCCATCCAGCCCTGCGGAAAATGGAGCTTAGTGACGAGGTAAGGTTCGCAGAAGAGGGCCGAAAATGACGAGTTGATTCAGATTGACAAAGATTTGGAATGAGATTCTAAATCTCACCATTCTACTGACTTTATTCTACTGCTCTTTAATTGCAAATTTCAATACACCCATTGACTGCCTGGGGCTTCCAGATGGCTCAGTGCTAAAGAATATTCCTGCCAATGTAGGAGACACAGGTTTGATCCCTGGGTGGGAAAGGTCCCCTGGAAAAGGAAATGGCAACCCACTGCAGTATTCTTCTCTGGAAAATCCCATGGACAGAGGAGCCTAGTACAGTCAATGGGGTTACAAGAGAGTCAGACATGACTTACCGACTAAACAATTGACTGCCTAGCCATATGCAGACATGAGAAAAATAGGTGACCTTCCGGCTACTTCAGCAGGCGAAGTGTGATTTTTTTCACTACCTGCTGTCCTCTCACCAGATTGACCATCACTCCCATCTTGGGAAAGCATGTCTGATTTTTTTCCCCCAATTTCCCTAGACTAAGAGAGTCAAACTGGCCCCCAAAGGTGTTGATGGTGATTCCACAGCTTTGCAGATAACCTGACTTACTTATTAGCATCAAATTCTCCTGATTCCTTCTCACCTTTACCCTCATATTGAAATAAATTATGTTAAAACATCTTTCAGTTAGTGGCAGATCTCCAACAAGTCTTAACTTGGCCATAACTTGTGTATTTTAATGCAATTGACTTCAGCATGCATATTTTTTAAGATTCTTTTTGATGTGGACTATTTTTAGTCTTTATTGAATTTGTTACAACATTGCTTCTGTTTTATGTTTTGGTTTTTTGGCCACAAAGCATTTGGGAACCTCAGCTGCCCAACCAGGGATCGAACCCACACCCCCTGCATTGGAAGATAAAGTCTTAACCACTGACCACCAGGGAAGCCCCTCAATATGCATTTGATAGGTGTCTTCTGAGAACCTTCCTTGAGCTGGTTGCTCTGGGTGAAGAAGGTTCATAACAGCATTTGAAGAATTCATAGAGAGAAATTCCGCTTGCGAAATAAGATCAGGCATGTTTGCCAGACATGTTCCATGTTCTGACAGTGATGACAGTCTCGTCTTTGGGCTACAGGTCCGGGAAGTCCTTCTTCAGACTTTCCTCGATGACACCTCTCCAGGGGATAAGCGGCTGGCTGCCTATCTCATGCTGATGGAGAGTCCTTCCCAGTCGGATATTAGCAAAATCACCCAACTTCTCCCTCGGGAACAGAATGAGCAAGTGAAGAACTTTGTGGCGTCCCACATCACCAACATCTTAAACTCAGAAGATTTGTATGTCCAGGAGTAAGTAAAGTCATTTTCCTGCATCTGCTGCAAGGGGTGGAAATTCCACATCTCAATTCTGAATTAGCCACTGCCTGCCCTTTACAGGCTGTTCTTTCTTCTGGAACCAACATCTGTGTGAAAGTGCAGCAAGTCTGAGCCAAGCTTTTGGGGCAAATAAAACCCAAAGAGTTTGGCAGCGATTGGAAATCCACGTTGACTTGGGAGTGAGAGAGTAACATGTGTGTCAGCTCAAAATACTCTCCTTCTTTTTGTCTAGCTTGAAAAGCTTAGTGGAAGAAGCTCTGAAAAAATCTCAGCTTCCAACTATCATGGATTTCAAGAAATTTTCCCGGAGCTATCAGTTTTCCAAATCGATTTCTCTTCCATCCCTTGGCCTGGTCTCAGCCAAAATTGAAGGAAATCTTATATTTGATCCAAACAATTACCTTCCTAAAGAAAGCATGCTGAAAACGACCCTCAAAGTTTTTGGATTTGCTTCAGCTGACCTCTTTGAGGTATGTGTGGTCCTGAAGCAGAGTCTTATGTTTTCTAGCCCATTCTGGCCTACATCATAAATAGTCAAGTCAAGGGAGCTGTGAGCCAGCTACAGGAGGAACAAGAATCATCAGGCAGTGATACCATCACTTCTTCCTTCCCTGCTCTTCTTCCTGCCTCCCCACTAGGGGCCATGTGAAGCATGACTCCTTATATGATGGAAGTGCGATGTCTCAGAGAAGCCCCTACACCCTAAATCCAAGGGTTCAAACTCCAAATTCACCCCCAAACCAGAATCTTCAGTTTAACTGTGTATCCCCTCTGAACCTTAGCTGCCTCTTCCAGAAAACAAGCACATAATAGGTTTTGCCTTGCAAGATTCTGGTGAGATTTAAATATGACAACTCCTGTGGAGTGCTCAAGTCAACTCCTGCCCAGTTGCATTCACCAAGTACTTGTTTAATAAATTGAGCATAAATAGGGGAATGGGAGATGGACAGACAACAGAGAAACCTGATGGTATTTCTTGCCTGATATTCTCTCTCAGATTGGTTTGGAAGGAAAAGGTTTTGAACCAACACTCGAAGCTCTTTTTGGGAAGGAAGGATTTTTCCCAGACAGTGTCAACAAGGCTTTGTACTGGGTTAACGGTAGAGTTCCTGATCATGTCTCCAAGGTCTTGGTGGACCACTTTGGCTACACCAAAGATGATAAACATGAGCAGGTATGTTTTACATATCCTCTCAAGGAAAGCTTTGGGTCTCAATGCGAAAATGTTCTATCTAAGCCTGGAAATCATCAAAGCACTATCTAACCAAACGACAACTATGGCTATTACTAACCAGTCCAGTGGGAATAAGAGACAGTATCCTCTGCAGTGATGGGCCTTCTAGAGATTCAGGCTCATTAGAGGCTCTCTAGCATAATGATTAAGAGTGTGAACTCTGGGGCATGGGTTTGAAATCTAACCTCAGTCTCTTCAAGCTCTGCATACCTGGGCAAGTTGCTTGATGTTATATCTGTTTCCACATCCCCAGAATGCTAATAATAACTTATATCCTTCACAAGGATATTTAAAGACTAAATGAACTAAAGTAGGTAAAAAGGTAAACAAAGCCCCTGACTCTTGTGTTGATTATTCAAGAAGCAGATACTATTATAATTTTGAAATTCACATTTTCACTATTATTAACTACTTTCTTTGGCTCTCACCCACATCCGTGCACTAGCTAATGGAGGAGAATCCTCTTTGAAGTTGGCATAAGCCTCCACTTAAGCAGCAGAAAATAGATTGTGTGATCTGGACCTTCTTGTTCTTTAACTCTTTGCTGTCCAAAGCATGGTCCAGTCATTGGCATCACAGCAGTGCTTGTTAGAAATGCAGGTTCTCAGGCCCTACTAGGCTCTATGGAATCAGAACTTGCATTTGAATGAGAACCCCCAAGTGACCAATGTACACATTTCAATTTGAGAAGCAAGGTGGTAATTTACTCCCCGATGCTCACCTCCATCTCCTAATTTACTCACCTCCACTTGAGGCTGAGGGTCTTTGATCTGTTTTGGGTCTCTCAATCACTCTTTCTTTCTCTGATGCCTAAGCATCAGTCTATGGAATTCTTATCTCTAAGAACTTACCTAGATAAGAGCTTCCCTAGATGAGATGTGTTTCAAGCTTTTGGCCAATGTATACAGCAGCTGTGTTTTCCCAGGAAATCTCTAGTGTTTTCCTTTGTTGGAGGAGAGAAGGAGTAAGCAGGGGAGGGGATGGGGGACAGAAGATCTTCTAATCTTGGGGAGCCATAGGGATCCTGGCATGCTGGAGAACAGAGATCACCTATGCCTACATCATAGATCACTTGAATGCCTACATCATTCTTAAGAACAGTGTGGAAGCACCATTGTCCCTGATGAGACCTTAGTTCTTTGTTGGTTTTTTTTAAAATGTCAGTTTGGAGGAGCTGTCTATCTTTGGATAAAAGGTGGGGTCCTGGTTTCAGTGTCTGCCCCATGTTCCCACCATGAGGGTTTATGTTTAGGCTCATCACAGCTGCAACAGGGAAGTCCCACACCTTAACCTAAGGGTGTTTGACAGCACTCACACCTCACTAGACATTTTATCGTTAAAATCCCAGGACATGGTCAATGGAATCATGTTCAACGTTGAGAAGCTGGTCAAAGATCTGAAATCCAAAGACTTCCCAGAAGCCAGAGCTTACCTCCGCATCTTGGGAGAAGAGCTTGGCTTTGTCAGACTCCATGACTCCAACTCCTGGGGAAGTTGCTTCTGAGAGGTGTTCGTACCCTGCAGGGGATCCCCCAGACGGTAAGTGGACCGTCGTAGGATAATGGGTTAGCCTGGGCTCTGTTGAGATCTCCCAGACTCCCTTAAGATCCCCAGTCATGCAGACCAGAGAAAGTGCTCATGCTTCCTTCAGAGAGGCAAGTTTGTCTTAAATGTCAGTAAAGAAGATTCCTGGATTCCTAAGGAATTGAAAACATTTAGAAATTAAGCTAGTCATCATGTATCTATTAACTGCATTCATTTGTTCATGTGGAAAACAGTATATCTCTCTACCTAGAGAGATACAGTTTAATATTTAATATTAAATATTCCCTTTATATTTAAATGATGATGTGATCATGAAACAAAGTATGTAGAAAACTGCAGTCCATTGTCTAAATATTCATAATTATTAGTTTATTTAAAAGGGAGAAAATATCCAAATATACTCCCTAGGATATAATGAATAATATAATGTGGCTTTCATAAAAGAGATCTCAAGTTATTTTCCAGAGGTGTTATAAAGAATAAACACTAATGCATACTGATATGTACATCATCTAAATAGCTTGTCAGTTTTAGAAAACTGGTTTGACCATAATAAATTGTGCTGCAAGTATTCCAACACCAAATAATCAGAATTAAGTCATGCCATGCAATGATACTTAAAGTTCACAAATCTCAGAGGCCCAGAAACAGTGTGAAATGCCCTTTGAATCCCCAGTTGAAAATGACATGATATCTACCCAGGGAAAATTTTTGTATTCCAATTTGTTGAAATCAATAATCGTTCATCTTTATTTATTAAGCTATTCAGCTAATTAAAATATGCCAGTCTCTTTCATTCTGGATAAAGAAGAATAACTATTGTCTGACATGGGGGAGGCTGCATTTCGGAAAGCCTGCTTCAATGAGGCTTACTTTTACTCTCTCCTATATGATATATAGATTAAAGAGCTCGTAAGGAAAGGTTCAACAAGTGACTTGTTCCTTCACTACATCTCATGGACAATGCCTTTGAACTCCCCACTGGACTTGGATTACAACTGCAAGTGTCCTCCTCCGGCATCATCACTCCTGGAATCAAAGCTGGAGTGAAACTAGAAGTAGCCAATGTAAGAATCTGTTCACTTTCCTTCAGGGCAGATGTCTTGTGCAATTTAAAAAGGTGTTTGCAATTCAAGATGAAGTGCATCATCATTGGAATCACCTCATTAACTTTTATTTTTTTAAGTTATTTTTTAATTTAATTAGAGGAAAATTGCTTTACAGTGTTGTGTTGGTTTCTGCCTTACCACATCGTGAATCAGCCTTAATTATACATATATCACCTCCCTCTTGAGCCCCTCTCCCCTGCCCCCACTCCACCCCTCTAGGTCATCATGGAGCACCAGGCTGGGCTCCCTGTGTTATATAGCAACTTCTCACCAGCTGTCTATTTTGCACATGGTAGTGTGTATGTGTTGATCAACATTAGGCTTCCACCAGGTTGTACCTAGCAACTCCTGCTCAGGCATGGCCATGACATGAGAACAAAGTGTTTCAGTCATCTTTGTATCCTGTGGACAGGGAGGCCTGGCATGCTACAATTCATGGGGTCGCAAAGAGTTGGACACGACTGAGCAACTGAACTGAACTGATGCTTAAAGTTAACTTGGGCACTTCCTGGTCCTGGGTATCAGTCTGGCCCTGAAGGACTGAGAACATGGCTTTTCCTCCCACAAACACATCTCAGTAATGCTTCCTCTGGTGTGAGCCATCCAGAGATTCTTCCCAGAAGTGGGAAGCTGGTGGGGGAGTGGTGATATGACTGCTTGTTATTGAACCAAGCTGATTAGGTCATTGTCTGACTTACAGATGCAGGCAGAACTGGTGACAAAGCCATCTGTGTCTGTGGAGTTTGTGACAAACATGGGCATCATCATCCCAGACTTTGCCAGGAGCGGGGTGCAGATGAACACCAACTTCTTCCATGAAACAGGCCTGGAGGCGCGAGTAGTCCTGAAAGCCGGGCAGCTGAAGTTATCATTCCTTCTCCCAAGAGGCCAGTCAGGCTGTTCCGTGGCAGGTAATTCTTTCATTTAGATCTGACCAGCCAGCCTGATGGAAGAAATTATGACTGCAGGGTTTGGCCAAGCTACACAGTTGATTGAGAAAATTCAGGCCCCAGTGGATCTTGATGGGAGGTGGGGGGAATGAGGTGAGAGAAGGTACTAGATTACCTGTCCTAGACTCACTGCATAATTACAGTTTCCTAGACTTTTCATATTTCACTAAGCTGAGACTTCAGACCTACTGATTAATTAGTTGCTATTAGGTTGTATTTTCTTGTGTGATTTCTTTTGAGAATGAAAAAAAAAAAAGCTAGCTATAGAGAAAACATCCTTGGGAAATGAACATTTTTCCCAAGAAAAATACCAAAGGACATACTGATCTACAATGGCAAAAGCAGACATCTACAGTGGATAAAGCATGAAAGTCCTAATCTACTGACTATGGAGGCAACCTCCTATTGAGAGCTCTGTGGTCAATAAAATCCTCAAACATGGATTACCTTAGTGTTTCCATATTTTGGACACTTTTTAATTAATAATTATTATGTTCACTGAACTCTAACCCCCTGAATGCTTTGCAAGAGTGTTATCAAATATAAGACAAATGGAGACCATTTCACTCTCATTCTCTTTCTGCCTACACAATAAAACTGTTATATAAGGACACATTAATTTATCAATTCAAATATAGGGAGATAAGCAGGGACTGTCAAGTGAAGGCTGAGTTAGAGGAAGCAGGAGAGGACCATGACGTTGTGTACTGTGGAGCCTGTGGCAGTTAGGGAAAGCATTCTGGAGAAAGCCACACTTCAGCTGATCCCTGGAAGCCGTGTGGGAGTTACCCAGACAAAAGGGAAAAGAATGAATGTTCCCAGGCAAAGAGAAAAGCACGTGCAGTGACCTGAAGGAAAAATGTGGTTCCAGGAACTACAAGAAAAGTTCAAGTGCATGGGAAATACAGTGAAAGAGGACATGAGAGGCTGGCAGGGGTCGCCTTGTGAGCCATCTTCAGGAGTGTGGGCTCTTCTGCAGGCAAAAGGGTTGAATGTGGGTGTGTAAATGAAGTAAGGTTGGTGTTTTAGAAAACTCTGACTCCGGAGTAGGAGATGGGTCGAGAGGAGGCATGGCCAGAGCAGGAAGATGAGTTGGGAGCCTGGTTACAAACACACGCTGGGGAAGATGTTGGTGTCGCACCTGAGGAAAGCAGGCAGACAGAGCAATGAACTGACCCCAGAAATCCTTAGGAGGTGGGAACTTGGTGATTGACTGGATGCAGGGACTGGGCAGGGGGACAGGATGAGGAAAAAGGAGGAGTCAGGAGGAGTCAGGGGTGCTCGTCATTGAAATAGAGACGAAAGAAGCAAAGCAGTTGGTGAGAGGCATAAGGACAAATGCCATTTTCAACACACTGGCTTGGAAGTCCTGGGAGACTAAGAATACCCAGCTGTGGTCAGATCCATGGGCCTGAGCTCAGTGCAAAGGTCTGAACTATAAATACATATCTGGGCATCACTGGCCCATAGCGGTTGTTGAAATCAAACAGTGACTCATGTAGAGCAAGGACAGACAGAGACAAGAACAGAGAGAATACGCACATGTAAAGGAAGAGGCATATGCAGCAAAGAGTGATAAGGTGTGACTGAAGCCATGACAGTCACAGAAGCCCAGGAGCAGCCACAGGGGTGGATCTCCCCACGGACAGGCCATCACTGGCACTTAGGGTTCCAGCCCACCAGCAAAGGTTGGTCTCAGCATACCCCTAAAATGAAAAACAGCCCCGAGAAAAGAACATAATATATCAAAGAGACCATCCTTAGGTGGAATCAGGACATTATGAAGTATTCTTACACTTACTCATTTTTTAAGAGCATACTGGGGAGGAGGATACCAGATATTTTCAGATCTAGTTCAGACTCTACAGTCTTAATCTGGCCATTAGTGAGCAACTCTACTGAATGTTTCCAAGAGATCAAAGAAGACAAAGCTGAAAAATGTCCATTTGGAAGTGACTGGAATGCTGATGAAGGCAGTTGCAGAAGCACCAGGAGGGTGGCCGTCAGACCCCTGTTCAGGAGAAGGGTGTTGAATGAAAGTGGTGACTATAGAGGCAGACAGATTCCTTGATTGTTGAGGGAGACAAGAGGGGGCTAGAAGGGCAGAAAAGGGGTGTGGAGTGTATGTACACAGTGGAAAAAGAGACTTGAGTATGTTTAACGCTGGTGGAGAAAAGCTACTGGAGAGGGATTTCAGGTGAAAAACAAGGTGGACACCTTTAATCTGCTTTTTAGGAAGGAAAGGGAAGCCATGAAGTCGGGTCCCAGTGACCGTTACTGACCTCTCTGAGTCTCTTTCATCTGTAAAAGGAGACTCTTAATTCCTACTGTCATGGAAATTACAGATAGGAAATGTGACCAACTTAGTGCAATGTCTTAGTGTAAATTGTTTTGGGAAATGTTAAGAGTCACAGGGTTGTTCGCCTTATTGACGTTCTTCTTACAGTTCTGAGTTTCTGAGTAAATCAAAGAATTTGAGGTGGATATGAACAGAGGGAAGATAGGGAGCAGGGTAAGGGAGCATTTGCATTGGGAGAATCAGTGATGTTCATTTCAATGGCTTGAAAATAACTAGGTTTTTTTTCCCCTTCTTTCACTAGTAACACATGGCATTTGATCTCTACCACCAAAACGGAAGCAGTCTCACCTCTCATTGAGAACAGGCAGTCCTGGTCAACTTGCAAGCGCTTCTTCATTGGCCTGAACTATTGCATCACGGGTGCTTACTCCAATGCCAGCTCCACAGACTCTTCCTCCTCCTACCCGCTGACTGGGGACACCAGGTCAGAAATGCTCAGTGTCTCCGCCCAGCATCTGCTCACCTCCTAGATTATGACCACCTAGCAGGGCTTCCCATGTGGTGCTAGTGATAAAGAATCTGCCTGCCACTGCGGGAGACACGCAGGCGCGGCTTCCATCCCTGGGTGGGGAAGATCCGCTGGAGAAGAAAATGACAACCCACTCCAGTATTCTTGTCTGGGAATCCCATGGACTGAGGAGCCTGCCGGCTACAGTCCATGGGGTCACCCAGAGTTGGACATGACTGAGCGTTCACGTGCAAGCAGGGCCAAGGAAGAACTCTGTGTGCTGTGTTGCCATGTGACCAGCCTCGGGAGCCTGTTCTATGCGTTGGTTATTTAGAACTGTAGTCCTCTGCCCTACACACCAGAAGGGTACCTACCTAACCTTTGTGGCTAGGTTTTGGCATCTCCATAGGTGGGGAGGAGAGGGCAGTGTTGGAAGGCAAGGTATCATAAACCCTAGGGAGGTGTTAGCTCCAAAAATAAACAAAGGAAATTTTATCAAACTCCCTCAAGGAAACTGTACCCACTGCCACTGAGAATCACTCCTTTAAAAGCATCTCTTTGTAGGTGGCACCCCCTTTTTCTCCCTCATGCATTAGAGGAGGAGATCATAGACATATGCTGATTTGCTCCCAGTTCAGCATCCATGTTTCCGTTACCTCCAGATACACGGGCAAGATCTTTCTTGAAGCCACTCCCACTCCGTGGCTTCCCTTGTGACTCAGCTGGTAAAGAATCCGCCCACAATGCGGGAGACCTGATTTCAATCCCTGGGTTGGGAAGATCCCCTGGAGAAGGCAAAGGCTACCCACTCCAATATTCTGGCCTGGAGAATTCCATGAACCTTATAGTCCATGGAGTCATAGAGTCGGACAAAACTGAGCGACTTTCACTTCACTCCCCACTCCTTCTTCTCAGCTTTGCTGACTTAACCAGCCAACCCCTGCTGGTCCAAAAACCCCAGGCATCCTGGGATTTCCCCTTGCCTGGGGCTTTTGGAGGAAATGAAGGGACCTTAAAGATCATCATTAGTTAAGGACAAGAGACAGGGTTAAATAAGGACCAGATTTTTGTTGCAATTGAGGCTGAGTTGTTTTGGCAATGATATTATCATCACGAAGGCTCTAACATTATGCATCACATGCATTGTAACATCTTTAGATTCGAACTGGAACTGAAGCCCACAGGAGAAGTGGAACAGATTCTGCCAAGGCATTTTACGAACTCCGAAGAGATGGTGAAGCCTTGCTGGACATGCTGAAGCTTGTAACTCAGACTGAAGGCAAGTATGCAGAAAAGGGCCCTTCCATCTCCGCCCTCAGTCTCAAGTCCAGGACTCACAAGGAGAACACATTTCATTTAATGTAATTAACAAATAGTTCCTGAGTGCTGGTTAAGTGTCAGGCCTGATCTAAGAGCTGAAGATAGGACAGTAAACAGAGATAAAGTCACTGTCTTTTGTGAAGTTTATAGTAAACAACCAAACAAGTAAATATTCAGAAGGTCAGATTAGTGCTGGGGAGAATAGAGCACAGAGGGGCCTAGGGGATGTCAGGAGTGGCAGCCAGGAGAAGGGATGGGGGAAGCCAGTGCCGTTCGGAATGAAAAGGGAAGCTCTCACTGGTAAAGGGAGCATACACAAGAGGCCTGAAAGAGGAAAGGGGATAATGCACGTGTAAGGAGTGTTACAGACTGAGGGGCCAGCTGGTGCAAAGGTCCTGGGGCAGGCGCATGGCCTCTGTTTAAGGAAAAGGAAGGAAGTCAGTATGGTTGAAGCAGAGATCAGGGAGGAAAACTATAGAAGATGAAGTCAGAGAAATAGGGGCAGGGCAAAGGATGGTCGTGTAGGCTGTGTAAGGATGTTAGTTTTTACAATGAGTGAAGTAAGCTACTATTTTTTAAAATTGAAGTATACTTGATTTAAAATGTGTTACTTTCAGGTATATAGCAAAGTGATTCGATTATTTATATATATATATATATATATATATACATTTTCAGATTCTTTTCCATTATTGATTATTATAAGATATTGACTGTAGTTCTGTGTGTTGTATAGAAGATCCTTTTTTAATCTCTTTTATATATAATAGTGCGTATCTGTTGATCTCAAACTCTTAATTTACCCATCCACCCCCTTTGCCCTTTGGTAGCCATAAGCTTGTCTTCTGTCTGTTAATCTGTTTTATCAGTAAATTCATTTGTATCATTTTTTCAGATCCCCATGTTAGTGATATCATATGATATTTGTCTTGCTTTGTCTGACTTATTTCAGTTAGAACAGTAATCTCTAGGTCCATCCATGTTTCTGCATATAGCAATGTTTTATTCCTTTTTATGGCTGGGTAGTATTCCATTGTATATGTATAACAGACCTTCTTTATCCATTCATCTGTTGGTGGACAGTTAGGTTTCTTTTATGTCTTCACTATTGTAAATAGTGCTGCTATGAACATTGGGGTTCATGTATCTTTTCAAATTAGGTTTTTTGTCTAATTTGGGTATATGCCCAGGAGTGGGATTGCTACATCATATGTTTATAATTTTTAGTTTTTTAGGGAA
>SJXQ01002728.1:20870-37117 GCA_006408695.1 Aepyceros melampus
CCAGACCCGTCTCCTGGGAAGTGAGCCCCTACCCACACGCAGCAGCCCCCCAGCCTTGGTCTGGTCATCCGTGAGTTTCAAGGCTTGGGGTGGGGGCCCGAGGGGTGACGATGTGTAGTCGCCTCCCATCAGGTCTGGGAAGCAGCGCACACAGTACGTGTCAGCCTTGCATGTCCCTCAAGGGACCCTCCCGAGAATCAGCAGCAGTGATCGTTAGGAACAAGGAGAGCCGCTGTCTGGGGGCTTGCTCACTGCGGGCGCTTTTCTGAGCGCTTGACGCAGCAGTGTGCTGGCTTGTTAAATCCTCAGGCGGCCTTGGCTGTGGCACCCCTGGCTGGGGGGTCGGGGCGAGGCCCAGAGAGGCTGAGTCACTTGCTCCTGGTCACACAGCGGGTGAAGGTGTTGCCTCTTTTCCTGGGCTTGTCTCCGTCTCCATCTCCCCATCCGTCAGCGTGCCTGCTAAGTCGCTTCAGTCGTGTCCGACTCTGTTCGACCCTGTGGACCGCAGCACCCCCAGCTCCTCTGTCCGTGGGGTTTTCCCAGCAATAATACCGGAGTGGGTTGCCAGGCCCTCCTCCAGGGGATCTTCCCGACCCAGGGATGGAATGTGTGTCTCTCGTGTCTACCAGCATGGGCAGGCGGGGTCTGTACTGTCCGAGCCACCTGGGAAGCCCGCACATCACAGGGAGGATTCAGAGAGCTGATGCTGGGGCGTCAGATGCAATCTGCAGGACCGGGAGGGTCGGCACGGCTGCGGCAGGCTCCGCGTGTCACCACGGGAGGCGAGCTCTGGGGCACAGGCTGGGTCGCTTGTGACTTTCTCCCGTCTTGGCTGCCATTCAGAGGAGCCCGGGGCAGCCGGAATCTCAGCCTGGGTGTGCACCCCTACTGACCGCCTGCCGTGACCTTGACGCTGGCTGGGCTTCCTGGCGCCCTGGTTCCTTTGCTGGGAAAGGAGGTGGGTGGGTGGCTGGAGGAAGCCCTTTTGCCAACTCTGGTGCAGGACTTACTCTGCAGGCACGTGGCTCCCTCTCTGAGCTCCTTGGAGGCAGGCTCACTGTTCCTTGCAGGTGGGAAAACTGAGGCGCAACCCATACCCACCCAGCGGTGGCAAGGCAGAGGGTGGGCCCAGGGCTGGCCCGGAGCCCAGGTCCCCTCAGCCCTCTGTCCTCAAGGCCGCGGCCACGGGTTCCCGGGTTCTTGGCCCGGGTTTCCAGCCCTCGGCTCAAGCGTAGAGACTGTGGGTCTCGGTGGATCCCTGACTTCTCTCGTGTCCTCAGCTGTCGACGGGCTGCTTGGTGAGCACTCTGTCACCCTGAGCTCGGGGGCGGCTGAGGCGGGGAGGGGCTCGGGTGCACCCCGCCCGGAAGGGCTGAACCTTCCCTCCAGAGTCCCCCTGCCCCAGTGCTGGGCACCTGGTCTTACCTGGGGCGTCACCTGTACTTGGATGCTTTGGAGCCTCCCCTCCACTCCTGGGGACAGAGTCCAGGCTCCTAGGCTGGGTCACCGAGGCCAGGGGCTCCCCTCTCTGGAGGTTTCATCCGCCACCCTCCTATCCCCGTGAGCTTTCATGAGCTCCTTTTCTCGCTTAGGAGAAAGATAGGGTCCAGTTCTGGACACGGGCGGGGCTGAGGGGCCCACCCAGTCCCACGGACAATTGAGCCTCTCCAAGATGTCACAGGCTCCCCATTTAGAAGGGATGGAAGATAAGACTCTGGCTCTGAGGGTCAGGTTCTGAAGTCCTCCTGGGTGTCCCACCATTCAAGGCGGGGCGGGCACAGAGGACCTTGTGAGTGAGGGCAGGATGGCACGGGCTGGTGTGCCCTCCTCTCTCCTGCCCCATGGCATCACGGAGAGGGTGCTGCCTCCTGTGACAGGCACCCTGCTCGTCCTCTGATACGATGCTCGCTGCTGGAGACCCTCGTCCTCCCCTGGTCCCTTGGACAGATCTTCAAGCAGTTTCACCCCAGGGTCCCCGTGCATTCCCCCATCACCCACACCTGGCCCCAGAAAGCCTCAGGTGTTCCTGCGCCCCCCTCAACCTCCCGGCTGGAGGCTGGGGGTGCCTCCAGGCTGCCTTGGCCTCAGTGCACGGTCCTCGGTTGTGGGGTACAGCCCTCCAGTGACCCCGAGCCCCAGGACAGGAAGTGGTGTTGGCAGGTGGGGGAGGGGTGTGAATCCTGCTCTTCCCCCTCTGGGCACTTTCTAGTTTCAGGTGGACAAGGGAGCGTAAGAACCAGGGAGCTGGTTTATCCGACTCCTTTGTCAGTCCTTTCTGAGTCCAGAGGGCTGTGGCCGTGGGATGCCTCAGCTCCCGAGTGCAGGTGGAAACGCCGTTTGTGGCGTCCACTGCAGGTGTGTCTGCAGAGAGGCAAGCCTGGAAACTCTTGGGCCGGTGAGGCTGTCCTTGGGCTGTTCACAGCAAGGGCTGAACGCCTACCCTTCCCCGCTAATTCTGCCCCGGTTTTGGAAATGCAGGTGCAAACTGCTTCACACTGAACCAGGAAGCTGTAGTTTGATAGAGGCTTCCGGTCTGTGGCTCTTGTGGTGCCAGGGCCCTTGGGCCCCTGCTGACCCATAACCTACACAGCACGGGGACTTCCCAGTTGGCCCAATGGGTAAGACTCCACTCTCCAATACAAGGAGCACTAACCAGACCCCTGGTTGGTGAATTACGATCCCACGTGCTGCACGCACAGTCTTCAACATGTCTCAGGGTGTGGTACTGGGTAACACCCAGTGCAACTCCCAGCGAGACTTTTTTTTTTTTTAAAAGAAAGATTCATTTATTTTATTTGACTGAGCCGGGTCTTGGTTGCGTCGTGTGGGACCTTCCAGCTTTGTTTCGGCATGCAGGCTCTTGTGAGCTCTTAGCTGCGGCGTGTGGGACCTGTTCCCTGACCTGGGATCAGACCTGGGCCCCCTGCGTTGGGAGCTTGGAGTCTTAGCCACTGGACCCCCTCGAGACTGTTGTGTGTATGGGTCTGTGAGGCAGAGTGGGAAGTTTCTGGGGTCTCTCAGGCGGTCCCCAAGCTTGAGCACTTCCTAGGATGCCTGGAGGGCTGATGGAGCATGGCTCGCTGGCCCCACCTGAGTTTCTGATTCATCAGTCCCGGGGAGACCAGCCTGGGAACTTGCGTTTCTCACCAGTTTCTGGGAGCTTCTCTTGTTGCGGGCTCTGAGAACCGCTGGAGGTGCTCCCTTCCCCGGCACCACTGTAGGGGAGTCAGGGATGACCCCCTAAAATCTGAGTCTGACTCCTGACCCCTGGGGCCTGTGAAGGTGAGCTTATGTGGAGATGGGGTCTTGGCAGAAGGGAGTATGCTAAGGATCTTCAGGTGAGGTCACCCTGGATTCAAGGTGCACCCTGAACAGAGGGGGGTGTCTGACAAGAGGAGAGAATGAGAGACACAGAGAGGAGGCTGAGGGGCGCTGCCACTGAGCCCAGGGAGGCCTGGAGCCCCCGGAAGCTGGAGTGGGAGGGAAGGACCCTCCTCTAGAGCCTTCGGGGGGAGCGTGGCCCTGCCCGCACCTTGATTCTGGACTCTGGTCTCCAGACAGGAAGGCAATCAGTCTGTTGTTTCGAGCCAACAGTCCGTCCGTGGCACCTTGTCACGGCCGCCCGTGGACACTCACGCAGCCCTTGACAGCACGCACAGTGGCTGCAGATTTTGTTTCCCGCGAAGCTCGTGGAGATGTCCGATCACAAGCTCCAGGCAGCCCAGACCCGTCCACAGGGACCAGGGCTCAAGGGACAAAAGCACGAGATGGTTCCCCGCTGCCCGTAGTGAGGCGACCCAAAGCCGCTGCTGGGACACCTCTAGGCCCAAGCAGCCTGAGTCTGAGACTCTCCTAAGTTAGCCGTCCCAGCCTTTTTGGCACCAGGGACCAGTTTTGTGGAAGACAGTTTTTTCGCAGACTTAGGGCATGGGGATGGTTTGTTCAGGCGCATTGCATTTTGGTCCATTTTATTTCTGTTATGATACCTCAGCTCCAAATGGCAGCCCACTCCAGTATTCTTGCCTGGGGAATCCCATGGAAAGAGGAGCCTGGTGGGCTACAGTCCATGGGGTCACAAAGACTCGGACACAACTGAGCGATGAACGGACACACACACACAGCCCTCAGAGCATCAGGTGAGACCCCAGGGGCTGGGACCCCTGCTCTAAGTGCGGGCCTGGGGGAGCCTGGGTGCAGATGCCAGCGGGGAGAGGACGCACAGGGTGGGTGACTTTCGGGGCTTCCAGGTACTGGGAGCAACCTGAACAGCCTCCCTGGGCCCAAGGCACGGTTCCACGGGCCAGGCGTGCTGCTTCATGGCTTGGGTGAGCGTTCCAGCCCCCCGGGGGTGACCAGCCATCCTGGGTGGTCCCTGAAGCCACGTGGGGCTGGGGGGTCTCCCAGGGGGCTCACTGATTGAGGAGGAGGTTTGCTGATCCACAGTACAGCCCAGGAGACAGTCTGGACTGGAGGTCACACAGGTGGGGGCTTGACTCCAGCCCTGCAGGAGCCCGCTCTGTGCCCAGGCCCCTTCCCTCCTCTGCTCTCAGCTGCCTGGTGTGTGAGGTGGGCCTGGAGTGGGCACCTTGTCTGTCCACCGGAAGGCTGAGCTAGCTCAGGTGCCAGGAGATGCAGGTTCCTCGTGCTGCCCCCACTGGCAGGGAGCTGGGGGCCCCACGGGTGATTTGCATACAGGTGAGGCCCTGGGCGTTTGGGGCAGGGCCGGGTAGAGGGCCAGGCAGGACACACCTGGAGAGGCGGCCAGGCACACACGCAGTACCAGAGCTGGCCAGCAGAGGGAAGCAGAGCCCCAGCAACAGGGGTCCCTGGAGGCCAGGCCTGGACCACCCCTGCCCACCCCAGCCCATCTCCAGCCCCAGGCCCTGCTCAGCCCAAAGCAGGTTCCCCGCTCTCAGCCTTCCCTCTCCCTCTCTACAAAGGGTCTCCTCTCACAGCCTTCCTGGCCCCGAGGCCTGTGCTGGGAACTTGCTGGGGCGGACATTGCTCCATTAGGGCTCCCTTGTCACTATTTTAACTCGTCTGAGGACCAGCGAGGTGGCAGGGATGTGTCGGGGCCAGTGCTGGGTGCCCAGGAAACACGTGCTGAATTGCAGGCCAGGGGAACTTGGCCTGAAAGTGGGGGACGTGTGACCATCCTTGGAGGGCCGGGACATGGCCCAGGCTGCTCTGGGGGCAGGGCCCCCTCTGGGTAGGTCTGCAGTCACCTGGGCTGGCCCCATCTGCCAGCCCCTGCAGAGGCACCTGGAACCCCGTTTCTCTGGAGGGGGCACCTCCGTCTCCTGCAGTGAGAGTCTGGGTGCTGCGGGCGGGGACAGTGCGGGTCCCTCCGTCATGGCTGGGCAGACCTCGCGCTTCTAAGGATGCTCGATTCACACGGCCCTATTTCCCCAGGAACCTGGGCCTCAGGTGGGCTCCGCCGTGGCCCCTGGCCTTGGGTGTGGCCCCTCCCCACGGAGCCCTGAGTGTGTCTCGGGGCCTTTGCACCTGCCGTCGCGCCCCACCCCTCCCCGACTCTGACCTTCTCTGTGGCATTTCTCGCACTCTGGCATATCTCCGGGGGGCGTCTGTTTGTTGCTTGCCTTCCTTACTGGAGTGTAAATTTCGTGAGGGCAAGGACGTGATCGTATCCACGGCCAAGTCCCCAGAACACTGCTCGGCGCAGAGCGGGAACTCCATAAGTAAGCCTCTGTCGACGGAACGGACAGAGAATGGATGGATGGACGCCTGACCCTGTGCCCCGCGCCCGGGGCCGCCCAGTCCAGCTCCTGAGCTGCGGTAGGGGGTGGGCGGAGAGGTGAGGTGAGAGGATGAAGCCCCCTCTTTGCACTGGCTGTTCTTCCTGGTGCCCCTCTGTTGCGTGGGTGGGGTGGCCACCCAGCTCAGGCAGGGTCAGGCAGGGTCGGGGGGGCTGGGAGGAGAAGGGTCTCTGGCTGTGTACCAGAGCTGTGTGCCCAGTGCTTGGGCTTGGGGTCTGCTCATCTTCTTACTGGAGAGGCTAGCTGTTCCTGGGTCTGGTCACACCCGGTTCGCAGAGGGATTCCAGTCTGACTACTCTGGGCCCAGAGGTGCCAGGCCACAGGTGGGCCAGAGATGTCGGTCGGGAAGGGCTGAGCGTCTCTGGCTCAACTCTTGTTCCTGCTGCTGGAGCGGGGGAGGGGGCTCTGTGGGGCAGGTGCCTGGCTCAGTGGTGCCCAGAGGGCACCCAAGTTGCAGCCAGGACAACTGGCCACAAGGAAGCAAGGGGACCATCCCACTTCTTCTCCATGCAGGGCCAGCCCCCCAAGTCCAGGAGAGGTTAGGGGGCCAGTGACAGGGTCCAAGCTCCTGTCTGTGAGAAACTGTGAAATAAACCCCTGGGGGTTGGGCCTGCAGTGGCGTAGACCAGGGCTTTGCCCATATGTGCTTATGTGTTCTCATTTCTGTCTTATAGAGGAAGAAACAGGGGCTGAGAATATTCCAGAACTACCCTTCCCCACCCCCAGCCTTAACACCCCCACCTCCTGTGCATGCCTGGCTGGCTGCTTCCAGAAAGCAAAGTATTGGCCACGTACTCTGGGGATTGTCCAGGGTTAAATGTCACCCCAGTGAGACTGATTTTGGCTCAGGACGAGGCGGACATTGTCACTGTCAGGAGAGTGTGAGGGTGTCTTCAGGCAATGGGCTGGGGGAAAACGGGCCTATTCCCTTCCAGGCCCGAGGGGCTGGCAGCGCGTAGGGGACTGGCTGAGGCTGGGGCCTCGAGGAAGTTTTCAGAGGGCAGGGTGTTCCGGCTCTGGGAGCAGGCTCACTCATCAGAGGCCTTTGGCAGCATTTTGAGATGCAAGGAATGTGTTTGGGGGCGCTTGGGCCTGGATGGATTTGCTTTCCACTGGGCACACAGCTCTGCCGCATAACCGAAGGGCAGAGACCTCGGGACCACGGGCCACCGGAGCTCTGCCCCGGCCCGTGGGGGACCGCAGCCCGGGATGGCGGGGCTCCAGGCTGGACCCCGAGGAGGGCGGGAGGCTGGCGCAGGCTGGCGAAGGGCCCTTCAGGCCTCTGGTGGGAGGAGCAGGGGTTCCTGGCTGCATCCTGGGTGCCTTCTGGGCACTGCTGAGCCAGGCCTCCGCCCCGCAGAGCCCCGTCTCTTGCTCCAGGGGCAGGAACAAGAGTTGAGCCAGAGACGGTCAGCCCCCTCCCCAAGGGTCTCTGGACCTCCTGTGTAGCCTGGCACCTCCGGGCTCAGAATAGCCAGACTCGAGTCCCTCCACCAACCAGGTGAGACTGGGCCCAGCGGACAGCAAGCCTCTCAGTTAAGAGGAGACCCCAGACCTAGGCACCAGACATGCAGCCCTGGCCGATGACCAGGGCCCCTCCCATGCTGACCCCGCCAGACCCCGATCCTACCTGGGCTGGGTGGTCACACCCCCCACCCGATAGGGGGACCTGGGACCCATGCTCCTCAGTGCCAAGTTCTGACACCTGCTCCTCTTGTTCCAGAACAAACCCCACCCACGTCTCCGACAAGGGTCATGTGCAGGGTGGGAGCTGACCTGCCTGGCCCCTCTGCCTGGAACACGGGACGCTGGGGTGTTGCACTAACTTCCTGGGTGGGGGGAGCTGTAATAGATAGCCACAAGCGGGTGGCTTTGAATGACAGAGGTTTATCCCCCCGCAGCCTGGAGCCCGAAGTCCTAGATGAAGGCCACACTCCCTCTGGGTGTTCAGGGGGAGGATCCTTCCTGCCTCTTCCAGCTTCTCCCCCAACTCCCCCTGCAATCCTTGGCTCGTAGCCGCATCCCGCTAAACTCTGCCTCGTCTTCACGCGGCCGTCCGTCTGTCTGTGTCCTCTTTTCTTGTAAGGATGCTAGTCGTCGGCTTCAGGACTCACTCGACCCAGGGTGATCTCATCTTATCCCTGTTTTCAGATACGGTCGTATTCTGAGAGTCGAGGGGACGCGAATGAACTTCTCAGAGCTTCTGATGGCCGTGTGCTGGTCACAGCCTAGGGGGGCTGCCGGAATTGGGGCTGGAGCTCGGTGCCTGGTGTGGGTCCAGCGCCGGCCCTGCCTTAGGTCGGTGCATCACTGAGTTCCCTTGGCCTCAGTGTCTTTGTCTGTATAATGGGTCTGCTGTTTTCCTCCTCTGAAGGAAACAGAGAAGACGGATATTGGGCTTGACCCTCTGAAGGAAACAGAGAAGACGGAGAAGAAATCATGTCAGACCAGGAGCAGCATCCTCGGGAGTAGCTGAGGGGCCCAGGCCTGCTGTGGGTGGCTGCGCAAACCCCTTGTTACCTGCAAGATGGGATAATGGCCGTACCCTCTTGGCCAGCCTGCAGGGACGACAGAGCAGAGACCAGCCGGAGGAGCCCCATCACTGGTGCCTGGCTCTTGTCCCCCCGGATCCCTGAATGTCTTGGTCCAGCATGGGTTTTGTCGGCATTACGAGTGGTGAGTGCCAACAGCTTGGACCTGGGTGACTATGGTAACGCTCAGCACCTCTGGAGATGCGCTGTCCTGGACGGGTGGCTCGGGAGATGAGGGGAGGGGGAAAGGCAGGGTTTCTGGCATCAGTGACATCGCCGAGTCTTTCCCTGGACGTTGGGCTGCGGGAACGCTGGGCCGTGTGGTGCCCACACCCTCGGAGTAAACAGCGGAAGTCACCCCACTGCACGACAAGACGTAGGCATCTGTCTGCACCCAGCCCCCTCGCTCAGAAACGGGGCTCCGTGGAGCGGAGCTCACGTTGTGTTGGGTTCCCGGGACCGCTTCGCATTCATACGATCGTCTTTCCTTCTGGTGTCGACGCCACATCGGCTGGCAGAGCCTCCCTTCTCGCTGGAGTCCCAGCCCCTCACTCTGGGACTCTCTGTCAAACAGCGGCTGGTGTTGGAACATCAGGCACCATACTGATTCCTGCAGCCCCCCAGGCTGTGTCCCCTTGTGATCAGCACGCGGCCACCAGAAGCTCTGCAGGGCTCATTCACGTCCTCCCGACTCTTAGAATATGACCGTATCTGAAAACAGGGATAAGATGAGCTAATGATCCCAATGGAGCAGTTCTAGGGGAGCTCTTGTTTGCAGGGACCCCTCTGTGGATCTTGTGTGATGGGGGGTTTCGTGGGACCCCTGCGTGGTCATCTGGGTCAGACATCCCTGGACTCACCCGGCCCCTGGTGCCCTGCAGTGCGCTCACCTGGCCTGGAGAAACGGGGACAGGCAAGAGGGGGGCTTTTGATCTCAAGAAGGCTGGCGCTCTTGCCAAGAGCCCCTGACGGCTCCACCTGGCTCAGGCCCAAGCCAGCCTCTCGGAGGGCAGCCCCTTCCAGAGACATTTGGGAAACACCTTTGACAAATGGCTTTGTGCGGGGGGGCCGGGAGGGCGGACCTCGCCCCAGGGCTCCTCCTTGGCTTCCCGCCTTGGGTCCCTGGACGCAGGACCATCTGGCGAGTTCGGACGTGCGCCAGGCTCCACATTCCTGTGTGGCGACCCCGAGACCCCCCCCTTCCCCCTGCCTGCAGCCCCTGCCCAGCCTTGCCAGCCGGGGAGCCCTCAGGGGGCTTCAGGGCCCTTGGGGTGGGAGGGGGACAAGCTTCCCTGAGAGGTGGCAATTTGGAAACATGCTCGAGTAAAAAATACCAAAAGGCCCGGCCACCTGCTCCGGGGGCCGCGAGGCTCCACTTGGTGACTTGTGAGCTCTGGGCGTCTGAGCTGTGGATGGGGCCTTAATTTACTTATGTTCCGTTTGGCCCAGCGGACAGTCATCGCCAAGGCCATTGCGAATGTTTCCTTGTGGCTGGCTTAAGGAAGCGTTTGCGCAGGGAGCGCTTTCTCACAGCCCAGGACAATGTGGTGGCCTTGCCAAAGATCACTTCTGCCATCCTCGGCTTTCCTGTGGCTGGAGGTGGGCCTGGAGCCCGGCCAGGCCTGCGCTGCCAAGCCGCCGCCATTGATCATGATCAGGATGCGTTTGATTAATATCTGACGTGGCGAGAGAGGGGCCCGCGCCTGGCTGGCACTCGGAGGCCCCCACTCTGAGGGCAGGGCCCGGGAGCTGCTGGCTGGCGGGCAGCGGGAGTGACTGCTCCCTTGTGACCCAGCTGCTCGACCCTCTCCTGGGCCTTTGAAGCGTTTCCAGGCCCGGCTTGGAACGCCCAGTGCGGAGCTGTGCATTTCCAGTCCATCCGGATCCATGAATCCAAACCGAACTGGCCGATCCCCAGGGCCTGCTGGCCCGGCCGCCTGGGGAGGCTTCTGTGGGAAGCCGCCTCCGGGCGATTCTCGGAGCCTGCTCCGGCCTCCCGCCCCACCCCTGCCCGGGGACTCAGGCCTCCTTCTCACCACTGTCCAACCTAGGGCTGCTCGGAGGCCAGCTCCCCAGCCAGCCCTTGCCCATGGCGACAGAGACAGCGTCTGGCCACGGGGAGCCCGGCCTCAGAAAGGCAGAGAGGACAGGGATCCGTGGTGACGGGGCTTTCAAGGTCCTGCTGCAGGCAGCAGCAGGACCAGGACCCTATGGACAGTTGAAAGGGTGGATTCAGGGGCAGGGGGCTGGGCTGGGGTTGGGCAGGGACCCCAGGATGCCTGGAGGCTCATGCCCAGAGCACGAGCTCTCTGTTCTGTGAGCCGGTGGGCGACATCTTTAGCGAGTGGGTGTCTAGGCAAGGCGAGCCCCACATGTCCTTGGAATTGGAGGACTTGAAGCAGGAATGGGCTTCGGGGGCCTCTGTCTCAGACCCCTGGAATTGGGGAAGCTGAGACCCAGTGAGGGAGGGAGCATCCCAGGCCACGCTGCTCGGGAAGACCCTGCCTCCTGTGCCCAGAGCTCATTCAGGGAGGGTTCTCGGGCCCCCCCACGGCATGGGCCCCAGGGCCTGGGACACTGTGTTTGTGCTGGGACTTCAAGGAAGGCTCTGCCATCAACATTGCAAACGTGTGCTGGGCCTGGGGTGTGCTCAGCCCCATGTCAGCACCACAGAGACATTATTTTGCCAACAAAGGTCTGTCTAGTCAAAGCCATGGTTTTTCCAGGAGTCATGTACGGATGTGAGAGTTGGACTATAAAGAAGGCTGAGCATTGAAGAATTGATGCTTTTGAACTGTGGTGTTGGATAAGACTCTTGAGAGTCCCTTGACAGCAAGGAGATCCAACCAGTCAATCCTAAAGGAAATCAGTCCTGAATATTCATTGGAAGAAGTGATCCTGAAGCTGAAGCTCTAATACTCTGGCTACCTGATGTGAAGAGCTGACTCATTTGAAAAGACCCTGATGCTGGGAAAGATTGAGGGCAGCAGGAAAAGAGGGCGGCAGAGGATGAGATGGTTCGGTAGCATCACTGACTCAGTGGACATGAGTTTGAGCAAATCCTGGGAGATAGTGGAGGACTGGGAAGTCTGGTGTGCTGCAGCCCATGGGGTCACAAAGAGTCGGACTCGACTGAGCGACTGAACAATGATAGTCAGCGCCGCGGCCGCCTGGGACCTGCGGTGAGCACGTCCGGTGTGGCCCCTGCCTGGATGCTCCTCTGGGCAGCTTTGTCTCCTCTGCTTCAGGTCGCATCTGTGGGGTGGGCTTCCTGCGGCCCCCACTCCTCAGTGTTGCGGGACAGTCACACCTGGTCCTGTCCCCTCCGCCTCGACCCACGTACCTGTGAATGTGAAACTATTTGGGTCTCTCAGGGGTCTCTGCAGAGGTAGCCAAGTCGGGGGATCACAAGCGTCCTTATAAGAGGCAGACGAGGAGACAGCAGAGAGGGAGGAGGTCCTGCGAAGACGCGGCCGAAGCTGGACAGACGAGGCCATAGCCCGGGGGTCCTGGAGCCCCCAGGAGCTGGGAGAGGCAGGAAGGATGCCCCTCCAGAGCCTTTGGAGGGAGCCAGCCCCATCTACACCCTGGTCTCAGGCTCTGGCCTCCAGGCTGGGAGAGCATTGGTGTTCCGCTGTCTCGAGCCCCGGAGGGTGTCCCTTGTCGCGGCCACACCAGGATGTGCCAGACACGCTCCCTCTAGCCCGCTGTTCAGGCTGCAGCTTCGTCTCACTTCTGAGAGGGGGCGCCCTGCTGCCCCCCCAGCTCTGCACCTACCTAGGAGCTCTGTCCCCACCCTCAAGCGGCTCTCTGATCACCCATGGATCCACGGGGACTCACATACTGATCACATTTGTTCTTGTTCAGCCGCTAAGTCGTGTCCAACTCTTTTCGACCCCATGGGACTGCAGGACATCAGGCTTCCCTGTCCATCACCAACTCCCGGAGCTTGCTCAAATTCATGTCCATCGAGTCGGTGATGCCATCCAACCATCTCGTCCTCTCTCGTCCCCTTCTCCTCCTGCCTTCAATCTTTCCCAGCATCAGGGTCTTTTCCAATGAGTCAGCTCTTTGCATCACATGGCCAAAATATTGGAACTTCAACATCAGTCCTTCCAAAGAATATTAAAGGTTGATTTCCCTTAGGATTGACTGGCTTGATCTCCTTGCTCTCCAAGGGACTCTCAACAGTCTTTTCCAACACCATAATTTGAAAGCATAAATTCTTTGGCACTCAGCCTTCTTTGCGGTCCGACTCTCATATCCATATATGACTACTGGAAAAGCCACAGCTTTGACTAGATGGACCTTTATTGGTAAAGTAATGGCTCTGCTTTTTAATATTCTGGCTAGGTTGGTCATAGCTTTTCTTCCAAGGAGCAAATGTCTTTTAATTTCATGGCTGCAGTCACCACCTGTAGTGATTTTGGAGCCCAAGAAAATAAAGTCTGTCACTGTTTCCATTGTTTTCCCATCTATTTGCCAGGAAGTGATGGGACCGGATACCATGATCTTAGTTTTCTGAATGTTCAGTTTTAAGCCAGCTTTTTCATTTTCTGCTTTCACCCACATCGAGGCTCTTTAGTTTCTCTTCGCTTTCTGCCGAAGAGTGGTGTCATCTGCATATCTGAGGTTATTGCTGTTTCTCTTGGCAATCTTGATTCCAGCTTGTGCTTCATCCAGTCTAGTATTTTGCATGATGTACTCTGCATATAAGTTAAATAAGCAGGGTGACAATATACAGCCTTGATGTACTCTTTTCCCAATTTTGTCCCAGCCTGTTGCTCTAAAACTGTTGCTTCTTGTCCTGCATACAGGTTCCTTAAGAAGCAGGTAAGGTGGTCTGCTATTCCTATCTCTTTAAGAAGGTTCTCAGTTTGTTGTGATCCACACTGTCAAAAGCATATGCAGCTCATGAAGCAGAAGTAGATGTTTTTCTGGAATTTCCTTGCTATCTCTATGATCCAAGGGAGGTTGGCAATTGGATTTCTGATTCATCTGCCTTTTCTAAATCCAGCTTGTACATCTGGAAGTTCTCAGTTCACATATTGCTGAAGCCTAGCTTGAAGGATTTTGAGCATTATCTTGCTAGCATGTGAAATGAGCTTTCTTTGGGACTGGAATGAAAACTGACCTTTTCCAGTCCTGTGGCCACTGCTGAGTTTTCCAAATTTGCTGGCATATTGAGTGGAGCACTTTCAGAGCATCATCTTTTAGGATTTGAAATAGCTCAGCTGGAGTTCCATCAGCTCCACTAGCCCACTTGACTTCACACGCCAGGATATCTGGCTCTAGGTGAGTGACCACACCATCATGGTTACTGGGTCAGTAAGACCTTTTTCGTATAGTTCTTCTGTGTATAGTTGCCACCTCTTCTTAATATCTTCTGCTTCTGTTAGGTCCATACTTTCTCTGTCCTTTATTGTGCCCATCTTTGCATTAAATGATCCTTTGTTATATTTGGAGAAGGAAATGGCAACCCACTGCAGTATTCTTGCCTGGAGAATCCCATGGAGGGAGGAGCCTGGTAGGCTACAGTCCATGGGGTCGCAAAGAGTCGGACACGACTGAGCGACTTCACTTTTGTTATCTTTAGTTTTCTTGAAGAGGTCTCTAGTCTTTCCCATTCTGTTGCTTTCTTCTATTTCTTTGCATTGTTCACTTAAGACTTTCTTATCTCTCCTTGCAACTCTTTGAAACTCTGCATTCAGATGGGTATATCTTTCCTTTCCTCCTTTGCTTTTCACTTCTTTTCTCATCCATTTGCAAGGCCTCCTCAGACAACCATCTTGCCTTTTGTCTTTTCTTTTGCTTGGGGATGATTTTGGTCACAGCCTCCTGTACAGCGTTACGAACCTCTGTCCATAGTTGTTCAGTCACTCCATCAGATCTAATCCTTGAATCTATTTATCATCTCCACTCTATAATAATAAGGGATTTGATTTAGGTCCTACCTGAATGGTCTAGTGGTTTTTCCTGCTTTCTTCAATTTAAGCCTGAGTTTTGCAGTGAGGAGTTAATGATTTGAGACACAGTCAACACCCTGTCTTGTTTTTGCTGGCTGTATAGGGCTTCTCCATCTTTGGCTGCAAAGAATATAATCAATCTGCTTTCAGTATTGACCATCTGGTGATGTCCATGTAGAGTCGTCTCTCGTGTTGTTGGAAGAGGGTGTTTGCTGTGACCAGTGCGTTCTCTTGGCAAAACTCTGTTAGCCTTTGCCCTGCTTCATTTTGTACTCCAAGGCCACACTTGCCCATCACTCCAGGTATCTGTTGACTTCCTACTTTTGCATTCCAATCCTCCATGATGAAAAAGACATCTAATTTGGGGTGTTATTTCTAGAAGGTCTTGTATGTCTTCATGGAACCACTCACCTTCAGTTTCTTCAGCATTAGTGTTTGGGGCAGAGACTTAGATTACTGTGATGTTGAATGGTTTGATTATTATTAAATTAATGAGTGAATGAATAACTACCTCACCCATCCATCCATCCATCTATTTATCTACCCACTCATCCATCCATCCAACTACCCATTCACCTATCCACCCACCCATCCATTATCCATCCATTCCCCCATCCATTATCCATCCATTCATCCATTCATCCGTTTATCCACCCACTGATCCATCTACCCACTCACCCATCCATCCATCCATCCGTCCATCCACCCATCCACTTGGCCACCGTATACTGATGCTTCCAGTGGGTGCCAGGGCTGCAGATACAGCTGAGCAGAGCACAGACAGGCATGCCCGCCTCTCCCAGTGTTCTGGCGGGGGCAGGCGGGTGGAGAGGAGCAGAGGAAGTGTTCAGTGTGTCTAGCCGTGGTGGGGATTCAGGCCAGGGGTACTGCTGTTTTCAGTGTCAGCAAAGTCCTCTCTGATGAAGGGCCATCTCAGCAAAGGCTTGAAGGAGCATGGGCGGGAACCAGGTGGAGACCTGTGGGATGAGCCAGAGCAAGCAGCCTGTGCAAAGGCCCTGAGGTGGGCTTACTGGGTGCGTCCAGGCTCGCCCTGGGGCTGAGTGGGGGACAGAGGCACTCAGGGGAGGGAGGGATTGCAGGCTGGCACAGGGGCTTTGTGGGCAAGGGAGACAGGGAGCCCATGCAGGGTGTGAGTGAAGAGGGGATATGGACTGATGCATATTTTTAATGCTCACACTGACAGTTGGCAATCCATGAGCTGGGCAGTCGGAGGTGAGTGTCCATGGGGCTGCTCATGAGCCTGGGCTCCAGGATTTTTCTGAGGTGTGAGAGTAATCCCTTTAATCAGGCACTATGAACAACTGAAAGTAAAGCTGGGAGCCCCGTCTGTTTCCTTGTTCTCTTCAAGGCGGGAGCAGGCTCAGCACCAAGCAGGAACTGAGATGTAACAATGGGGTCACGGCAGTTGAAGGCTCTGCCATGTTTGAGGGCGTCTCTGACCCAACCTACCTGGAGAGCAGCTCTCCCTTCAGAGTCTCAGACAGTCAGTGAATTGACACGTGTTCCCTGTGTGTTGAACATCTCCTGCACCGGCACATGTTATTAGACTTCATCCTCACCACTTCCCCACGGGATGCCCTTCTTATAGACGAGGAAACAGAGGCTCAGAGAGGACCAGCCACCTGTTCGTCCACCATCCATCCATCCAGTCATCTATCCATCCGACTGTTCATTCAATCATTCACCCGTCTATCTATCCATCCTTCTCCCTGTATTCTACAGCAAGCAATCTTCTAGACACTGAGGGTACGGGACAGACCTGGTCCCTGCTGTCACCACTGAAGGGAGCTAAAGACACGGAACACTTTATCACACAAATCGTAATTGCACTAGAATTCGGAGGCTCACCAGCTTGGAAGATGGAGCTCCCGCTGAGTGGATAACTGTGGCCTCACCCCCTCCGGTGGTCAGGGTGGGCTTCTCTGAGGAAGGGGCCTGTAAGTGGGATGAGT
>SJXQ01002728.1:37132-64163 GCA_006408695.1 Aepyceros melampus
GGGGGGGGGGGGGGGGGGGGGGGGCGGGGCTGCTGGCCCGGCCGTGGATGGGGGAGCCACCTCCTGCATCTTCTGACCGTGCTCACTTCCTCTGGGGTGCGTCAGCCACTCTGGGGGTGCCAGCACCTCCAGGTCTGGTTCACAATCTTTGCTCTCCCAGTAGGCTACTCTGAAAGGGGACCTTAAGGTCAAGATGGACACTTGGAGGCTTCAGGTGCTGAAGCAGTTTCGTTCGGGCCAAGTCAGCTGAAGGAGCACGTGGGCCTAAGTTTAGGCTGAGGCAGGTTCACACGCTTACAGCTCGCCTGTCTGTTAATGGTACAAGCTGTTCGGACCTTTGGAACATTCCTCAGCTTTTATTGAAGGTAGGAAGAGTCATTTCTGGAATTCGCATTTAAATTGGCCCAAGTCAGCAGCTCTGCAGGAAGCCCTTTCCCCAGGGGTCACTGCTGCAGAACCGGAGGCTGGGGGACGCTCCGCTGTCCCGTCCAGGGACCTCACCTGCTGCTTCCCTTCAAAGGGCCACGCGCGTTCTGTTTAAATGACTCCAGGCCGTCTTCCTGGACGACAGCCTGGGAAAGGATACGTGTTCCCGAGCGGTGGCTGCAGGGGAGAGGTTCTTGACTGGAGAGGGGAGGTGTGAGCCTGGGAATCTTCTCCAGATAAGTGGTCTGCCGCCAGGCCCTGGACTCACAGCTCCACCAGCTTCTAGGGCAAGGTTGTCGAAAGGGGAGACCGAGCAACGTGCACTCCCAAGCTGTCGTGTCTAGTCTGGTCCAGGCCAGACATTTTACACATTTTATGGCCCTATTAGTCCTCAGTCTTTTGGAGAGGGGTGACCGGTTGATCATTAACTCTTTGCTACGTGTGGCATCCACATTCTGGTCCAAGATAGCTCAGGCCAGCGTGCTGATTCTGCCTACCCATTGGGCCACGGCTGGGTGGGCCTGCCTTCTTGCAGCGGGTGGAGCAAATTCTCCTGATGCCAGGGGCTGGGGCCCTGGCCGTGCCCTCCCCGGCTCCCTCGGGCACTGGCATAAAAGTGTAATTTTACTTTCTGGGAGTCCTCCCACCCCCTCATCTGCCCAAGGGTGCAAGTGTCCAGCCCTGGGGAGGCACACAGGCTCTGGTCTGGCAGTCTCCACTTCTGCTCATCATGTCCCGCACTAGGATGGGGCTGGCGTCTTCTTTGCAAGAGCTCAGCCTCGGGGCCTGGTCTGGGACACTGCTCTGTCTTTTTGAATTCCATCTTAGACGTTCTTCCCCTACAAGAAATTCCTGCCAAAGGGCAAGCTTTGCTTGTGCTGAAAGTCTCCCAAATCGGTTTCTTGAATATCAAGAGTTGGGCAGCTTGCCGGGGGGCGGGTGGGAGTTAGGGGGTCACGCTCATAATCAGATGCTCATTTCTTACAGCCACTGAACTTTCTAACAACCATCTGGAAACATCCTTTTCTTGTAGAGTCCAAGGCATGGCAAGATGTTAAAGCACGCATCACAGTGAGCAAGGCCCCGGACCACGCCAGCTTGTCTGCCAGCCCTGCCTCCCTCAATGAGCGCCCCCGCTCAGCCCCACTCTGCGTCCCCTCCTGGCCTTGGGACACACCGCTGCTTCCTCTTTTGGGCACTGTGGGCTCCAGGGACACTTCTAAATGGTAGATGGCCTCCTTTACCCTGTGCTTAGAACTTTCTATGTTTCCACCAAATGAAAGTCTAAGAGAGGTTTCAACTCCTGGCCTGATCCTAAATGGCAACTCCTTTTTCTGGCCTGCCCCCCGGGCAGCTGTGAAGACATCCCTGGACATGGCACCTCCCTCCCTGCTCTGTTCTCTCCTGACTGAGCCAGATGCCCCGTCCTGGGGCAGTTGCTCTGATGTCGTGGCCTGTCACTGACCTCTTGGCCCTTCACTGGTGGACCTCCGTGCAGGACTGTGCTCACCAAGCTTTAGAATCCTTCTGAGGATCTTCCTGTCATATGGGGGTCCCTGATGCCCTTCTGTTTCTGTGAGTTTCAGGCCCAGAGTCGGCTCTGAGCACTGCTGTGGAGAAAGCACAAGTGCACGTGTGAGAGGGAGAGTGCAGGGCCCCGTCCTCAGCCTCTCGATCTCCTTGCAGTCCGAGGGACTTATGCTCACAGCGTAGACGGTGTGGACGGCACACACACCAACTCCCATGGGAAGACCTGTTCAAAGGCGGTGGCGCCAGAGGCGAGGGCACAGAGGCAGAGGTAGACTGGGGCGGCTGAGGGCAAAGGCAAGCGGACAGCTGGGTGCAGGCTGTGTCTGTGGGCAAGGTAGCTAGCCTGTCTGTGCCCAGCTTTCTCCTTGTGGAAGCGGGAGATAATAGCATCCCTGGAGAGACTGGCAAGTCCCTGCCTCACTCAGTTAATGGGGAGTCAATGAGGTCAATGAGGAGGCCTGGGTGGTGGAGGTGAAGGCCCAGATCCAGAGGGAAAGAAAAACCTGACCCCCGGCAGAGGTGTTATATTGTTTTCAGTCGCTAAGTCATGTCTGACTCTTCGCGATCCTACCGACTGCAGCGCGGCAGGCTCCTCTGTCCTCCGTTATCTCTTGGAGCTTGCTCAAACTCATGCCCATCAAGTTGGTGATGCCACCCAATCATCTCATTGTCTGTCATCCCCTTCATCTCCTGCCTTCAGTCTTTCCCAGCATCAGGGTCTTTTCCAATGAGTCGGCTCTTCCCATCAGGTGGCCAAAGTATTGAAGCTTCAGCTTCAGCATCAGTCTTTCCAAAGAATATCCAGGGTTGATTTCCTTAACTGACTGGTTTGATCTCCTTGCTGTCCAAGGGACTCTCGAGTCTTCTCCAGCGCCACAGTTTGCAAGCATCAATTCTTTGTAGCTCGGCCTTCTTTATGGTCCAGCTCTTATATCCATACATGACTGCTGGAGAACCATGGCTTTGACTGTGCGGACCTCCGTCACAGGAGTGTTATGGGACAATGCTGTTTTATTCCTGCTTGACCCTCACATAGCACTGGGAGGGCGATTGTGTCAGCCGTGGGGTTCCCGTTGGGCTCTCCTCACTGCTTGCTGGGTGACCTGGGGTCATATCCTGACCCCTCCGCGCCTCTGTCCCCACTTTTCCTGCATAGGGGTGGCTGCCTCTGAACTACCGGGGCGGGGGGCGCTGCCTGGGAGCTGCCCTTGGTGATACAGCAGGATTTCTAGGACCTGGGGCTGGGCGGCCCCTGGGGCCACGCCCCTCAGTCACTTTGCCACCACAGCATGTGGCTGTCACTCACAGCCTCCAGTTTCTCTGGAACCGATGGCCCCGATTTACAGAACACTCCCCACCTGGAAACGTGGTCTCTGCCGGGAACCACCGGTGCCGAGACAAACCCAGAGCATTTCCTTTTGTCGGCACCTAACTTTGGTTAAGAGACAGAAGACCCTAAACAGAAAGGCTTTCATCAGAGGGGCCCTCAAACAGGGTTGCCCCACGACGGATCCATGGGGCTGCCTTCCTGGTTTCCAGCCTCAAAACATTGCTTGAGTTAGAAACACATGTTAATTACACACATCGAAATTCATACCTTGACAATTTCTTTTTTTTACATCTGCGCTCACAAGTGGAGTACTTTAGTGATTGAGAACATGTGCTAAAGAACAATTTTGCCAGTATTCACATACTCTGCTCTCTCTGGGAGTGATTCACTTGGCGGATCCCCGGCCATGAGACCATGCAAGAGTGTGGCCAAAAAAAAAGCAAACCAAAAAAAACCAAGTGCTCTGTGCATGGCCTGGCCACAGGAAGCTCACCTCTAAGCGTCGCTGGAGAAAACCGGGACCAGCCTGGTTCTAGACAGACAGGAATGAGGGGCAGCTGGACAGGCGACCACAATGTGGGGGAAATAGGCGTGCCCGTCACCCGTCTTTATCAAGCGCTTTTACCAGGAGGCCGAGCCAAGGGCGTCATCTGATTTAATTTAGAGGCTACCAAACACCCCAGTCTGCCCCACAGTCCCCGTTGATGCCGGTCACCTGGCGTCATCGATGAATGGTCCCCCTGAAAAGTGAAAAGTCCAAAGGGTCCCAGTTTGGATGATAAAGACCACGTGACTTCGTGTGTCCAGGGTCCCACCTTGTGAAGGAGCACTCCGAGGGTCGGCCGGTGGAGGAATCTGCCCAAGGTCATCAGTTGACGTCCGGGATTTCAAGTCTCAGAAATGTTCATTCAAACCTTTCCTTTATGTCTACATCTCCATTGCTGCCCTGGAAATATCAGTTCATCGTATCATCTTTCTAGATTCCATATATATGCGTTAATATGCTGTATTTGTTTTTCTCTTCCTGACTTACTTCACTCTGTATAACAAGTTCTAGGTTCATCCACCTCATTAGAAGCATATTCACTACCATATGTGAAATAAATAGGCAACAGAAGTTTGCTGTATGACTCAGGGAACTCAACCTGGGGCTCTGTGGCAAGCTAGAGGGGTGGGAGAGGGGAGGGAGGTTCAAGAGAGAGGGGGCATATGTATACCTTTGGCCGATTCACACTGACATATGGCAAAACCAAACCAATCTTGTAAAGCAATTATCCTTCAATTAAAAATAAATTTAAAAAAAGTCTCAGAGGTGGGCTCTGAAGCTGGGTGGGGCCGACCCTCCAGCCTCCCCTGTAACCTTGGCCAGCAAGTCCTTCCCACAACGAGGGGGCCTCCGAGGGCCTGCTGTGGGAAGACCTCAGGGCGGGGTCCCCCACTGAAGCCCCACCTGCCCAGGAGCCCATCCAGCAGCCAGCAGCCGGGGTCCCAGGAAGAATTCTGCAGAGAGCGAGCTTTTTCCCCTTGAAGGAATAAAAAGCACACACACACACATTCCTGCGAATCAGAGGTGTGCCAAGCGGGGAGGGCGGGCAGGCCCCTTGACCGGCTGGCCGCCAGCAGCCCAGGCACGTGACAGCGCCGAGAGCCGCTGGCACCAACTCAGGCCGGGCGTTTGCAGAGGGCGGCGGTGCCAGGGGCGCGAGGGTGGCCTCTCACCAGCTTGGTACCTCGACCACGTGATGGCCCTGCTTCAGGGCAGGCCGGCGCGACTGAGGCCCGGTGCCCGCACACTTGCCGTCTCTGGCTGAGAAGGCTGGGGCGGCGGCGTCAGAGAGGAGTTCAAGTGCCGTGTCAGGTTCAGGAGATAGGCTCACGGGCCGTGTCACGGCTCCTGGCGCCCCACGGGGAAATACCCTTCACAGTCTCCCATGCCAGGCCGTTTCCAGCGGCCCCACAGCTGCCCCATGGGGGAGGCGCACTCACTGCTTCTGTCTGGGATGGAGCTACCTCTTGGAGACAGCACGGGGCTCCACCCTGGGGCTGCCTTCTAGAGTCCTGGCCTTGACGACCGGCTTCCAGGCCCTAGGGCTGCTGTGTGCTTTGGTCTTTCAGAAACAGTAAAAGAAGAGCACTGAGCTCCATGTACCAAAGATGGGAGACGTGTGACTGTCCTGGAGCGGCCACACATACCAAGTGACCACAAACTGGATGGCCTAAAATAACAGAAACTGCTCCTCCGCCCAAAGTCAGAAATCAAGGTATGCCGGGTTGCACTTGGTTCGGAGGCCCTGGAGGAAGCTCCTTCCTGCCTCTTCAGCTCCTGATGGCTGCAGACATTCCAGGGCTTTCAGCTGCGTCCCTCAGATCCCTCCCACCATCGTCACATGGCCTTCCTCCTTCCCATGTCTTTGCCTCTGTCTCTTGTATGGACCCCTGCCAGGATGATCTCATCTCAAGACCCTTAACTCTGCTGGGCCCACAGGGGTCTCGCCCATTTCACACCCCAGCAGCCCTCTGCAGTAGCTGTTATTCCAATTTTATGGCTGGAGAGGCTGAGGTCTTAGGAAACTCATAGAAGGTTAGGCCACCCAGCCGTGGAACTAAGATTCAAAAGCACAGAGCAAGACCTCAAAGGGCCTGGCTTTGAGCCTTTGGGACTTGGTTCCACGTCGTGGGAGGGTGAGGAGGCCAGTCTGGAGCCACTGAACCAGCTCGTTCATTCATTCAATCTCTCAACCACAGACACATTCATTCCTTCATTCATTCAAACACCTCCCACCGGCCAGGCGCTGCTTCTTGCGCTGGAGATGGCATGGACAGGACAGACCGAGTTCTGTCCTTGTGGCTGCATTCTTGCAGGACTGGAGACCCGTCCATTAGCGAAGCCCTCCCAAGGACACTCAGTGTGGAAGCAGGACGGGAGGACGGCAGCCTATCTGGAGGGTCTGGGGGTCCCCCAGGGGCAGCGTGTCCCCCTGTGGACTGGCTTTGTATCCCGGCAGCCACTTGTTAGCCCTGTGACCTTGAGCAGAGGGGCAGGGCTCTGCAGGCCTCAGTTTCCTCATCTGTACAGTGGAGACCCTCAGGGTCAGCGTGAGGATGGATTGGCCCTCATGGGGTCCCCGGCCTTGGCCTGACTTTCTCCTTGTCATTGTTATTCAGTTGCTAAGTCATGTCCGACTCTTTGCGACCTCATGGATTATAACCCGCCAGGCTCCCTCGTCCATGGGATTCTCCAGGCAAGATTACTAGAGTGGGTTGCCATGCCCTTCTCCAGGGGAATCTTCTGACTCAGGGATCGAACCCACGTCTCCTGCACTGCAGGCAGGTTCTTTACTACTGAGCCACTTTCTCCTTAGGGTGACATTAATTGGCTTCCAGCTGAGGGAGACCAGGAAGTGGCCTGGCCATGTCCCTGTCACTCTCCAAGGCCCTACCAACGCCTGGCCAGTGGGCAGGAGTGAGAAAGGCCACAGCTGGGCAGAAACAGGCTGGGTGCACTGGCCAGGACCCCAAGGCTGGCCAGGAAGGGGCCTCGGGGGCCAGCAGGAACCCTCAAGTCCCCTCTGCTTCAGGGCCCTCGGTCGAGTGGCCTCACTCTTCTGCCCACTAGAGGCAAGAGCGTGAGTGGGAGTCCCTTGCTGGTGGGGCTACCAGGCCATCCTGGGGTCTTCTGAAGGCCAAAGTCTGGGTACCTGGCTGGCGCGAGGAGGTGGGCAGCTGGCACGAGTCCCCTTCTGGCCGCGCTGGCACCACGGACGGGGGTTTGCCTCGCATGCCCTGTGTTAGCTCCTCAGCTCTTCTAACTGACTTCCCACAGGCAGTAGTTTCTCCCAGTCCCAGAGGCTGGAAGCTGAGACCCAGGTGGGGGCGGGGGCTGCTCCTCCTGGGGCCCCCTCCTGGGTGAGCAGACGGCCGTCTCCTCCCGGTGTCCTTGCAGGGTCATGCTTCTGTGTGTCTGTGTCCACCTCCTTATCAGGACCCTGGTCCTGTGGGATTAGGGCCCACCCTAGTGACCCTGTTTGACCTTCATTACCTCTTTAAGAGCCCCATCTCCAAATGCAGTCGCTTTCTGAGGTCCTAACACACGCATGTGGGAAGGAACGCAACTCAGCTCAGAATCTGCCTTTCGGAGGGAAGTCGTCGGGATGCAGAAAGGGAGGCACTTGCCCTGGAGATGTGGTCTGGGAGGCCTCCCCAGCCCCCTGCAGGGTGCGGGGGTTGGGGGGGTGAGGTGTGTGTGGCCCCTATGGACCTGCCCAGGATGACGTGCGCTGGCATAAACCTGAGCCCCTCTGGGGTTGCGGGTCCGTTTGGGGATGTAGAGGGAACGAAGTTAACAGCAGAGGGTTTCTTGAGTGGTACCCTCCTGTGGACTCACTGGAGCCCCTGCCATCTGCTGGGGATGCCCTGTGCCGCCCCGCAGGGGTCGGACACCGGAGGGGGCGGCACCAGCTGAGGCTGCGGGTGGCTTGGCGGTGGGTGGGGCCTGGGAGCCAGGACTCCAGGCTCAGTCCTGTGAGGCCGCTCCCTGGCTCTGCAAGAAGGTCCCTTTGCCTCGGTTTCCTCATTTGCCCAGTGAGTCACAGTGGAGGGTCCGACGGGGTTATGCCTCGAGTCTCAGGACGTGCCCTGCCCTCAGGGGCTGGGCAGGGGAAGAGGGACAGTCCTTGGCTGTCCTGGAGCAGTGTTCAGAGACACGGTCCAGTGTGGACTTGGACCACGCCTGCCCACGGCCTTCACCTCCCCTCCTCCTCTCGGGGGCCTCCAGGTGGCCTCCCTGCGAGCACAGGTGAAAAGTGAAACTCAAGGTTCAGCCCACAGGTGCTCAGGAGGCGTGCCAGTGTGCAAGTGTGTGTGTGAGCATGAATGACAAGGTGTGTGGCACGTACGTGTGCACGCACAGTCATGCGTGTGCTTGTGGGTGTGCACAGGCGTGTGTGCAAGTTTGTATAGACTTGTGGTGCATGCATAAGCACCCGTGTGTCTCTTTTTAAACAAATATGCATTTGGCTGCGTTGGGTCTTAGCTGCGTTCGGCAGGGTCTTCCGTTGCTGCACGCAGCCTCCCCCTTTGTGGAGCTTGGCCTCAGTGGGTGCGGCGTGCAGGCATAGTTGTCTCAGGGCACCTGGGATCCTAGCTCCCTGACCAGGGATTGAGCTCCTGTCCCCTGCATTGCAAGGTGGGTTCTTGACGCCTGGACCACCGGGGAGGATCCACGTGTGTCTCCACGCGCGTGCCTGTGGGCGTGTGTGTTGCTGGTTGCGTGTCACACCTTTTGTTGCCACAGTGGTAGCTTCCAGAGACTCGTGTGTGGCAGGTGCGGTCGGCCTGCTTCACAGCCCTGCAGGGCAGACGCCATCCCCACTTTACAGATGGGAACACCGAGGCTTGCAGAGGTGAAGGGCCCTACCTGGGATTCACAGCCTGACTCCAGAGTCTGCAGATACTCTAGCTCGGTGCCTCCTCCCTTCTGGAAGGTGGGTCTCTGGTTCAGCACCCCCGCCCCCTCCACGGAGGAGACTCGCCTCTCTTCGCAGATTCATGCTCCCACATCCTCCACTGGTCCTGTGGGGCTGGGGGGGGCTCCTTGGTGGCTTGGTGGTCGGGTGGGTCCACATGCCTGCCGGGCCCCACCTGCAAGCTCCAGCTGTTTCGCCTCCTCCTGCCAGGGGCCTCAGGCAAGCTGGCCAGTTTCCACATCCATCACCTAGATCTGAAATCTGGTGACTCCAGCAAAACCCCTACCCGGTGCTAGGTGCCCAGAGCTCTTGTCTCACTTGATCATGGGCTCAGGGAGGTGGGGATTATTGTCCCATTTTCAAGATGGGGATCTTGAGGCTCAGACAGGTGAGTGGCTGCCCTTGGTCACAGAGTCAGGTCGTGAAGCGGGTTTCTCTGATCCCACGTCTGGTGGGGCTTGTCTCATGGCCTCTCAGTAGCCCAGGCCGCCTGGGAAGTTGCAATGCTGAGCAATGAGCAGAGTTCAGTTTGCGCACGAGAGTGGCCAAGCCGACAGAGCACTTGGCTGGGAGAGAGAGTGCTATGCTGGGAGCCCCGTGTGACCTTGTGGAGCGCCTTCCCCTCCTGGTGAGTGCCTGTCCTCTGTGGCAGCTCAGCCCGTGTCTGGCTGGGCCTGGGCGATGACGCCCGAGGGCTGGTTCCGGGCTGCTGTTTACCCAGGTTCTGCATGGAGGGTTTGACCTCAGGCCCGCTCCCCACCCTCCGGCCTGCTGAGCCCGCCTCCCCTCGGCTCTGGCTGACTCATGGCTCTGCTATGTGTCCTGCAAACATTCTGGAGCCCTTGCCCTGCAGCGGGGCTCTCTGAGCTGGCAGATGACTGGGCGGTGCTCCTACTCCAAATGGGAGGCGTTTGGGTCCCCTGAGAAGCATCCATCCCTCTTCCTGTATCTTTCCATGACAACAGTGTGCTCCTGTGTCTGTGGCCCCAAAAATGCTACTGATGGAGACTTCCCTGGTGGGCCAGCGCCTACGACTCCACGCTCCCAGTGCAAGGGGCCTGGGTTCCATCCCTGGTCAGGGAACTAGATCCCACATGCTGCAGCTAAGAGTTCACATGTGGCAACTGAAGAGCCTTTGCGACCCCCTGAACTGTACTCACCGGGCTCTTCTGTCCATGGGATTCTCCAGGCAAGAATACTGGAGGGAGTTGCCATACCCTTCTCCAGGGGATCTTTCCGATGCAGGGATCAAACCCGTGTCTCTTACATCTCCTTCATTTGCAGGCAGGTTATTTATCACTATTGCCATCTGGGAAGCCCTCAAGACAGGGTTCAATCCTTGGGTCAAGAAGATTCCCTGGAGAATGAATTGCCAACCCACCCCAATATTCTTACCTGGAGAATCCCCATGGACAGAGGACCCCACGGGCTGTAGTCCATGGGGTCGTAGAGTCGGACTTGACTGAAGCGACTTAACATGCACACATCCAAAATACTATTTTAGCACATCGTCAATATCAAAATCATAAGCAAAATATCTTGCATTCTTTTGCACACCATTAATTCTCCAAAACCCTGTGTTATTTTTACAGAGAGCACTCCTCGGTTCGGATGTTCCATGTTCAACATCCTGTCAAAGTAGTTGAGTCCAAAAAAATCCATGTTACATTGTTTGGGGCTTTAAATTTATTGAAGTGAAATAAAATTTAAACAACATTTTGAATCTCACTAGCCACATGCTGAGTTCAGGGCCATGTATAGCCAGAGGCTGCCGTATGGGTGGCCCTGGTCTGGACATCACCTGGTCCTCCCCTCACTTATCCAGGTCCCCTTCCCTGTGACCTGGGTGGCCCCTGGCTCACCTGAGATGCTTGTCTGTTGGAGGACTGGGTCCTGGGGACGTTCGAGGGGTGTAAACTGGGATCTTGGGAGGCAGGCGGGGAGGGAACTTCACCCGTTGGAGCCTGATCTCCCTGCCCTCCACCCCACCCCCTCTGTGGCTGGGGGTCTGGGTCCTTGAGTGTGTCGCCTCCCCTCTCTGGGGCTCCCCTCAAGCCCTGCTTCTCCATCATTGACACCTACGAGTCAGGGACTGCATCTGCCCTCGGAGGCCCACATTCAGGTGGTGCTTAATAGTGGCTTAGTGCCTGAACAAGGCAGGTGTTGGTCTCGCCGCCCGAGCTGCCCGCCACTGCGTTTTCTTTCTCCCGCCACAGGTGCCCAGTGGCCTTCCTCGGGGACCCCTGAATCCCACTCATGGGTGACTCTGACCGGACCCCGGGGCCAGCCCAGATCCACTCCCGTCAGCCCAACGGCTCCCCTGGGAGGCAGGGGCCACGTAACACCACTTTGGGGGTGAGCAGACCAGGGCACAGAGAGGTGAAGCCACCTGCCCAGAGTCGCAGAGCTTGCAAGGAGCAGAGACGGGACTTGGTCCCAGCGGAGCCAGCTTCCACCCTGCGGGAAAGCTCGCTGAGCCGGCGTCTTCTCCGACAGCCGGGGTCCTGGTTCCAGTCCTGGCTCTGCCGTCTCTTGGTTCTGGCCTCGGGTTCCCCCACTGTACCGCGGGGGGGTCGGACCTTCTGACGGTCAAGTTTCTTCCAGGCCTTCAGGGTCTCCGCCTTGCTTCTTACTTTATGTTTTGTGAGTTGATTCGGCTTTGGTGATGGACCGGAGGGCAGGCCAGAGCAGGTGGCTGGGAAACCATATCCCTCAGCCCGGTCCCTGTGGGGGCCGAGGCCCTGCTCATGACCTGCTGAGGGCCGGGCCAAGAGGCTCGCCCGGCTGGATCCCGCGGCCAGGAGGAGCCTGCTCTCCCTCTTGGCACCACGGCCGCGCAGCTGTCGGGGCTGGCCGCGTGTGGTCACCAGGCTGGCGCGGGTGGCCGGGCGGGGTGGAGGGGGGTGTGTGTGTGTGCCGAAGGGCCCCATCACTGCAGCAGCTCTCGCGGGTCCTGCCAAGTGGTGGTGGAGCCGGGCCCAGGTGCCAACATGCTTGGTAACTGGATTGCTATTTGAAAAATTGAAGCAGTGTCAAGACAATCTCACCTCCGTGCTCCTATCGGGAGGCTGGAGCCGGCCGGGTGGCGGCCTGTTTGTGCAGGGCGGCCAGTGGGAAGGCGCCCGGGGACGGAGCAGATTATCCGGAGACTATTATCCGGCCAGCGCCTGGGCGGAGGCAGAGGCAAACAGAACAGAGCGCTCGGGCCGGGCCTGACGCCGCACAGCTGCTGACACCAGGCGCTGGCCAAGGGCTTGCCCGGGACCTACTGTGTGCCGGGAGCTGGGGGAGGCAGCAGGTACAAGGCTGATGTCTCCAGGGGGCCCAGGGCCCGGACGCAGGAAACCATTCCAACATCTTTTAAAATCAGTTTTAAAAAAAAATGAGCCATTAGGTTGAAGTAAATGTTTAAATATATGTACTGGGTTGTACAGAGTTTTTGCAAAATTCATGTCTGCCTGGAACTTCAGAATGAGATTTTATGTGGAAACGGGGGTCTCTGTAGAGGTGATGAGTGAAGACCAGCTTCTGCTGGAGTAGGGTGGGCTCGGATCCAATGACTGGTGTCCTTACAAGAGGAGAAAATACACAGGCACACAGTGAGGCAGACTGGAGGCATGCAGCCACAGCGGGGGCTGCCTGGACCCCCCAGAAACTGAAGAGACTGGAAGGGTCCTCCCATTTCCCCGCCCCAGAGACTTCAGAGGCAGTGAGGCCCTGTGGACACCTTGATTTCGGATTTCCGGCTTCCACACTGTGGGGGAATAAATCTCTGGTTTGCAGTGATTCATTGCAGCAGCCTTGGAAAAGTAACCCAGGTGGTGCCAGTGGTAAAGAATCCATCTGCCGGTGCACGAGACGCCAAGAGACACGGGTTTGATCCTCGGGTCGGGAAGATCCCCTGGAGGAGGAGCCCACTCCAGCATTCTTGCCTGGGAAATCCCGTGGACAGAGGAACTGGTGGCTACAGTCCATGGGATCGTAAAGAGTCAGACACGACGGAGCCCTGAACACTGGGAAAGTAACAGTGTATAACATTAATTTGTTCTTGGTCCAACAAAGTTGTAAACAGAAACTGTTCTTATTATTTTTTAAGGAAAGAAGGAACCCTTGGAAGCAAAATTGTCCCTGAGGCCCTTGAAAGTCTTAATTCAAGGTCGCAAGACTTGCCCTTTTTCTGGGAACTTAGGGCTGTGAACTGTGAATTGGGAACTCGGTGGCAATGGGGCGCCTGGATCAAAGGGGCGGGCATGGAGCGGCAGTGAGGTTGCGGGGAGCGGGTGAGACCCCAGAGGGAGAACCTTGGTTTCGGTCCCTGGCTTGGCTGTCTCCCGACTGTGTGACCTCGAGGAAGGGTGTGGCCTCCCTGCCCACCTTAGCACCTTATCTGTTAGTACCTGCTTCCAGAGTCTGAGTAAGGCGCCGTCTGAGCCCCATCACCATGGCCTGGAGTCTTCTTTCTGCAGAAGCACGGGTTTCAGAGTCCGGGGCGACGGGGTCTGTGGCCTTGTCCACCGCCCGGTCCTGGGAGAGGAGCCGGTAGGGTGTTCCATCTGGGCCGAGAAAGAGCCGCTCTCCCTCCAAGCGTGTCCTGCTGCTGAGTTCAGGGCCCCTTTCTTTGCAGGTTCTCCTCCTTGTGGTCAGCTCAGTATCACGCAGGTCCTCCCTGGAGGCCCGGGAGGCCAGCCCTTGCTTCTCCCACCCAGATGGCCCTTCCTCCAGGGTGCCGTGTGTCCACATCTGACGTCCCCCAACCTGCCAGCTGTGGGGACCCGAGCAAACAGACGCCAGTTGGACCCCAGAATGAGCTGGATGAGGCCCCAGGGCCGTCCCAGCCGCCAGGGTGGTTCGGAAAGGTCCCACACCAGGACCACTTGGCGTCTTGGGACTCGGGCTGCCTGGCCAGCAGAGAGAGACACCGGCCAGTCCCAGAGCCATTGGCGTCTGGGCAGCGACCCCAGGGACAGGGGCGCTGGCCGACCCATCCCACGTCCCTGTGCTTTGCACACATCATCGCCATGAAGCAGCTCGGAGAGACTCGGGTGTGGACAGGATTTCAATTCTCACCTCACAGGGAGGGAGGCCCAGATGGGTGGCTGCAAGAGGTGGTGCGGCCAGGGTGGGAAGACCAGGCAGAGGCCACTCAGAGGGAGTGCGGACGGACGTCTGGACCTGCTGGATGGCAGAGCCTGCAGGGGTCCCGGGGCTCAGGTCTGCATTCCTGCCTCTAGGTGGGGCGTTCTGCACGTGCTATCTCCACAGCTAGGAATCCGGAGCTGAGTGTTCATGGGCTGGCTGCTCAGGGCCAGGGGTTCCTGATGCCTGGAGGAGCGTGGATCAGGTTGGGTTGGGTGCAAGGTTTTAACTCCTTCCTACAGACACCTCCTGCCTGCTGAGAACTGCGGTGTTGACTCTCTGATGCTCCAGGTTGGAAACACAGTGTCTTCTCCCCCCCCGCCCCCAACCCTTCCGAATCCCTCCTGGATGGACCTGGGATGCTGTCCTGAGTCCCCTCTCTCCCTCCTCTAAACCTTAGCCCCCTTGGGACAGGGGCAATGCTGACCTCCGTCACTTCTGGGGCCTGATAGATGGTTCTCAGGAGGAAACGGGCAGCCATGTGCTCTGGTCTAGGACAGGGTCTTGGGGTCAGGTGAAGCCATGAGCTTCTTGAGGGCAGGGCCCTGCTCAGTGTGGTGTCTCATATCCCCAAGTCCTCCTTTGTGCTCACGTCTTGGGGCCTTTTCTGTTCTCATGGTTGTTGGAGGAGGAGTGAGTGTTCATGGATCAGTGAGACTGGGTTCCCTTCTGACTTGTCTCCCCTCCTTGTGAGCCTGGGCAGGCCAGTTCCTGGCAGCCTCCTTCTGGAAAGCAGCTGAAGCTGGCAGCTGGCTCAGCTGCTCCTGGAGTCGGCCTGACGATAGCCTTGGAGGTCTAGGGTGTGGGGGCTGAATCTCAGCTCCATGGCATCCGTGCTGGGGGATGCCAGGTGACTTCTCTTCTCAGGCCTCAGTTTGCTCATCTGTAAAATGGAGAGCACACAGCACCCACTGGAAACCTGGGCAGAGGAGACACTGCAGTTCAGCTGTAGCATCTGTCACACAGGACATGCTCGTCCCCTTCTTCCCACTTTATTAATTTCAGTGAGAGGGTGATGACTCCTGGAGGGGATGTCATTGGGCTAGAATTACCATGCAGGAAGTTTTGACAGATCGATGCCTTTTGATAAAAGTATTCAGGGTTCTCAGCCACCACTGCAATCAAGGCATAGAGCTGTCCCGTCACTCCCAGAGGTCCTTCTTGCTGGTCCCTTGCAGGCAACACCTCCCGCACCCCAGCCCCTGGAAAGCACAGATCTGGTTTTTGTCCCCATGGTTTTGCCTTTTCCAAGGTGCTCAAGCGGAATCGTGCAGCACGCAGCCTCTCGTGTCTGGCTTTATCACTTAGCCTAACGCATCTGAGGTTCACCCAGGATGACATGTGTGTTTGCAACCAGTTCCTTCTTATTGCTGAGTATCACATGATTAGAGCATGAACACTGAGTTGTGTGAACAGGCTACAGTTTGCTTTACCATCCACCAGCTAATGGCTTTTGAGTCGCTTCCATTTGTGGCTAATATGTGTAAAGCTACTACAAAGGTCTGGACCCAGGTTTTGTGTGGACATGCTTTCATTTCTCTTGGACGCGTAGTAGAGTGGGATTGTAGAACGTACGTTAAGTGCTGTTGTTCAGTTGCTGAGCTGGGTCTGACTCTTGCCGCTCCATGGACTACAGCACGCTAGGCTCCTTCCTCTGTCCTCCACCATCTCCCAGAGTTTGCTCGCACTCCTGTTTATGGAGGTGGAGATGCTATCTGACCATCTCACCTTGTGCCACTCCTTTCTTTTGCCTTGAATCTTTCCCAGCATCAGGATCTTTTGCTATGAACTGGCTCTTCGAATCAGGTGGCCAAAGTATTGGAGCTTCATCTTTAGCAGCAGTTCTTCCAGTGAATATTCGGGGTTGATTTCCTTTAGGATTGACTGTTTGCTTCCTTGCTGTCTTGCTTTTCTGGTAAAGAGTCTGTTCAAATTTTGCTCAATAAAAAATTCAGGGTGTTTTGTCTTATCATTGAGCTGTAATATTCTTTCTGCATTCTGGACATAGACCTTTATCCGACATGTGTTTTTCCAAATATTTCCTCCCAGACTGTGGCTTTTTACATTTTATTAACAGTGTCTTTGGAAGATCAGAAAATTTTATTTCTATGAAGTCCAGTGGATAATTTTTAAATGAGCTTTTTTTTTTTTTTTGCATCTTAAGAATTTTTTGCCTAACCTAAGCTGCGATTCATGGGGTCGCAAAGAGTCGGACACGACTGAGCGACTGAACTGAACTGAACTGAAAGTCACAAAGAGTTTCTGTTTTCTTCTAGATGTTTTATAGCGATAGGTTCTACGTTTAGGACTATGACCTGTTTAGACTTTGCCTAAGCTGACCTTTGTCTTGGTGCCTCCCAGTGCCCACCTCACATGGCCACCTAGCAGCTGGTCTCTCCTGTCCTGCTTTCTTTTTCCGTGCGGGCAGGTGTGGCCGAGGCTGCTCTGCCACCTTGACCACTGGGTCGAAAGCCCTTGGGCCACGCTGGGGCTGGCAGTGCTGGTGCCAGCCTCTGCCGAGCCTGTTTATCTTCTGGCCTGGGGGGCAGGCCTCCATCTTGAGGATGGGGCTCAGACAGGCTGGGACCTGGGACCATGGGCTGTGGTGCTTGCTCCTGGACAAACACCTCCTGAGCAACAAAACTCAAGCTAACTATAGGAGACTAAAAAGAATGGTGTGCATGCCTGTGCATGGACAAGAAGACACAAAAAGGCCAAAAATGGGGCTTCCCTGGAGGCTCAGTGGTAAAGAATCCACCTGCCAATGCAGGAGACAAGTGTTTGATCCCTGATCCAGGAAGATCCCACATGCTGCGGAGCGACTAAGCCCGTGGGTCACAGCTATTGCGCCTGTGCTACTCTGGAGCCTGGGAGCTGCAACTGCGGAAGCCCGTGCGCCCCAGAGCCCCGCTCCACAGCAAGAGAAGCCCACAAACTGCAACGAAGAGTAGCCCCCACTGGCTGCAACCGAGAGAAGCCCCTGGGCAGCAACGAAGACCCAGCACAGCCAGAAATAAATAAAGACGAAAACCCAGTCGCCACTTCCAAAGAGCCAAGAGCAAAAGCAGGCGTTCGGGAGCAAAAACAGGGTACTAAGCATGCCCCCTGCACACAGAACCACCAAAGGGTGGGCAGATCACCTAAGCCACTGTGCCCCACCTGGCCGGACCCCTGGATACACCCCTACCCTTGCCCCATGTAAGGAACCAGTTAGTCCCTCCCAGCCCCAGGGGAGGGAGCCAGGGAACCTGTTACTTGTTCTCGCTCCCCCCTGCAGCAGCAGGATCCCCGATAAAACCTTGCCTGAATTTCTTGTCTGGCCTCTGATCATTTTCTATTAGTGAAGGAGGCCAAGAACCCCGGTCGGCAACAGGAGACGAGAGCTGGGAGCAGACTCTTGGCCTCTGGTCCACGGGCAGGAGTCCTGCTGGGACCCTCGTGTCTGACATTCACAGTGATCTCTCTGCTGGAAAAGCACGTGCATCTCCCGTTTCGCGTTCTCCTCGGTTGGGATCGCATGAAGGACCAGGGTTGGTGTTCCTGAATTTACACTGGGGTGCTCCTCACCTGTGTCTCCCTGTTGTTCCCCTCCCTGGCCCCAACCCAGTCAGTGACCCGTGTCAAGGCTGGAGTTGTTATAACTCCTGGAGTAAGGGGAGCTTGGTCCTGGAAGGGGGGACATTGGTCTCGGAGCACCCAGCTCCCCGTTGCACACCCTGCTGTCAGCCGGCAGGGCCAGGGAGGGGTGGGTGGCAGTGACAGGGGAGGATAGCCCAGTAAATGTCGGGTGGGCGCAGCCTTGGTGTGACTTGGCCAAGGAGAGGCCCGTGAACCCAGGGCCAGCAGAGCTAAGGCAATGCTCAGGATGCTTGTCTGGACAGCAAGGAGATCAAACCAGTCCATCCTAAAGGAAATCAACCATGAATGTTCATGGAAGGACTGATGCTGAAGCTGAAGCTCCAATACTTTGGCCACCTGATGGGAAGAGCCGACTCACTGGAAGAGACCCTGAAGCTGGGAAAGACTGAGGGCAGGAGAGGAAGGGGGCGACAGAGGATGAGATGGTTGGAGGGCATCACCGACTCAATGGACATGAGTTTGAGCAAGCTCCGGGAGATAGTGGAGGACAGGGAGGCCTGATGTGCTGCAGCCCATGGGGTTGCAAAGAGTCGGACACGACTTAGACTGAACAACAGCAGCAGTAACTCAGTGTGACCCCCCAAAAGTGTCTCGATAGCACCAAACGCCCCTTGGTGGGCAAGTCACTGCTGGTGAGACCCACTGCTTCAAATTGGCCCCACTTTACAGAGGAGGAAACTGAGGCTCGAGAGCAGCCAATGGCTGCCTCAAGGGCGACCTGGGGTCACTGCTCTGCCCACCTGCTGTCGGCCCCCAGCTTTGAGGGTGCGAGGTGGTCCAGACTCTCCTGGCCCCTGCGGCCTCCTCCCCATGCTTCCTCAAGCCCAGCGCCCAGGTGGGCCTGAGTGCTGGGAGATTTGGGGCTGATGCTGTCGTGGGAAGAGATGCCCAGGGCCAGGTCGGAAGCCAGGTGTGTGCTCGGCAGGAAGTATCACAGGAGAGATGGGCCGCCCTGCAGAGGGTTATCTTAATCCCTGGTTTCCTTTGCTTCTCCTCCTGGCTCTCCTCCTGCTTCTGAAACAAGTCTTAGAGATCATCGCCCCCGCCCAAACACACACACACACACACACACACACATCATACAAAGGGGTTTTCACGCCTGGAAGTGCCCTGGGCTTCATAGACTTTGTGTTGTGACCGAAGGGGCTCATTTTCTGATAGAGGAAAACCATCCTTTGGCCCTTATGCAAGAGTGGCTTGGCTGGGGAGTCTGCATTGTCCTGCGCCCCCAGCCACGGACCAGCATCTTAATGCGCCGATTTACCTGGAAACACGAGACGCCTCATCCAGGCTTAGCCCCACTGACGACATCTGGTTCAGATTATGTGGTGAGAAATGTCGGAAATAACAGGGGGTTTGTGGGTGGTGGTGGGGGGGAGTGAAACCCCACTTGGCTGGCATCTCAACAGCAGTGGCTAGATTCCCAAACTATGGGGTTGGCCAAAAAGTTCGTTTGGATTTTTTCTGTCACATCTTGCAGAAAACCCCGAACAAACTTTTGGCCAACCCAGGAGGACGACCGTGACTTGTCTTGTGAAGCGTCTGTTCATATCTGCCCCTGTATCTGTGTGACGGCCCTCCTGTGGCATTGCCCGCAGCCCCACTACTTTCTGGGAAAAGGGACAACACGTGACAGAGTGCGACTGGCCCATAGGGTCCCACAGGATGGTGCTTGTGGTGTCCAAGCTCCTGGGTGGCGCCAGGAGGGGGCTTCTTCTGGGCAGTGATTGAACTCTGTGGAAGCAGCTGCTCTGAGCTCTGCCAAGGTCAGATGGGACAGGATGGCTGTTTCGCAGGATGATTTAAGAGGAAACTTAAAAGCAACATCAGCATCTCCTTTGAAGACATGGGCAGAGAGGGGTTTGGAGAAAGAATGCAGAGACTCCTTGGGTGGGGCCAGCCAGGCTCCTAAGCGCTGTGCACGCGCGCTCAGTCTTGTCTCTTTGCGACCCCACGGAGTGTAGCCCTCCAGGCTTCTCTGTCCATGGTATTTCCCAGGCAGATATGATGGAGTGGGTTGCTATTTCTTCCTCCAGGGGAAATTCCCTATTCACGGATCGAACTTCTATCTCCTGCATCTCCTTCATTGCAGGAGAATTCTTTGCCCACTGAGTCATCAGGGAAGCCTAAATCCTGTAGTTTGTTAAAAATATCTCCCACACAGGATTCACAGTGTCATTTGCAAAATGCCAGTCATGGCTGGCTGTTGATCCCCTCTCTGGTCTCTCTTCTCCCTTTCTGAGGAAACTGCAGAGGTAGATGTGATGGGAATGTGCCCAGCCAGAACTCCTGGCCTCCTGGCTGCTTTGGAATCCAGGGCATGTGACACCATTCTTCCAAAGGGATGCAAGCAGAAGTCAGCTAGAGATTTCCTGGTCAGCTTTTGCTTTTCCAGTATAAGCATCATTGCCCCCCAACCCCCACCTCGAAGGCTTTTCTTCTTCTTGGACTATGGGTTAAAGGCTGGAGGTGCAGCAGCCATTTTTGTCCATGAAGATGAGACTTCAGCCTCAGGAGGCTGGAGTCAGGAGCATTTGGATATTGATGGCATACTGTCCCAACCCTTGTTGGGGGAGAAAACTAAACTCCATGGGTTAAGCCTCTGTTGGGAGTCTGAAACTCCTTCCGACTGCTGCATACATCTCCCTCTGATGTTTATAGTTCAGTTCAGCTCAGTTGCTCAGTCGTGTCCGACTCTTTGTGACCCCATGGACGGCAGGCAGCATGCTAGGTCTCCTTGTCCATCGCCAACTCCCAGAGTTTACTCAAACTCATGTCCATTGAGTCAGTGATGCCATCCAACCATCTCATTCTCTGTTGTCCCCTTCTCCTTGCACCTTCAATCTTTCCCAGCATCAGGGTCTTTTCAAATGAGTCAATTCTTCACATCAAGTGGCCAAAGTATTGAAGTTTCAGCTTCAACATCAGTCCTTCCAATGAATATTCAGGATTGATTTCCTTTAAGATGGACTGGTTGGATCTCCTTGCAGTCCAGGGGACTCTCAAGAGTCTTCTCCAACACCACAGTTCAAAAGCATCAGTTCTTCGGTGCTCAACTTTCTTTATAGTCCAACTCTCACATCCATACATGACTACAGGAAAAACCATTGCTTTGACTAGACGGACCTTTGTTGTCAAAGTAATGGGACCAGAGGCCATGATCTTAGTTTTCTGAATGTTGAATTTTAAGCCAACTTTTTCTTTCTCCTCTTTCACTCTCATCAAGAGGCACTTTAGTTCTTTTTTGCTTTCTGCCATAATGGTGGTATCTTCTGCATTTCTGGGATGTTATTGATATTTCTCCTGGCAGTTTTGATTCCAGCTTGTGGTTCATCCAGTTTAGCATTTTGCATGATGTCTCTGCATGTAAGTTGAATAAGCAGCGTGGCAATATTCAGCCTTGATGCACTCCTTTCCCAATTTGGAACAAGTACCTAACATGTATTTCCTCCTAAGGCACCTTGCAGACTCCCTGTGCTTAGCATCTCAGCACCAAGTCAGGGGAGGGTGGAGCATGGCATTTTGAACAGCAATGTAATCAGCAAAAAAAGCACAAAAATGGGCCGCTAAGTAGACCATGAAAAGTGAAAGTAAAAGTCACGTCCCACTCTTTGCGACCCCGTGGACTATACAGTCCATGGAATTCTCTAGGCCAGAATACTGGAGTGGTAGCCTTTCCCTTCTTCAGGGGATCTTCCCAACCCAGGAATTGAACTGGGATCTCCTGCATTGCAGGTGGATTCTTTACCAACTCGGCTATGAGGGATGCTAGTTTACAGTATGGGAGAGGGAACCAGAGGCAGATGGTGGCTTTGCTGGCTCTCGGCTGGGAACCTGTGTGCCTCAGGTAACTCAGATGCTTAATCGCTCTGCACACGTGTGCACACTTCATGAAAGTATTGGTCTTGTTGCACATTGACTTTGGGGAAACAGAGACATTTCAGCATGTAGGTGAATTTGCAAATGTGAAATCTGTGGATAACGAGAATGAGCCGTACTTATCAAACAGGACCTCAGCAGCCAAGAGGAAAAAGAAGGAGCTGCTTGGAGACTGACCTTGAATAGGGAGGTCAGTGGAGACTCCTCGAGAAAGAGGAATTACAGTCAGAGTCTGAAGGTGGGGAGGAGTCAGCCTGTGAAAGCGGTGTAGGGTTCAACAGTGTCTTTTCTCAAGGTCAAGTTCAGAGTAGACACAGCTTCATTTAGCATAACCTTGGGGCAGAGGGATTTACCTCTGTCTTTTCTTTTGAGCTGCCACGTGGCAGGTCTTTTCTCTCTTTGTAGCTTCTTTTAGGTTGTTTATCTTTCTTGTCATTTTATTCTCTCTTCCTCGACTACTTTGAAACTTGTAGATTCAATTTCTATTCATTTAACAGTGACTTGGAGACTTTTACCAGGTGTACTGAACTTGACGTGTCTAATCAACCTTTTATACTCCTTCCATAGGAAACAAGAGTGCAGAACACGTCACTCCCCTTCTGACTTACATGTGATGGTGTCACGTATTTTATGTCTAAATTTAACTTCCCCAAGTTAGACCTGACTTTTCTTGTTTTATGCAGTCAAAGTTTGTTCAGATTTACCCAGATATTCCCCATGTACTTTGCTCATGATTTTTTTTTTCTCACTTTGAATCTTCCTTCAGCAGTTATTCCCCTTTGGCCTGAGATATGTCTTCTGGGATCGCTGTTACTGGCAGTGTATTTGTGGCAAGCAGCTACATTTTTCATTTGTCTAAAAATAAGTTGATCAACTTCTTCTTGCATGGTTTGCACTTTTTGTGTGAAGATAGCCCTGCCCCAAGGCTATGGCAATGTTACTCTACAAGGTTCTCTGAAACTTTTATAGATTCGTTTCTCACATTGAATAGCAAATCCACCTGGAGCTGATTTTTGTGTGAGGTGTGAGGTAGGGGTCTGTGTCAACCATTAGTGTTCTCCAACCTAACATTTGTTGTTGTTCAGGCGCTAAAGTTGTGTCTAACTCTTTGTGACCCCATGAACTGCAGCACGCCAAGCTCCCCTGTCCTTCATTATCCCCTGGAGTTTGCTCAAACTCATGTCCAGTGAGTCGGTGATGCCATCCAACCATCTCATCCTCTGTTGCCCCCTTCTCCTCCCACTCTCAGTCTTTCCCAGCATGAGTCTTTTCCAATAAGTCAGCTCTTCACATCAGGTGACCAAAATATCAGAGTTTCAGCTTTAGCATCAGTCCTTTCAGTGAATATTCAGGGTTTATTTCTTTTAGGATTGACTAGTTTGATCTCCTTGTTGACTCCTCTCAAGCATCTTCTTCAGCACCACAGTTCAAAAGCATCAGTTCTTCCGTGCTCAGGGTTCCTTATGGTACAGCTTTCGCATCTGTACATGACCACTGGAAAAAGCATAACTTTGACTATACAGCCTTCATTGGCAAAGTGACATCTCTGCTTTTTAAACATGGTCTAGGTTTGCCATAGCTTTTCTTCCAACATTTAGTGGTCTAAATATTTCAGGTCCATGGTGGGGGTGCAAGTCCCCATGGATATGTGTATCAAATATCTATCAGTTCAGTTCAGTTCAGTCGTTCAGTTGTGTCCGACTCTTTGTGACCCCATGAATCGCAGCACGCCAGGCCTCCCTATCCATCACCAATTCCCGGAGTTCACTCAGACTCACGTCCATTGAGTTGGTGATGCCATCCAGCCATCTCATCCTCTGTTGTCCCCTTCTCCTCCCACCCCCAATCCCTCCCAGCATCAGGGTCTTTTCCAATGACTCAACTCTTTGCATGAGGTGGCCAAAGTACTGGAGCTTCAGCTTTAGCATCATTCCTTCCAAAGAAATCCCAGGGTTGATCTCCTTCAGAATGGACTGGTTGGATCTCCTTGCTGTCCAAGGTACTCTCATGTAACAAATCACCACCAACATGGCTTAAAGCCACATCTGCTTATAAACTCATAGTTCTTTTAGGCAGAGGCCCAGGTGGGTTTTGATGTGTTCTCTGCTCAGGTTCTCATACGAGATTAGAGCTATGGTCTCACCTGGAGGCTTTGGGTGGAATCCACTTCCAAGCTCACGTGGTTGTTGACAGAATTCAGTTCTTTGCAGCTACAGGACCGTGCCCCCCACCTTTTCTCACTGGCCGTCAGCCAGGGGTCACTGTCTGTCTTGGCTCCTAGAGGTGGCCCTCAGGTCCTAGTCATGTCTCCCCTCTCTTACTCCCCACAGTGTGACAGCTCCTCTATTCAAAGCTGGCAGGAACATCTCACTCGTCTCTGCTGCCACAGCCTTGTACGGCATAACCTGCCCCTTTGTGGGAGTGACCATCTCATCACGTCTGTGTTGGCCACAAACACAGACATGCGTGGAAGGGGGCATCTCTCCCATCACACGCCACTTTCTGGGAGAAGCTCTAGGAGCCAGCTGTGACAGGTCTCGTGATCTCCGTCTGCCTCCCTAAGCGGGGAATACTTCTTTTCCAATCTTTATACACTTAACTTATTTTTTCTTGCTTCACTCTCCCTTTGGGCCTTTAGAACAACTGATCAATTTGACTGCAATACTTTTAGAACTAACGTTCCTCAAAACACCATAAAAGGCACAAAAAGACAAATCGCAAACTTAGAAGAGAGACCGCAATGCATAGAAATGGCAACGAATTAGTATGAAGAAAAGGTCAGGTTTTTAAAAAAATATTTTATTTAGGTATTTTGGTCTTAGTTGATGCCCAGCAGGTGGGGACGACACTCCAGCTGCAGCGTAGGAGCGTCTTCCTTGGTGGCTTCTTCTGTAGTGGAGCACAGGCTCTCAGCTGGTAAAGAATCCCGCCTGTAATGCAGGAGACCTGGGTTCGATTCCTGGGTTGGGAAGATCTCCTGGAGAAGGGAAAGGCTCCCCACTCCAGCATTCTGGCCTGGAGAATTCCATGGACTGTACAGTCCCTGGTGTCACAAAGAGTCGGGCACGGCTGAGCAACTTTCACTCACTCTCAGGCTCTAAGCGTGTGGGTTCTGGTAGTTGCCACACGTGAGCTCTAGAGCACAGGCTCAGTGGCTGGTGGGCACAGGCTTAGATGCCCCCTGGCACGTGGATCTTCGTGGACCAGGGATTGAGCCCATATTCCCCAAACTGGCAGGCGATCCTTTACCACTGAACCACCAGGGAAGCTCCAAAAGGTAAGGTTTAAGATAGGGTTTATTACGATTTGGGTATGGTAAGGTCAACCGATCAGGAGATGACTGGCGTTGGAAGCTGTGGAAGGATGCCATTGGAAGGATGCTTTGTCACTCCCAGGTCTCAAGAGAAGGTGGCTGCCACCCAGGGAAGGACCACTGCTGGTCAGGAGGGGCAAACACAGTCATGGATCTTTATTGTGGGTTCCCCTGGAAGGAGTAGGTGAGACGAGGAAGCAGGTGGAGGGTGGGCAGGTGGGATGATTTCAGGCAGCTCTGGGGCATAGGGCCTGTCTTTGTTGCCTGTCTTGGGGTGATCAGTGCAGGGGATGGTAGCCCTGAGTCTGGGAGCCCAGTGAAGAAGGTGGTCAGGTTTTAGGCTCTGGATGGTTGGCTTGTATTTGAGAAGCATGTTCATGGGTGATTCATTTGCCCCCTGTAGGTGCTGGCTGACCCTGGGAGTGGCAGTCCACCTAGGGTCAGGAAATTCCCAGATGCCGAAGCATCAGCACACAGAAAACGAAAGGAGTGGTTAATATAATCACGCTCTGGCTCAACTGTATCCTGCTCTTTGCGACCCTGTAGACTGTAGCCCACCAGGCTTCTCTGTGCATGGGATTCTCCAGGCAAGAATACTGGAGCGGGTTGCCATTCCCTCTTCCAGAGGATCTTCCCAACCCAGAGATAGAACCCATGTCTCCTTCGTCTCCTGCCTTGCAGGCCGATTCTTTACTGGTTAGCTATTGGGGAAGCCTGGTTAATACAACAAAGAGCACCTAAAAAATTGAGAGAGACAAACAGCCCTGTAAGCAAAAGACTCAACTGTAACTTCACAGCGGAGGAAATCTAGTATGAGAACTGAAAACAAAGGTGCAAATTAAAACCACAATATGGCATCAAAAAAAAAAAAAAAAAAGGTCCCCTACAGTAAGATGCCATTTCTTATCCATCAGATAGGCAAACATTAGAAAGCGGCTGCTGGAACTTGGTGCCACCAGTTTGGAAAACAAGTCGGCATTTTTACCATGAAGTTAAAGATATGTGTTCCCTTTGGCCAAGCACGTGCATTTGCAGATACATTCCCCAAAGGAAGCGCTAGCACGTGTCTTTATTTAAATGTTTTTGGGTGAATACGTAACTTTAAGTAGTCATTTTGTTAAGGGAAGCACACTGATTGAAACCGCCCACCCTGGCCAGGCACCAAAGTAACCATTTGCATGAGTTGTTTTATGACAGGAGATCCTGATAAGGAATATGGAACTAATAAGCCACCACCAACCGGAAGAGTTCAGGAAGGGTCCAAAGGAGACACCCCTGTCCGTCCACTTCCCAGAATCCCTCTCTCTAGCATCCATCTTGGCTGAGCGATTGCATGCGCCACCAGGAAAGACTCTGAATGAGAGTGATTGGCCAAAGACCACCCGGAAACTAATCCCATCACCATAAAACCCGACGTTGCGAGCCACGCGGCAGAGCAGTTCTCCTGGGTTCCCTCACCCCACTGCTCTCCACCCGGGTGTCCTTTCCCAATAAAATCTCTTGCTTTGTCAGCGCATGTGTCTCCTTACAATTCATTTCCGAGTGTTAGACAAGAGCCCAGTTTCAGGCCCTGGAAAGGGTCCTCCTTCCTACAACAATTTTACTCCAACAACCTAGAGACGTGATCCCGGGGACATACCTGAGCCAGCCCATGGTCTGTTGAAATACCTGGGCTCGCCCATGGCTAGGGATACACCTGGGCCAGTCCACAGCCAGGGGATGCACTTGAGTCTATGGCCTGATAAAACACCGCGGCTAGCCATGGGCTAACGATACACCTGGGCCCACAGCCAGGGGACGTAACTGAGCCAGCCGGAGCTGGCTTCTGTCCCTGATAACTGACATGTCACCCACTGGTGACAATGGAGACTCAGGAAGTGTGTGGACAGGAGCCCTCGGGTGGTTGTGAGAGTGTGATGTTTCTGAGAGGACGGGAGATTCTCCCCAAGGCCACACCTTGGAGGCAGTGGGGCTCTTTCTTGTGGCTCAATTCGGTCTCGAAAGCCCATGAGTGTCCCCAGGTCCCCAGTCTGCCACCCCCCCAGCACAAAGCCTGTTTCTGAAAGTCACACACTCATGTCAAAAAAACCGTTTTGCACAGCAGGCTTCCTCAATCCTTGTTCTCCACTATTTCCTTTTTTTTTTTTTTCCCTTTAAATTTAGAAATTGAGAGAGAAAATCTAGGCTGGGTCATGCTTGGGAAAATGCTGAAATTTTTTTTTTCTCTTCTGCTCAGTACATTTCTTTTATCTTAAAAAAAATTAATACTATTAGGTCATCTCCCTCCCCCCCCCCCCCCCTCCCTCCTCCTCT
>SJXQ01002728.1:70583-109549 GCA_006408695.1 Aepyceros melampus
CGGGTCCCCTGTCGGAGTGAGTGATCCTGGCGGTGGGTCTGGCTTTTAGACGTTCTCTACTTCCAGTTCTTTATGAATCTGTTTGCAGGAGGAGGCGCGGGGTGAGCCAGAGGGGCTGGTCTGGGGGAGGACTGTGGCACAAGGACAAATGTGACCACGTCACAGGCCGGCCCTACCTCCTAAAGCCACCCTGGACTCCGCCTCCGGCAGGGAGGACAATGACTGCAGACTGTGCCTTGGTTTCCCCAGAGCGGACCCCTGGGGGGGTTCTCAAGACAGACTTGTGACTATGAGTCCAAGTCCAGCTCCAACTGACCGTGGACAAACTCACTTTGCTCATTTCTTAAATGGACTCACTAGTTCCTGTCCCCCGCCCCCTGCAGAAGGTTATTACCAAAAGGGTCAGGTGAGGGGTGGGCTGAGCCATCCCCCTCCTCCCTGCCACCATCCCCCTCCCCTTACCACCGTCTCCCTCTCCCTGCCACCGTCCCCCCCACCCCGCAGTCTGTAACCTGCAGGACACGGAGGATGGTTTAGTGAAGCCACAGGACCCAAGGCCCTCTGCTCCTTTTTGCTTTCAAGGATGGGGCTGAGACATCCCTGAGAAGACGGACAGGCAGGGAAGCTGCTGGAGCCCAAGAAGCCGCTGCCCTCTGTGCCCTCATCCCATCACACCCTGAACTAAAGGGGCAGCGCGAGGTGGCTCCATGCTTCTCGATCTGGCGGCAGAGTCGAATCACTCTGGACGTTCTGGCAATGCCAGTGGCTGAGTCCCCCAGTCGGAGAAGCATCGGCTGATTCGAGATGTTCCTGGAAGGCTGGAGCCTGGTGACACTGTGAATTCCAAAAGGGTTTGGCTCAGCTGGAATCTTCGGCGGCTATTAAGGGTCTGGAGTCACTGAGCTGGGTGAGCGGACACAGGCCCTTGTAGCTGGGAGCCATCCGCCTTGCGGCATCCTGGCAGAAGGGACCACGGCGTGATCCGTCCAGGCCTGTGAACGTGGCTGTCCTCTGAGCAGTCATATAGCCAGTGGCCGAGCAGAACTCTGCTTCTTCGTAAGGACGATTGGTCACGGGGTGTCTTTGGGCTCTCATCACCGGGTTAGGGGAGGGGTGTTCTTGTTCTCTTTAGGGAAATTTATCTAATTTCTTTAAAATGATTACGTGTGATTTTGCTGATCTTTCTAAGGAAGAGGAATCACATTAGTTGTCGTGAGCACATACTAGTGGAGGGAAGTTTGCCTGGTATTGCAAGGTTTTAAAACAGAGAGTCCCATGGCCTGAGAGACCCCTCCGTTCTGGGCAAAGCAGTCCCCTGGACGGAGGGAGAAATCAGATGTTCACATGACACACTCAAGTCTGCCCCACTGCTGAGTGTGTGTGACCTGTGTGTAGCCTGCCTGGGGCCTGCGTGTCCACATGGGCATGTAGATTTGAGGTCTGCCGTTTGGTCCATGGGGCTTCCCTGGTGGCTCGGTGGTAAAGAACCCGCCTGCCAGTTCAGGAGATTTGAGATGGGGGTTCGATCCCTGGGTCAGGAAGATCCCCTGGAGGAGGAAATGGCAACCCACTCCAGTATTCTTGCCTGGAGAATTCCATGGACAGAGGAGGCTGATGGGCTAAAGTCCACAGGGTCACAAAGAATCAGATACAACTTAGTGACTAAACAACAATAACAACAGTTTTTGTCCATGAGCTAATATTCCAGTGTTCTTGCTAGAGTTGGGGAGGGACTCACTCTTCTGCTGGGCTTGTCCAGTGGAGTGATGGAACCATGGGAGAACACAGGATTCTGCAAACATTGTCTGAGCCCCTTTCCAGTTTCATTGACCCATAGATTGCTCATCTCTTTTTCCTTAAGCCGGTTTATGTTGGTTTCTGTTACTTGCAACTGACAAAATATAGTCATCAGAATTTTGTCAAAATTACTTATTAAAGTACAAGTCTTGTGTATCCACACATTGACAATTTACAACCTCCTGACATGGGCCTGACTCAGTGTAGGCACTTGAAACGTTGTGGCTGGGTGAATAAGAGGCTGTGCCCTGCTCATACACAGGCAGTGGCTGCACTCAGTGCAGGGAACAGATATAACAAGAGAGGCTTTTGTTTTTTTTCTTTCCATTTTTCTTTTACATGGAGCAAAATGTCTGGCATTTGGCAATCCTAGGTGTAGTCTGGCAGCTCCATGATGTCACCAAGAACCTACACCCTTTTGTATTTCTACTCTGCCATCCTTAGGATGTAGCTTTGGTCTTCATGGTTATAAGGAGGCTGCAGCTACTCCAGGCATCTTGAGTGAGTTCCAGTCAGGAAGAGAAAGAAAGGGGTGATAGAGAGGCAAAACTTCCTAGAAACCCTTAGTTTTACACCATAAACTAGAATTATGTCCCATGGCATCTCTCAGTTCAGTTCAGTTCAGTTCAATCGCTCAGTCGTGTTCGACTCTTTGTGACCCCGTGAATTGCAGCACACCAGGCCTCCCTGTCCATCACCATCTCCCGTAATTCACTCAGACTCACGTCCATCGAGTTAGTGATGCCATCCAGCCATCTCATCCTCTGTCGTCCCCTTCTCCTCCCGCCCCCAATCCCTCCCAGCATCAGAGTCTTTTCCAATGAGTCAACTCTTTGCATGAGGTGGCCAAAGTACTGGAGCTTCAGTTTTAGCATCATTCCTTCCAAAGAAATCCCAGGGTTTATCTCCTTCAGAATGGTCTGGTTGGCTCTCCTTGCAGTCCAAGGGACTCTCAAGAGTCTTCTCCAACACCACGGTTCAAAAGCATCAATTCTTCGGCGCTCAGCCTTCTTCACAGTCCAACTCTCACATCCATACATGACCACAGGAAAAACCATAGCCTTGACTAGATGGACCTTAGTCGGCAAAGTGATGTCTCTGCTTTTGAATATACTATCTAGGTTGGTCATAACTTTTCTTCCAAGGAGTAAGCGTCTTTTAATTTCATGGCTGCAGTCACCATCTGCAGTGATTTTGGAGCCCCTCAAAATAAAGTCTGACATGGTTTCCACCGTTTCCCCGTCTATTTCCCATGAAGTGATGGGACCAGATGCCATGGCATCTCTAGATGCTGAAAAATTGTTTCTTGGCCATTCTTTGTAATTGCAGCCTATATCCAGAACACACTATTTGGGGGTCTTTGTGTGTCTTTAATGGCATCTTTACGTCCTAGTTTGCCTTTGTCTGCCTTTGAGAAACATCAGCCATGCTCAGCTGTCCTTGGCAGCTTCACCCTGGAGTCAGAGGGTGGAGCTTCTCATGGTTCCTTGGGGGCTCTTAAGAGTTTGGTCCAGTAAGAAGTCCAAGGATGAAAGAAACTTATTCCTTCTGAGAGATGCTTGGAGATGCTTCTTTAGTCACACCTGGTAGCAACAGGCAGACTGCAGCACATGGAAGGTAGGCAGTGAATAGCTGATGGCTGAGTGAATGACAGTGAAGGGCAGCAGGTGGATAAATGGAGGGGTAGTGCCAGTCCTTAACTCGGAAAGTATCACTGGGGCTCATAGTCTCACAACATGGGAGGCAACACGAATACTATGTTAAAGGTAAAGAAGAACTTGCCATTCAGGTAGCGTGCAGTCTGGGAGCCAAGAAATGGGCAGCTAGACTAGAAACAGGACTTAGACCTGCACAAGGCACACGGGGCTCTTAACCACCAAGGCTGTGGCCAGTGCAAATTGAAATGTCCTATAAGTGTGAAACACACCAAATTTTGAAGGCTGGGTGCAGAAACAAATGTAAATTCTAATTAACAATGGTTTTCTATTGATTATGTATTGAAATGATAATATTTTGGACACCTTGGGTTAAATAAAACATGAAGGTTAATCTCACCTGCTTCTCTGAATGCACCTTAGTGTGGCTACTGGAAAATTTAAAATGATATGTGTAACTCGCATTATTTTGTATGCTGCGTGGACTGCCGCAGACCTTTGCAATGCAGTGGCAGTGTTATGGTGGGCGAGTGGATTGTGTGTCATGGGGACACAGAAGGGCGCTTCCTGGAGGAGGGATCTTAAGTGATAATGTAAATACGTCAAACTAGAACCTGTGAGATGCAGCTAAAGCAATCCTTGGAGGAAAAGCTATAGCCGCAAATGCCTTTATTAACAAACATGAAGTCAAAGTCACTCAGTCGTGTCTGACTCTTTGCGACGCCATGGACTGTATTGTCCATGACATTCTCCAGGCCAGAATCTGGAGTGGGGAGCCTTTCCCTTCTCCAGGGGATCTTCCCAACCCAGGGATCGAACCCGGGTCTCCCGCATTGCAGGCAGATTCTTTACCAGCTGAGTCACAAGGGAAGCCCCCAAATACTGGAGTGGGTAGCCTACCTCTTCTCCAGGGGATCTTCCCGACCCAGGAATCAAACTGGGGTCTCCTGCATTGCAGGTGGGTTCTTTACCAGCTGAGCCATCAGGAAAGCATGAAAGAGTAAAAATTGATGAATTAAGCGTATGACTCAATACATTTAAGAGAACAGTAGAAAAAGCTAAGAAAAACAGAAGGCAGAAATGAAGAGAAGAAACTGATGTATTAGCAACGATAGCACAAACAATGTGTCCAAGTCCTGTATTTCCTTTTTTTTTAAAATGACTTCTTCTACCCGCTTTCTCTTCCCCGTGTGTTTTCTGGCTGTGGTGGGTCTTGGTGCTGCGCGCGGGCTTTCTCTAGCTGCTGTGAGCCGGGGCTGCTCTTTGCCGCGGGGTGCGGGCTTCTCACTGTGGTGTCTCCCTCGTTGCAGAGCGTGGGCTCTGGGCACCCGGCTTCACAGTTGTAGCACGTGGGGTCAGCAGTCGTGGACCAGGGGCTTAGATGCTCATTGGCATAAGGGACCTTCCCAGACCAGGGACTGTACCAGTGTCCCTTGCATCGCAAGGCAGATTCTTCACCACTGAACCCCCAGGGAAGCCCTTCTTCTTGTTTTTGTGTTAAAACACACGCGCCATCAAATTTACCATCTTACCCATTTTAAAGTGTTTGTTTCACTTGTGTTTTTGAGGGGAAGAAGCTCAACAGTAAAAGAGAGATGATTAACCAACCCAATCCAGAAAAAAGGAGAAGAAAACACACAAAGTTAAAAAGTCTGTGGGGAAACAACTACAGAGACGTGGAAAACTCAGTTCCCAGCAAACAGGTTCTGGTGTATGTGAAGGATTTGGGGAATTTGAAAATATAAGGAACACATTTTATATATAAAAAAATGACCCCCAAAGAGAGTAAAAATCTGTACAAATGGATTACCCATGGAGAAATAAGTCATCCAAGTCTACTCTCCTTAAAAAAGAGTATAAAGGCCCAGAATGTTTCAAGGAAGACCTCTTACAATACCCCAAAGAACAGATAATTCAGTACTGCTTAAACTGCTCCAGTGCCTGAGAGGAGGACAGCTCCCAATTCTTTTTTATGTTGTTGTTGTTCAGTTGCTAAGTCATGTCCGACTCTGCGGAGTTTTATGTAGCAAACTCCGGGAGGCAGTGAAGGACAGGGAAGCCTGGTGTGCTGCGATCCTTGGGGTCACAGAGAGTTGGACATGACTGAGCGACTGAACAATAATTTATTGATACCAAAATCCACCAAAAGCGGCACAGAAAGGGAAGACGCAGACCAGCTTCCCTTAGGGTTACTGATTCAAAAAAACCAAAGCATTAAATTAAGCATCACGTTAGAGGGATAGAACATGTGGACCAAGTGGAGTGGGTTCCAGAAATGCAAGGATGGCTGAACATCAGGAAGTCAGTTAACATAATTTATGATATAAACAACTCCAAAGAGACAAACTTTTGATAACTTCCTTTGATATATTGCCAAAGATATTTGGATAACATTCACTTCCAATCTCAAACTCTGAATCAGATGGAAATAGATAATAGACCAATATGTTTTTAACTTGAAAAAATAGTTCTCTTGGAATAGGAAAAATACAATATTATGATTAACAGAGAATGAAATGGTTGGATGGCATCGTTGACTCAATGGACATGATTTTGGGTAAATTCCAGGAGTTGGTGATGGACAGGGAGGCCTGGGGTGGTGCAGTCCATGGGGCCACAAAGAGTCGGACACGACTGAACGACTGAACTGAACTGATGATTAACAGGGAAATACCACAGCCCCATAAGGTACCTACTACCGTATCCATTATACAGATGGGAACACTGAGGCACAGCGAGGTTGAGTAATCAATCAAGATGTTCATAATTGTCCGAATTTGTTCTGGAGGCAGAGCTGGCATAATTAGAGGATGAAGAGACAAGAGGTGTGAACACTGGGGAGGAGACAACGCATCGTTATTTACAGTGAGATGGAGGGCTTTCCCAGAAAAAAACAAAGGAAAATCCATGAAAATGACTGACAACGAGATCCAGTACGGGGAGTGGGTCTGAACCAGTATGTGGAAACTGCCTACGCAGCAGTTTATCAGGAGCTGTGATGGCATGAAAGACCCCATTTATAAGAGCCACGTAGAGAAAACCGACTTAGGGGCCAGCTTCATGACGGCATGTTAGCTGCCGTGGGTGGCCGAGTTATTTCCTTTTGTCGGTTTTACAGTCACCGTGGGTAGGATTCATCGGCGAGATTCATTGGGGGCATGACGCCCGAGGCTGACTGTTTGGAAGGAAGTGGCCGGGGGCAGAGGAAGGTCAGACCTGACCCTTGAGGACAGACAAACCTACCATGCCTGTCTCTCCCACTTGCTGCCTTGATGCCCAGTGACCTGCAGGGGAAGCTGGCATCTTTGCCTCCTTGCTGCCCATGCTCGTGGCCTGGGACGTAGAGACGCCACGGCTACCATGGCACCTGGGGCTGCAGTGGAGCTTCCCGCACGAAAGATGATGGTGCCTCCGGAGACACAGGTTCGATCCCTGGTTTGGGAAGATCCCCTGGAGGAGGGCGTGGCAACCCACTCCAGTATTCTTGCTTGGAGAATCCCCATGGACAGAGGAGCCTGGCGGGCTACGGTTCATGGGATTGCAAAGAGTCTGACAGTACTGAGCAACTGGGCATCCGTGCACGCATAGCCGATTAACAATGTTGTGACGGTTTTATGCGAATGTGGGCGGCCTCGTGTCACCACTCTGCCTGTGGGGAGAACCGGACAGGGCGCCGAGACCTCAAAAAACACCTCGTCCATCCCTTTCTCATTCCCTAAGTTGCCTCCCTCTGCCCAGTGAGTGTGTCCTGGGCATCCTGAGACTGCTGTTCCAGAGGAGCAGGTGGGGGCAGTGACCGCCTCGCCGCTCAGCCAGGCTCAGCCTCCGGTCGGGGCACACAGCAGCCCAGCTCCTGCCCCCTTGCCCGCTGGGCTGGGCCTCCCCCGAGAGCAGCCTGCAGAGCCCCTGAGGTGGAGATGAGTCACTGCGTCTAAAAATAAAAGGAATTAAGTCATGAAACAGTGCCTTTCCTTTTTAAGCCAGATGTGCTGCTGAGGGATTCCCAGCAGCCCTCGGCCTCGTCCCGCCGCCGGGGGGCTGTCTCACTTGCTCACACCCACCCGCAGGTTTCAGCACCTGCGCAGCCCCGGAATGAGAGTGAGGTGGATGGAGAGGCGGTCCCTGCCTCAGTGGGGAAAACAGATGCTGCTGCTGCTGCTGCTGCTGCTGCTAAGGCGTTTCAGTCGTGTTCGACTCTGTGCGACCCCATAGACCGCAGCCCACCAGGCTCCCCTGTCCCCGGGATTCTCCAGGCAAGAACACTGGAGTGGGTTGCCATTTCCTTCTCCAAGGCATAAAAGTGAAAAGTGAAAGGGAAGTCGCTTAGTCATGTCCGACTCTTAGCGACCCCATGGACTACAGTCCACCAGGCTCCTCCATCCCTGGGATTTCCCAGGCGAGAGTACTGGAGCGGGGTGCCATTGGGAAAACAGATGAGGTGAGAGTAATGCCTACGTCAGGCAGATGGTCACAAAGACTACAACCATGGGGTGGAGTGTCATGAATATACACACAGGGGTGTGCGTGTGCGAAGTTGCTTTAGTCTGTCCATCTCTTTGCGACCCCATCCACTGTGCTCTGTCCGTGGGATTTCCCAGGCGAGAATACTGGAGTGGGTTGCCGTTTCCTCCTCCAGGGAGTCTTCCCAATCAAGGGATCAAACCTGTGTCTCTTACATCTCCTGCACCAGCAGGTGGATTCTTTACTGCTATATACATGGGAAGGGGAGTTAATTCTCTCTCAGGGTCTGGGAAAGGCTTCCTGGAGGAGGTGTCTCTGGAAATAAGACTTCTGAGAGATGGGAAAGGGACAGAAGCTTGGGCAGGGGTCAGGGGGTCTGGACCATCGAAGGACATGAGAGGAGTCAGGGGTCTGAGACGTAACAGAGACAGGACTGGGGCAACTTTCTTCACCCCCAGGGGTTCAGGGAGATGGTTACCAGGGAAGCGTGCATCATGGGGACAAGTCACGGGGAATTATGGGCTTGTTATCATGAGCTTCCCCGGTGGCTCAGATGGTAAAGAATCTGCCTGCAATACAGGAGACCCAGGTTCAATCCCTGGGTCAGGAAGATCCCCTGGAGAAATAAATAGCAACCCACTCCAGCAGTCTTGCCTGGAGAATCCCATGGACAGAGGAGCCTCGTGGGTTACAGTCCACAGGGTTGCAAAGAGTCAGACGCAACTGAGTGGCGAATAAACACTCATCATCATTAAAGGGGGCAGAGGCGGGTGTGTGGCTTTTGCAAAGAGCTGAGCCCGTGCACAGAGCTTGCCCACGTCATGTTGCAGGAAGGCGAGAAGCTTCCCCGGGGCTGTGTCTTGGTGAGTCGGGTGGGACTTTTCTGGTTGTCGCAAGAATTTGGCTGAAGCTGATAAGATGATAAAAGCCTCTCATTCTTGAGGGGTGCGAGGCTCCTGGTCCCCTCCGACTGAAAGTGCAGAGTGTCCCCAGCTGTCAACCCCATCCCATCCACCTCCAGCCTAAAGGGGGTGCCTGGGGGTCATCAGTGAGTGGTTGCCATGGCATCCAGGTGATTCTGTCTCTCTGGGCCAGGCCAAGGTTGGGAGGGCTCCATAAAACCACTCAGAACATGAGGTGCCTGCAGGGGGACGGGGAGTGGGGAGAAAGCTTTCCGCTGAGGGGAATCCTGGCTGCCGGTTGCTGCTGGCTCAGCACCTGGAGGGAGGGAGAGGCCTTGGGGAGCTCAGCTGAGATTCCTGGCTGTGGGAGGTCAGGAGCGAGCTAGTTGCTGGTACCTGCTTCCCTCCTGTGAATCCAGGCAGCTGGAGACTGGCTGCAGCGCCCCCCAGGGCAGAATGAGGAGAGAGACAGTGGGGTAACCTGCCCTTAGGCAGGACGCCTAAGGCATGTGAGTGCTTCAGAGACTCCTGATTTTCCCGCAGGGCCGGGTCACTGCCCTCATCGTCCTTACTGCCAGGACGCCGGAGGCCCAGCTGAGCAGGGTCAGTCCCCAGCTCTCCCTGGGGCGGGTGTGCTGTGGTGGACACCCTGTGGTGGACTGGGCAAAGAAGAGAGCAGGAAAATGCCAGCTACACCCTTGAAAAGGAAGCCATTCCCTTGGTGTGGATGGGCAACGCAAAGGAATGAACCCAGCTCCTTGGGGAGCCCCACGGCACGGGCTTCAACCACCCTCAGAGTCCGGGGCTGCCAGAAGAGGGATGAGCTCCTATCCAGTGTGTGCTGTTGCGTTTGAGCAATGAGCTCCGGGGCTCACTGTTACAGCAGCTCTGCCCGGGCCCTGCCTGATACAGCAGGGATGACTCCTCCCCCGTGGACCGAGGTAAACTGAAGAAGGCAATGTGGGGGAGGGCTGGAGCCATCCTGTGGGGACACGGCTCCTGCAGGCAGTCAGCCGGGGAGACGACCCCCCAGGAGTTAGAGTCCGTGGGGTGGAGATTCGGGAGCAAGAGATGAGGAGGGCTGGCTGGGACGTCACAAGAGGCCCGGCAGACACTGTGCATTTGGGTCCCCAGAGATCCCACAGAGGTTCCGGATGGAGGGCCAGCATCTTGCTCTTGCCACGTGGGCTGGATTGTAATCACTCCTACCAGGTGGACGTGTTTCCTCTGCCCGACCCCTCCTCCCAGACCCTGATGCCTAGAGATGGGGAGGCTGAAAGGAGAGAAAAGGGACAGACTGAGGTTCCTCCCACCGCCTGGGCTGTGAGGTGGGGCCCATTTTGGGGCAGACAAGGCGGAAGAGTGTTGAACTAGACTTGAGAACACGAAGCTGGTTTGGACTTGACCGGACTCACTGCTGCTCACTCCCAAAATGAGTCTTAATTGGGAATAGAATGAATCTTAATTATGTTCTCATGTAAGAAAATGAGTAACCAGCCCTGGGGATCATATTCAAAACATCAGGAAGGGGTATGAAGGGGCACTCTAAAGGGGATGGGTGAGGAGGGTACGGATGGAGGGAGACAAAGCTATTGTCAGCTCTGGGGCTTTTTGTTACACAGCTTGGTCCATATCCTAACTCGTACACCATTTCAGCAAACCTATTATTAATACATTCAACTTCCTCATTCATAAGATAGACCCCAGCTTCACCGGGGCCTCCCCTGGAGGAGCCCACCCAGACCCTGGGGGGCAAAGGACTATGGGAAATGTAGTCCTGTTGCTATGGCGCCCAGACAGGGCGGCAGAGGATCAAAATGTCTTCTCCTGCCCTCCCTCCCTACCCCGCCAGCATCTGATCCCCTTTCCTTCCTGCCTTTATTTTCCGCTGTAGAACTTGGTACCAGCTGATGCTGCTTAGAACCAGCTGATGCTTGGTACCCGCTGATGTCCAACCAGCTGAGTCAGACCCGACTGAGTGACTGAACTGAACTGGACTGATGCTGCATTACGTATTAATTGTCTTCTCTGGACCGGATTTTTATTTAATGGATTGTCCAGAGTGCAAGCCCAGGAGGGCAGGGGATTGACCTGCCTTGGTCACTGTCCTGCTCACTTGAGGATGGTGCCTGGCGTCTACCAGGTGTTTAAATCCCCGTCTCTGGGTTGATGGACTCTTCTGAGTCTTCTCTCCTCTGGCTACACTCCCCTCCCTTCAGCCCCCCACCCCCGAGTGCTGGCTTCTGGCTGGTGGCTGTGCCAGACTCTCCTAGTCCAGCTGACTGGGCGAAGCTGGACCCCTGGCAGGATCTGTCGAGGACTTCCGCCCTAGTCTCGCAGCTTCTGAAAGCAGGCACAGCTTCATCTTGGGTGTCGGACAAACCCCTGTGGTTCGTCAGACCCTTCACCGGTGAGGAAAAGGTGGTATTACCCTTGAGGGTTAAGGGGCCCTCGTGGGAGCTGGGGGTAGTTGCAGCTACTATTGAATGACCCATATGGGTGAGTACTTCTGAAGTGGGTACCATTCTGTTTTCTGACCTTGGTTACATGACTATTGCTTTATAATTCTTTGTTCAGTTGCACATTTATATTTTATGTGTGTGTGCGCTAAGTCACTTCAATCGTGTCCGGCTCTTCACGACCCCTGGACTGCAGCCCGCCGGGCTCCTCTGTCCATGGGATTCTCCAGGCAAGAATCCTGGAGTGGGTTGCCACACCCTCCCCCAGGGGATCTTCCTGATCCAGGGATTGAACCTGCATCTCTTAATATCTCCTGCATTAGCAGGAGGGTTCTTTACCACTAGCGCCACCTGGGTTATTTCACAGTAACAGGTTTAGAAAATAAAGTGCATTTTAACATATTTTACATAAGTAATCCATGTTTGTTACAGAAACATAATAAAGCATTCAAAAAGAACGGCCCGTGCAGACCAGTGACCTTCCTAACAACATTCTGTGTATCCTTTCACGTATTTCTCACAGACCTCCCCTGGACAGGTTACCAGTCCTGGGCCTCAAAGCAGCTTTCCCCCCACCCCCGCCACCCGCTGCCCAGCCCACCAGGTGGCATGTGAGCCTCCAGGCTGCAGGCACAGTGGTCTGACTGTGGGCCCTAGCCCCTTACCCTCGGCACGCTGTCCTCTGGGCACTCTAGGTGGCCAAATGCCACTTTGTTGTGGTTATTCATTTCCTCAGTTCACCCCATGAGCAACTGGGGTACTCATGCAGTTGCTCTTTTTCACTCCATGGACCGCAGCACACCAGGCTTCCCTGTCCTTCGCTGTCTCCCAGAGGTTGCTCAAACTCACGTCCATTGAGTCAGTGATGCCATCTCATCCTCTGTCGTCCCCTTCTCCTCCTGCCTTCAATCTTTCCCAGCATCAGGGTTCTTTGCATCAAGTGGCCAAAGTATTGGAGCTTCAGCTTCAGCATCAGTCCTTCCAATGTATATTCAGGACTGATTTCCTTCAGGATGGGCTGGTTTGATCTCCTTGCAGCCCAAGGGACTCTCAAGAGTCTTCTCCAACACCACAGTTCAAAAGCGCCAATTCTTCGGTGCTCAGCCTTCCTTATGGGAGATGGCACCGCAGAGAGTCAAAGCTGGGAGTGGGAGTGGCCACAGGATGGATGACGAATCCTGGGGACACCTATACTCGGCCTTGAAGCCTGGAGCTGATGGAAGGAGGTGTTCTCCGAGGGGAGGCGGGGCTTTGGGCCTTGTGTGTTGCAGGAGGGAGGCGAGGATGGGTTTGGAGAGCTGAGCTGCCAGAAGGGGCTTCCCAGTGGCCGGATCCTGCCTGCTTAGTAGAGAAACGAGCTCTTGCTTGCAAAGAAACATCTGTCTGGAGAGCTGGGGGCACAGATATTTTTACGCACACCATATATAATGTGGGAGAGGCTGGCCCCACGTTCCCTACGTGTTTATTGCAAAACACTCTTATCCAAAGAATAACAGGAAAAATATCACCCACACCCCCACCAGCCCAACAAACCAGCTGTAAACTTTTCATTCTCCCCTTGGGCCACATGCCTGTGCAGACAGGATGGGGGACCACCCGTCGGAGACCAGGCTTGTTTGCTCATTGATTTGCTCAGGAAAAGTGTACTAAGCACCTACTTGCGTTTTGTCAGAAATGGCGCACCTATAAAACTTTCTTAGATTTTTCTCTCCAGTTTTATCACTCGTGTAAATGTTCCTTATTAATCGGGGTATGTTAACTGCTATAACCACCGACCCCAGTTGCAGTGACTTAATCCAAACAATGTGTATTTCTTGTTTATGACATTGCAGTGCAGGCTGGGCTGGGACCCTGTTCCATGCGGCCATGGGGGCACCCAGGCCCCTCCCTCCCCGAGATTCCACCAGCCCCCCAGAGTCTGGGAGGGCTCCTTTTGATGCCCTGTGTTGGGCTGGCAGACGATGAAGAGAGGAAAGGAGCAGGAAACTTTTCTGGCCAGGCCTGGAGATGCTGCACACCATTTCCACCACATTCTGTTGGGTGTATGTGAGCCTACCTGTAAGGGAGGCTGGGCTACGTGGCCTAGGTGGGCCCCCAGGAGGAAGAAGGAACAGATGTAGTGAACGCCTGCCCGGTGTCGCGGCAACCCTCATTAATAGATTGTTTAGCTCTGAAACAGACCAAGGTGGAAGCAAAAGGCGGTATTATCACCAACAGTTGGAGGCTCCCAGGAAAATATACAGGATGACACCAAGCTGAAGGGGACCCCGGGGTCAGAGCCTGCTTGCTGGCCCGAGTTTGCCCAGATCCTTTCTGACCTTAGGGTGGACAGAGACACGGGTGAGTGGGGCTGGGCACAGGGCTCCCTGCGGCTGGGATGCGGTGGGAACTCACTGGGCATCACAGTAGAAGGATTACCAGAGGGCGTGGGCTGCTTTGCGCCACCCCACCTGCTTCTACGCTCGCTGTGGCCAGCATCCTGCTCCCGGGAACAGGGCAGAGCTGAGCACTTCTGGGCGACGAAATGTGAGTTCTAGATTGCTGGAGGACACAGAGCGGCAGGGAGAGCAGGCGTGTCACCAGATCTGGTCAAGAGGAGCCGGAGGGCGGGATTTTCACTCTGGGTCTTGCCTCTGGTGCCAGTGGCCCCGTGGCAGCAGGAATCTTGAGTCACGTGGCTGTCACCTGCAGGGGCAGTCCTCTGAGGGCATCACTGCCGTCCTGGGCTGTGCTTTCACTGTGTGCCTGGGACCTCCTTCACCCTCACCTGTGGTGGAAGAACTGCTTGCCTCTCCCGTCTCCTTCTTGGCTTACTTCCTCACACTGGGGTGGAACAGCTTCAGTGGCTTCCTGACAAAGCACGGCTCGTAGGCGATTGCTTTCCCGAGAAACTGCTTGTCTGAGATGCTTTTTACTTCATCCTTACACTTGAGTGATACATTGGCTGGCCATAGGATTCTAGATAGGAAATAATTTTCCTTTAGAATTTTGAAAGCATTGCTCCACTGTTTTCTTGCATCCAAGAAATTCTGTTGACAAGTTAGAAGCTACTCTGAGAACCGATCTTTTGCAGGTAACTGGTTCCCCACTGCCACACCAAGCTTGTAAAAATGTCTCTTTGTCCCAAATGTACTAAAATTTCTCAACGCTGTGTCATGGTGAGGTCCGTATTTATTTTCTAAGCTGGGTATTTCATGGGACTCTTCAATCTGGAAACAAAGCTCTTCAGTGCTGGGAACGATCTTGGATGATTTCATTGATTATATCCTCTGTTATTCCTCTCGGGTACCTTTGCGGTGCCTAGCATTTGAGTGCTGGATTTCTATGTCTTCATCCTTCTTATCCTCGCTCTTCTTTTCTTCTGCCCTCTCCTCTTTTTTTATTTCACTTTCTGGGATATTTCCTCCACTTTATTTTCTAATTCTTTTATTGAGTCTGTCACTTCTTCTGTGATTTTTAAGTTTGGGGAATTTCTCCTTTTTGTCTTCTGGATGTTCCTTTTTGATAGCACCCTGTTCTTGTTCTTGGGTGTGGTGTCCTTTCTTTCTGAGGATACTGAGCACAGCTTCTTGCTGTTGACACAGTTGTGAGAGCTTTGTGTCCTTTGGACAGTCTCTGTTCCCTCTGAGCTGCATTTTTCTGTTGTTTGGCTCCTATTTGCTATGTAAGAGGCTGTTTGCAGATGGCTGATAGCCGTTGACTGTCAACTCGCGGCCAGGCTGAGGTGGCACACAGCTCGTTGGAAGTTCAGGAGTTGTTATCACTGTTGTTATGTTCAGTTGCTCAGTCATGTCAGACTCTGTGACCCCATGGGCTGCAGCCCACCAGGCTTCCCTTTCCTTCACTGTCTCCTGGAGCTTGCTCAAACTCATGTCCACTGAGTCAGTGATGCCATCCAACCATCTCATCCTCTGTTGTCCCCTTCTCCACTTGCCTTCAATCTTTCCCAGCATCAGGGTTTTTTTTTTTTTTTCCAATTGGCCAGCTCTTTGCATCAGGTGGTTAAAGTCTTCTCCAACATGACAGCTCAAAAGCATTCACCATTCGAACTTCAAGTGTGGAGCTCAACTCCTCTTGTAGCCACACTGCTTCACTGCAGAATGATCTGGGCTGGGTTCTGAGCATCTCCTGACGTTAGAATTCTTAGACTTTCCTTTCGGGTGGGATCAGGTCTCCAAGGAGGCAGGGTCTGATTGCTGGTCTTCTGGGAACCTAGTTGGTGAAGGAGAGAGGATGCAAAATACCATTCAACCTGCCTTCCTGGTTTTGGCAAGGTGCCCAGGCCCTCGACTGGGCTGGCATCTCTTATGTCTTAACTTGCCCAGAAAATAAGCTTCTTCTTTCAAGATGGGGGTGGTCCTCCTAGTAGTGGGACTTGGAAAGGGATCTAGATCCCTTTGCATCTCAAAAATCTTTCAGCTAGTCTTCCTCCTCATGGCAGCCTCTTTATCCCGATTCCGGGCTGCAGGGTGGGGGGATTTCGGGAGGATGCTGCTTTGTAAATGAATTCTTCCCACATCTCTTCACTTTCCCCGGGGCCTCCCATGGAACTCTTCTTTTTAAAGTCATTCTGCTAAGTCAGTGTTCACCAGCTTGTTTTTTTGTCCTCCATCTAAAATAAGGTTGCTGTAGTGCCTTTGCCACGCTCCACATCTTTGTGGGTTTATGTCTTTAAAAACCTCTCCTGTAGCACTGGTCAGGTGTGAGGAAGGAGCAGATTAGATGCCAATCAGTCAGCTCCCTCAGGGGCCCCTCCTGCTTCCCCTCTTTAACCTTGCCTCCTGGTCTCGCTGCCTGGCCCTCACGACAGCGACTTTCATGCAGGCATGACCAAGGAGACTTTTCTTTCCAAAAGCCTGTTGCATGAAATGTTGGCCGAGAATGAAAGGTGTTCTGGGGTCAAATACTTTGGGATGTTTGGGGATTTGCAAGGGTTCAGTTCAGTTCAGTTCAGTCGCTCAGTCATGTCCGACTCTTTGCCACCCCATGAATCGCAGCACGCCAGGCCTCCCTGTCCATCACCAACTCCCGGAGTTCACTCAGACTCACGTCCATTGAGTCCGTGATGTCATCCAGCCATCTCATCCTCGGTCGTCCCCTTCTCCTCCTGCCCCCAATCCCTCCCAGCATCAGGGTCTTTTCCAATGACTCAACTCTTCGCATGAGGTGGCCAAAGTACTGGAGCTTCAGCTTTAGCATCATTCCTCCAAAGAAATCCCAGGGTTGATCTCTTTCAGAATGGACTGGTTGGATCTCCTTGCAGTCCAAGGGACTCTCAAGAGTCTTCTCCAACACCACAGTTCAAAAGCATCAGTTCTTCTGCGCTCAGCCTTCTTCACAGTCCAACTCTCACATCCATACATGACCACAGGTACTGTACTCAATCCCCAGGCCTGGGTGCAAAGACCAACAGCCCGCCAGGCCATGGTGCTTCTGGAGTGATTCTGGTCTTACCTTCCTCAGTCTCTCTCTTTTTTTGGCTATATCATGTGGCGTGTGGGATCTTACTTCCTCAACCAGGGATTGAACCTGGGTCCCTGCAGTGGAGGTGCAAAGTCTTAATCACTAGACCGTCACGGAAGTCCCTGGCCTGACCTCTACTTCCAGAAGAATGGTGATAAGAATGCTATTTAAGCCCCAAGGCTGACCATTCCAAGAGCCCTAGGGCTGGTTAGATGCCCCCTCCAAGCCCTGTGAGCTCCCACAACCCCTGTGGTTCCCCGGACAAATCCCTGTTGTGCAATTGCTTGCTTGCACTTTCCTCCAGCCTGGGAGCTGCCTGGGCTGGAATGGAGTTGTATTAACTTAAAATCCTGTTGCATAGCACAGGTCTGAGGCAGAAAAGGCATGCAAATGTCTGTTGGAAGAAAAGATGGAAGGAAGGAAGAGAGGACCTGAGGAGGGAGGAGGCGGTGGTCCTCCGCCACCTGTGCGCACAGACACACGAGCCCGTGGGAGCCGGCGCCCAGTGCCGCTATGTGTAAACAGAGCCTGGCCCTCTGGCATGGCCTGTCTCCCCACACGGGCCCTCACCTCCCCGTGGAAACCTAAGACCCAGACTGGGATGAGGCTTGGCAGATGTCTGTGAAAAGGGCCGTCTGCCTTCGCCGATAAGACTCCGCTAGACAAAGGGCTGGCCCAGGCTGGGAATTCCCCCCGGGTGCCAGGTCAGGGGACTCTGACCGGCCCGGCTCACGGCTCCTCTGACTCTCAGAGCCGTCCCTGTGGCCTGGGTTCCCCTCTCATCCAAACCCGTGGCCATTTTGGGACTTCTCAGAGAGGAAGATTTTTCTCCCTGGGTCGAGTTGGGGCTGTGGGTACAATTGGCTCAGCTGAACCGTCTCTCCCTGGACCACTGGGATCTGAGGAGCTGAGGACTGGGGGGCTTGAGGCGGGGTGGGGCCCTACAGCACCGACGGGTGAGTGATAGGGAGTCACCCTATGGGAGTGGACTGGACTCCTGGCCCCAGTGCGATGGTTTCTCCTGTGCCCGTGTTGATAAGTGGCCTTGTGAAGCCAAGGAGGCCAACGAGGGTGTCTAAGACCACATAGTCCTTGGGGTGAGGGCCACTTGTGGCCATGGGCGTAAGCCTGGGACCCTTCTTGATTGCTGCGCATGCTCTGAAGGAAGGGCGTTCCAGGGGCCCCCAGTGGCCAAGGCACCCCAAGGAGGGCCCATGCCTGTGTCCCTACTTGCTCTTAGAATCGGCGCCCCCAGAAACGGAGGAGGGCAGTGCTGAGAGGCTGAGTGCCGTGGACCAGCCTGTCTGAGCTCCACTGGCGCGGCACTGTCACCCCATCACCCCCTTTCTGTGAGTGAGAACCCCTGGTTCATAGGAGAAGCGTTTTGCCAGGAGCCAGGCGTCCGCAGCGTGGAGCTGCGGAGCATCTGCCTGGTGCCGAGGTCCTGGCTTCCTCCCCTGACGTCTGAACTTGTGCAGAGTCCCTTCCAGGGGAGGCAGGGGGGGCAGGGAAGGCAGGAGGATTCCAGGGGTTTCAGTCCTGTTCTCTTCTCGCTTCCCTGCCAGGCCTCTGATTAGACCAGTAGTCATGGCCAGCCAGCCCTGCTAGCTCCCCGCAGCTGCCACCGTTAGCGGGGCTGTATCTGCACGTCCGGCTCAGGGCTGACATATCTCGGGGGTTCTTGACTCACAGCCTCCCTGGCCTGACTCCTTCCGCTTCCTTTCCTCTGCCAAAGGAGAAGCTCGGCCTCAGTCTCTGGAACAGATTCACACATTACTCAGAGACAGCATCCTTTCTTCCGCTGGTGAGATTTTCACCCAGCTGTTTCTCCCCAGCTCTCCCCTGACCTGCATAAGGACCACACAGCCTCATGCTCAGAGGCAGAAGCGCACACCAGGTTGGGAGAAGGAGAATATGCTTCTAGTCTCCTCACTGTCATGATTGTCATCATCTGATTTTAAAAAGTGAGGGTGAAAGGGGAGGTCAGGTCCCCCTATACCATCTCTGTATCTGTCAGCTATTGCCCTGATGATGCTGCTTAACAAACTTCTCTTGGACTCAGTGGCACAGAACCATCAGATGTCATCTCTTGCTTGAGTGGTTGGCGGGGTGGCTATGATCCAAGAGGCAGGGCTGTGGATTGGCTGCTCCAGGGACCAGCAGGCTCCCGTGGGCACGGCCTTTTCACAGTACTGGTGGAAGTGCAGTGGACAAATGCAGTCTCAGAAGCAAATTTCAAACTTTTGTTTTCATCCGTCAGCTATTTTGTTCAAAGTGAATCAGGAGGCCAGGACCACATTACTGGGGAGGATATCCTTTCTTTGGGTCCCGTGGTGAGGGGCGTGGGTCCAGGGCAGAGTGAAAAGTGGATAACATGTTGTCTACTGTGGCCCCTTGCTAAGGGCTTCCAGCCGAACTCTACCCCGATTGAAGGGTGCTGGTCAGTGTGGGTGGGGTCGGGGCTTTGGGAGCTAGAAATGGTGGATTTGGTTTCCAGGCCCATTTGGTTACTTACAAGCAATGGGACCCTGGGCCAAGCTTGACAGAGCCCCCGTTTCCTCCTGTGTTAAATGGGAGATGATATTGGTGTTCACCCAAGCTTGTGGTAAGAACCGAGCGAAATGGACAGGCTGCAGTACAGTCAGCTACAGGACAGCCACCATGAGTGTCATGGCAAAGTACAGTCAGCTACAGGACAGCCACCGCGAGTGTCATGGCAAAGTACAGTCAGCCATAGGACAGCCACCGCGAGTTCATGGCAAAGTACAGTCAGCTACAGGACAGCCACCATGAGTGTCACGGCAAAGTCAGCCAGCTACAGGACAGCCACCGCGAGTTCATGGCAAAGTACAGTCAGCTACAGGACAGCCACCGTGAGTGTCCTGGCAAAGTACAGTTAGCTACAGGACAGCCACCGCAAGTATCATGGCAAAGTACAGTCAGCTACAGGACAGCCACCATGAGTGTCACGGCAAAGTACAGCCAGCTACAGGACAGCCACCGCGAGTTCATGGCAAAGTACAGTCAGCTACAGGACAGCCACCGTGAGTGTCATGGCAAAGTACAGTCAGCTACAGGACAGCCACTGCGAGTTCATGGCAAAGTACAGTCAGCTACAGGACAGCCACCGCGAGTGTCACGGCAAAGTACAGTCAGCTACAGGACAGCCACCGCGAGTGTCCTGGCAAAATCTGGACTACAGTACACAGAGGGACCAATGGTTACTGGTCAGTTCAGGAAGCTCCCCTGTGACCAAACAAAGCCTCTATCCTCCAGCTTGTTGACTTCACACAGAGCTGGGGAAGAAGGGCCTGGTTACTGGGAGGCTTAAGGGACTCCAGAGGGCTTCCCTGGTGGCTCCGTGATACAGAATCTACCTGCCAATACCGGAGAGGTGGGTTCGATCCCTGGGTTGGGAAGATCTCCTGGAGAAGGATGGCAACCCACACAGTATTCTTGCCTAGGAAATCCCATGGACAGAGGAGCTTGGTGGGCTAGAGTCCACAGGGTTGCAGAGAGTCTGACATGACTTAGTGACTAAACAATGAAAAGGGACTCTAGAACTTCTGCTGTTCGCAAGATGTGTTTTTGTTTGTGACCTGATGGGGGCTGGGATGAGTGCACAGGTCCACCCAAGTCTCTGCTCCAAAGTCTCTGTGTCTTTGGGGAGGAGCCCTCAGTGCCTTGAACTTCCCTGGTAGCTCAGATGGTAAAGCGTCTGCCTACAATGTGGAAGAACTGGGCTCAATCCCTGGGTTGGGAAGATCTTCTGGAGGAGAAAATGGCAACCCACTCCAGTATTCTTGCCTGGAAAATCCCTTGGATAGAAGGCCTGGTAGGCTATAGTTCATTGGGTCACAAAGAGTCGGATACAACTGAGCGACGTCACTTTCTTTCTTAGTGCCTTGCAGAATGATGGAAGCTCTTGAACCTTCATCACAAAACACACAGACATGCCATCTTATGGGTGTAATGTTGAGCAGCTCACAGGCTCCCTGGAGGCCATGTATACAGGAGAGATGAACCCTGTCTAAGGGCACGTCAGGGGACAGGAGTCACTTGAAGGGCTCCCATCCATCAGGGAAGGCTGGGGAGTTTGAGGATTGTGGTGTGTGTAATGCCAGTAATGGATTATAATCCAGTCCTCAAAATGTGAGTCCGTGAGTCCATGCTGATAATGAATATGTATTAATAGACAAGTAGATAGATAAACAACAGAAAAGAGAAAGCTCTTTGCAGTGGAATGTCAATTAACAAATGTTGATGGATTTAGGCTAAGAAAAATTGCAATTTTGCAACCACAGTGTGAATAATATAGATGGCACACAGGTAAAGAATCTGCCTGCCAATGCAGGAGACACAGGAGACCTGGGTTCGATCCCTGAGTTGGGAAGTTCGCCTGGAAGAGGAAATGGCAACCCACTCTTGTATTCTTGCCTGGAAAATTCCGTGGACAGAGGATCCTGGCGGGTTACAGTCCATGGCTTCACAAAGAGTTGGATAAAACTGAGCAACTGAGCACACACACATACAGTCACACATCACACTCAAAGATGGACGTGAGGATGGCACGGCGAAAGTTCAAAGAGGAGCAGATTATTTACGTTGTCTTAAAATATCTTTCCGCTGATGATTTATCACATTCAAAGGAACAAATGGGGAAGAAAGTAAAGTCAACATCACCAATATGGAGACCAAGTGACATTCAGTTCAGTTCAGTTCAGTCGCTCAGTTGTGTCCAACTCTCTGTGACCCCATGAGTCGCAGCACGCCAGGCCTCCTTGTCCATCACCAACTCTCGGAGTTCACTCAAACTCATGTCCATCGAGTCGGTGATGCCATCCAGCCATCTATCCTCTGTCATCCCCTTCTCCTCCTGCCTCCATCCCTCCCAGCATCAGGTCTTTTCCAATGAGTTAACTCTTTGCATGAGGCGGCCATAGTACTGGAGTTTCAGCTTTAGCATCATTCCTTCCAAATGACCCCTGATGTCATGTCCTAAGCAGGATGCAGCCTCCATTCCACGTGTTCCCTCCAAAACCTAAGGAAATGCCAGACAGACACCAACAGAGGAGTGACCTATCCTCTTCAAAATGCTAACCTCATGAAGACAAAGAACAGAGGCATTGTCCAGAATAAGGGAAACTTAAAAAGATGTGATGCTAAATACAATGATGGATCTTATTTGGAAACAAAATGGTTTGAAGAACATTATGGGGATGATTGGAAAGATTGGAAAGATCCTGAATGATTGTTTCAATGGTAAATTTTCTTAATTTAACAATTGTACCATGGTATACCTCATTAAAAGTTCTATTCATCCTTAAAAAAACATTTGTATGGTGGTCATGTATGGATGTGAGAGTTGGACTATGAAGAAGCCTAAGCACCAAAGAATTGATGCTTTTGAACTGTGGTGTTGGAGAAGACTCTTGAGAGTCCCTTGGACTGCAAGGAGATCCAACAAGTCCATTCTGAAGGAGATCAACCCTGGGATTTCTTTGGAAGGAATGATGCTAAAGCTGAAACTCCAGTACTTTGGCCACCTCATGCGAAGAGTTAACTCATTGGAAAAGACTCTGATGCTGGGAGGGATTGGGGGCAGGAGGAGAAGGGGACGACAGAGGATGAGACGCGATGGACATGAGCCTGGGTGAACTCTGGGAGATGGTGATGGACAGGGAGGCCTGGAGTGCTGCAATTAATGGGGTCACAAAGAGTTGGACACAACTGAGTGACTGAACTGAACTGTACTATGTAAGAAAATGTGCTCTCTGTTAAAAGATACACTGGCTTCCCATGGTTCATTGGTAAAGAACCCACCTGCCAATGCAGGAGACCTGGGTTCAATCCTGGGATCAGGAAGATGCCCTGAGAAGGAAACAGCAACCCAGTCCAGTATTCTTGCTTGGAAAAATCCCATGGACAGAGGAGCCTGTGGCAGGGGTAGGGGGTGGCTACAGTCCATGGAATCACAACAAGCTTGGACACGACTTCGCAACTAAACAACAGCAACTCTTGGACTGAACTGTGACCCCTGAAAATGCATTTGCTGTAGTGTCAGGCACAGTGTGGTGGAACCTGGAATAAGGAAATGAGTCAGATGAGATGAGATCGTGCGAGTGGGGCCCTGGTCCAGCGGAGTTAGTGCCCTTATGAGAAGACACCAATCCTCTGGAGGCAGCAGCCAGGGTCCCGATGGCTGGATCAGAGTTGGGGCCCTTTTCCTTTCCCTTTGTCCTCTCAGGGGTCACCCCATCAGCAGGGCAGGCCCTACGGGCCCTGGGCTTGACTGAGCCATGTTCCTCATCCCCTTGGCCTGACTCCTCTCCCGGTACTCAGGTTTCTGCTTATCTCTCCCTCCTTCCTCTGCCACATCCCACCTCTGCCCCTGCTCCATCAGAGAGGAGCCTGGCTCTCTCCAGGTCCTGATGCTCAGCCCAAAGGGTTTCTGTATAAACCACCAAACAGCCTGCACACTCAGTCTTTGCTCTGCTCACTGTGTTGGGGAAAGTCACCATCACACAAGGAAGCAACACCCTGAAAGCATCTGGGGCCTTTTTCTTCTGTTGTTATTTCCGGCTCTGCTTGGTCTTCACTGAGGAGCATAGGCTTTCTCTGCTGTGGTGCTCAGACTTCTCTCGTGGCCGGCCACACACGGGTTTAGTTGCCCTGCAGCATGTGGGGTCTTAGTGCCTCAACCAAGGATTGAACCCACTCCGCCTGCTTTGGAAGGATTCTTAACCACTGAACCAGCAAGGAAGTCCCACTGGGTCTTTATCCTTTTTTCGTGAGACCCTATCACACAGACACTCCCAGCACTGCAGGTGCCAACATGGAATAGCCGAAACCCTTGGCTTGTGTTTCTTTGAAAGTGAAAGTCGCTCAGTCTTGTCAGCTCTTTGTGACCCCATGGACTACACAATCCATGAAATTCTCCAGGCCAGAATACTGGAGTGGGTAGCTTTTCCATTTCCTAGGGGATCTTCCCAACCCAGGGATTGAATCCAGGTCTCCTGCATTTCAGACAGATTCTTTCCCAGCTGCGCCACCAGTGAAGCCCAAGAATACTGGAGTGGGTAGCCTTTCCCTTCTCCAGGGTATCTTCCCAACCCAGGGATCGAACTCAGGTCTCCTGCATTGCAAGCGAATTCTTTACCAGCTGAACCACAGGGGAAGCCTCTTAAACGTCATTAAAATGCCACCCAACTGTTTAGCAGCATGGCTCTGCTCTGACAGTTGCCTTGACCCAACTGAGATCTCAAATTTCAAACCACAGGGCTCCTAGTTTCTGTAGGTTGATTTTCTTAAAACCTTCAACAAATGGGCCCCACCATCTCAACAGCCTCAGTGGGCCAGGAGGGAGCTATGGTCTGGCCGTGCAGACGTCTTCCGAGAGCATCTCACCAACCAGACCGACAGCTGGTCTCCGATTGCATTATCAGTGGGTTCATTACCTATTACCGTCGGGGCCAGGGACGCATCATGTCATTCGTGATGTCCTGCAACATCTCAATCTTTGTTAGTTCATGACTTCATTGCAAATCTCCGCATTTTTGTAGGAATCAGCTGGTGAACTCGTATGGTGCAATCTGTCCTTCCTTTTATCTTTCCCTCTGGTACCCGGGATCTCCCCCAATTGCCTTTATTCATAGACAGAGCAGATCATTTCCCCCTTTTAACACTGAACAGTGTTTGCTAAGAAATGAAATATTTTCGACTCTGAATTTCAGCTATTTTCCATTTTCCTCAACCTAATTGAATGAGCAGATGCTTTATCTGCCTTGGCTCATGGCAAAATGGACGCTCACTCCCAAATTGCCACAACGCCAAATGCATTTTGCTTCTTTAATGTTTTCTGATAGTTTCCAGAGCTTCTTTGGTCATGGGAAGCTCCGTGGGTTGCAGACGACCCTTCTGATAACTGAATTTTTGCTCCCAGGATGATGAGCTGCAGTGACAGGAAGGGATGCCCTTTCTTCACAAAGTCATCTTTCAACCATTAGAAATGAAAGAAAACTCTTCTTGAGGACAAAATCCGCCCTGAACTTTTTGCCCTTGGAGGGGAAACGGTGGCGGTCGTGGCCCACTACTTTTGCTTAAATTTCAAATCGAGTTGGATTCTAATCGAAATGGTATCATTCTCTGAATCTGTGTTGACCCCAGATAAACCTCAGTGAATTATTGATGATAAAGAAGCCAGCGATTTTTCTACCATCTGCTCCTGGGCTGGGCTCTGCGGGAAAGCTTGGGGTTGGAGATGTGGTGGGCTGAGCGGGATCTTTGGAGAGTCAAGGCCAGCTGGGTTGGACCCAATGTCTTGGCTTTATTGTTGTCTCTGTGTCTCTCTTAAAGAAGACTCCGCTGTTTCCACACCAGCACTGGATAAAGAGAACCTTGTCCTGAGTTTTGTTAACTCCGGGGCTGATGTAATGTGATTTTGCTGGTTTTACTGTGTTTCTGACAATACAGAGGTGGGGGGAGAGGAAACGGGTTTCCTCTGGGGACCGGTAGAGACTTAAGATGCTGGACTGGGAGTCTCAGAAAAATAGGCGGAGGGGTGACGGCCAAGGACTGGGGTCATCGAGGGCCAAATGGTGTGGGCGGTGTGAAACCACGGGAGTCTGAGGGGTCCCACTGGTGGCCTTTGTGGCTCAAGCTGTCCAGTGTCCCAGGACGGCCGAGGGGAAGAGTGCTTTTGGGCTGGGACAGGTGAAGCCAGGATGAGGCATCCGGGCTGACCCTGGATCTTGGCAGCAGGCTGGGTGGGAGTGGGGGGCTGCCACACGCTTCTCCTCGCCGGGGCTGACTCCTCGGAGGTCTGGCCTGGGGTGGTCAGACGGCTTGGAACGGAGACCTGCTGTCACTGCGGGATCCCCTGGCTTCTCAGCAGCTCCGCTTGGTTCAGTAGGAGGGACCCTGGAACCCAGCTGCCTGGAATCACCCCAGACCTGGGAGTGCTTCTCACCTGGGCAGTTTATCATAGATGCAAGCTCCAGGGCCCCTGCTGCGAGAACGCTCCCCCGCCCCCCACCCCCCAGATGCTCACACAGTCCTGCAAGGCTCTTCATATCTGCAAAAGTGAGATATGGCAGCGGCAGCAGGTAAAGCCACTGACCCTTCCCGCTGACCTGGGCACAGGTTTGAGGGGTGACGGGGAGACTGCTCCCATGGTCCAGGCCCAACTGAGGGACAGTGGTGGGAGAGTTTGTGTGGTTCCGGTCACTTCTGTGTGGAGTCCAGGTGTTGCTGGCCCCCCAGGCACAGGCTGGCTTTCACGTATATGTCTGCTGGGATGAGTGGAGCTGAGCCCACATTATGGGCTGTGATGTGAGCCCATCTTCCGTCTTCTGGCCCGACGAGTGTGTGGGCAGGAGAAACCAAGTCTGGCAGTCATGCAACCAGAAACGAGTCTGCGGAAAACCCATCCAGTCACCCTGAGTGTCACATTGTGAGCGGGGGATTCAGTGCTTATCAAATCTAGTCCAAAAGAAAGGTGTCTTCTTTCAGGAACTGACTTGGTAATGCAAGGCATATCTTTTCAAATAGGTGGTACCACCATGCATCACCCCACTTTGTCCTTTTGTTGGTGGGAATCATGGCAAATCCTTAACTGGACTCCTAGGTTTGCAGAGCATAGCATACAAACAGCCAGAACACTGGTATCTGTGTGAACAAATGAGTTTTCTTGAATCTTGAATTGTGGTGTTGGAGAAGACTCTCAAGAGTCCCTTGGACAGCAAGAAGATCAAAGCAGTCAATCCTAAAGGAAATCGACCCTGAATATTCACTGGAAGGACTGATGCTGATGCTGAACCTCCAATATCCTGTTCACCTGATGTAAAGAACTGACCCATTGGAAAGGACCCTGATACTGGGAAAGACTGAGGGCAAAAGAAGAAAGGGGCAACAGAGGATAAGATGGTTGGATGCATCACTGACTCAATGGACATGGGTTTGAGAAACTCTGGGAGACAGTGGAGGACAGGGAAGCCTGGCATGCTGCAGTCCATGGGGTTGAAAAGAGCTGTACATGATTTAGCAAATGAAAAACAACAACTGAATCTCAAGCTACCACATCACGGGGACCATAAGATGCCCCAGTACAGGACAGTGCAGACGGACGCCAGGACGGAACTTCTGCAGCGATCTGTTGAGAGCTGAATGCACTGTGTCTGAGACAAGCTTGCTTACAGAGCCATGCAGCTCAGGACAAGGTAGCCACACGCTGAAAAACTCATTTGAATCATTGTTGAGTCACTCAGTTGTGTCCAACTCTTTTGACCCCATGGTCTGTAGCCCGCCAGGCTCCTCTGTCCAGGGCATTTCCCAGGCAAGAACACTGGAGTGGGTTGCCATTTCCTTCTCCAGGAGACCTTCCCCACATGGGGGTCAAGCCCACAACTCCTGCTTGGCTGGTGGATTCTTTAACATTGAGACCCCAGGGAAGCCTAATTGAATTGTTGCTGCTGCTGCTGCTGCTAAGTTGCTTCAGTCGTGTCCGACTCTGTGCGACCCCATAGACGGCAGCCCACCAGGCTCCCCCGTCCCTGGGATTCTCCAGGCAAGAACACTGGAGTGGGTTGCCATTTCCTTCTCTAATGCATGAAAGTGAAAAGTGAAAGTCAAGTCGTTCAGTTGTGTTCGACTCTTCACGACCCCATGGACTGCAGCCTACCAGGCTCCTCCGTCCATGGAATTTTCCAAGCAAGAATACTGGAGTGGGATGCCATTGCCTTCTCTGATTTGACACAAATCAGAATAAAAATCAAATCAAATTCACAGTGAGAAATCACCTCATACTCATTAGCATGGCTACTATTAAGAGAACAGAAGAGACTTCGCTGGCGGTCCAGGAGCTGAGACTGTGTCTCCGCTGGAGGGGCGTGGGCTTGGTCCCTGGTGGGGGAACGAAGATCCTGCATGCTTTGCTGGTGTCCAGCCGCTAAGTTGTGGCTCTTTGTGACACAATAGTCTGCAGCACCCAGGCATCCCTGTCCTTTACTGTCACCCGGAGCTTGCTCAAACTCATGTCCATCGAGTCAGTGATGCCATCCAACCATCTCATCCTCTGTTGCCCCCTTCTCCTCTTGCCCTCAATCTTTCTCAGCATCAGAGTCTTTTCCAATGAGTCAGTTCTTTGCATCAGGTGGCCAAAGTACTGGAGCTTCAATTTCAGCACGAGTTCTTCCAATGAATATTCAGGACTGATTTCCTTTAGGATGGACTGGTTTGATCTTGCAGACCAAGGGTCTCTCAAGAGTCTTCTCCAGCACCACAATTCTAAAGCATCAATTCAAAAACATGCTTTGAGATGTTGCCAAAAAATGTTAAAAGAGAAACAAAAAAACAAACACACAGAAAACAAGTGATGGCAAGATATAAAGAAATCTAAAAACTGTGCCCTGTTGGTGGGAATGTAAAAAGGCACAGCTACTGTGAAAAATAGTGGAGATTCCTTAAAAAATTAAACATAAAATTACACTGTGATCCAGCAATTCCACCTTTGGCTATTTTCCCATAAAAATTGAAAGCAGAGTCTCAAAGAGATATTTGTACCCCTGTGTTCATAGCAATATTACCCATAATAGCTAAAATGTGGAAACAACCATGAGTCCAAAAAATGGATGAATAAGCAAGCAAAATGTGGCCAATCCATACAATGGAATATTATCCCGCCTTAGAAAGGAAGGGAATTCTGACACACGCTACGACAGGGACGAACCTTGAGGATATGATGCTCAGTGAAATAAGCCAGACACGAAAGGACAGCTATTGTGTGGTCCCGCTCACAGAAGCTCCCTGGAGGAGTCAAACTCACAGAGACAGAAAGTAGAACAGTGGGTGCCGGGGCTGGGGGGGGAGAATGGGGCGCCAGCGCCTACCAGGCAGAGAGGCTAAGTTTTACAAGATGCAGAATTATGGGAATGGTGTGATGGCTATACGAAGTGAACGGGCTCATTCTCTGCTGACTGTACACTTAGAGGTGGTTGAGATGGTAGATTTACGTTACAAGTATTTTATCACAATAGAAAAGACGTAAAGAAAAAATTCAGTTGAACTGCTTTCATATTTCTCTAAAATTCACACTGTATCTTTCAGAGTTATTGATGCTTTCAAAAATAAACATGATACAAAGGACTATTCTAGTGGAAACCTAAAATGTAAGCCAAATGTATGCAGGTGGATAAAATATCAGAATAGTAAGACCTCTCTTCTTCTTTTGAAAGCTAATTCATTGGTCAACTCTGTGGCTGCGCTGGGCCTTCACTGCTGCACGTGGGCTTCTCTTGTTGCCGAGCACAGATTCTGGAGCTTGGGCTCAGAAGGTGTCGTGAACGGGCATATTTGCCTCATGGCACGTGAGCTCTTATTTCCCGGACCAGGGATCGACCCTGTGTCCCCTGCACTGGCAGGAAGATTCTTATTCGCTGTGCCACCAGGGGAGTCTCCACACTCTGTTAAATGATCTGTTGCCGGTGTGAAATTCTCCATAATTTTGAATGAGGGCTGACTTCATTTTGCACAGGGCCCTGCAAATGCTGTGTCTGGACCAGGTAAGGGGTGCCAACCAGCTAGACCTGACTGGGACCTCCCCAATACGGCGCTGTTGGCCCCCTTGTGGAGGCTGTTCCAGAACGTGGGCTCCTGGGAAAGCTGAGTGCTTTGTGCGGTATCAACCACAACACAAACTCATCAGAGTTTCACCCCCACCCCCACCCCAACCACTTTCCTTGAATGTATTTGTAAAATGAATTACTTCAATACAGGAGGAACAGGAAGGTTCTTTATCTCCACTTGGGCGAATCCATTAGAATTAGCAGCCCCTCTGAAGCCCCTCGGAGCGGGTGACGTCAGCTTGTCTTTGGTGATTTGCAGAGTGGCCGCGTGATAAGGAATCTGGGCCCATTTTCTCAACGACAGGGCATCCTTCCGTGGGGGTGTCCAGGAATTAGCGGTCCTATCTCTCCATTTATCAGGGGCTCCTGGGGGATGTGATGGCTGGGCAGAGAAGTACCGTTGCCTTGTGGCTCCCATCCACAGGGCCTGCAGCCCCTGCTGGCTTGGCCGGACCCCTGGGCTCTCCCCAGGGTCTGAAGGCCGTGTGGGAGGACCAGGACACAGAAGGCACTTCAGAGTGTGTCTGGCATGAACTACACATTCAGGGGGCGAGAGGAGTTTGTTTGGCTAGCTGGTTTTATTTATTTATTTTTTTTTTGCCAGTTGTCATTGTTCAGTTGCTCAGTGTGTCCAACCCCATGGACCATGACCCACCAGGCTTCCCTGTCCTTCACCATCTCATGGAGTTTACTCAAACTCATGTCCATTGAACTGAGTTAGGGGAAAAAATCTCTAAGTGTTCTGCCTGGACCGGCTTCAGATTGGGGTCCCATGAAGGTGGCACTGCCCAGGAAGGTGAAAAACCCATCACACCTGCTCTTCTGACAATCTGAGGGGAGGGGGCTTGTTCCTTCCCTGGGCAGATCTGTGTAACTCCTATGGGGTGTGATGCAGAAGGGAGGACTTGTAAACTAACTCCCAGTCTGGGTTGGAAAAGGCATCTTGGTTTCCGCTCGTCTCTTTCTCCTGGGATCATGGTGGGGGGTGGGGGCCGGTGTCCATCCTTCGTGTTGTGTGGTGTGTGTGATCAGTTGTGTACAACACTTTGTGACCATGTGGACTATAGCCTGCCAGGCTCCTCTGTCCACAGAGTTCTCCAGGTAAGAATACTGGAGTGGGTTGCCATTTCCTTCTCTAGCGGATCTTCCCCACCCAGGAGTGGAAGCTGAGTCTGCTGTGCCTCCTGCACTGGCAGGCAGATTCTTTACCACGAGTGCCGCCTGGGAAGCCCTGCGAGGAAGCCCAAGAAGCACAGAGGCCACCTGTGTTTCTGACCAACAGTCCCCGAGGCCCCAGCTGACACCCACCTCCACCCCCAGCCTTCCACGGCCCAGCTGAGGCCACAGATGCCATGGAGCACAGATAGTGTCTGCGCCATGCCCGTCTGCATTCCCAGGAGTCACGGGAGATGGTGTGTGTGTGAGTCACTAGCCGCGTCTGACTCTTTGCGACCCCATGGACTATAGCCCACCAGGCTCCTCTGTCCATGGAATTCTCCAGGCAAGAAGACTGGAGTAGGTTGCCCTTTCCTTCTCCAGGGAAGTGAGAAGTGGCGATTACTGGAATAGATGGGATTGACCTGTGGGAGGAACTATCCGGCTGAAGGGACGCCTGTTAGAGTCTTATACTGGCTGCCATGGGCCCCTCACTACACCTCCCTGGGGAGGGGGAGGGGCTCACAGAAGAAACCTGGGGGGCAGGAGCCAGCCCCACTCTGGGACCTGCTATGGAGGGCGTGCCCTTTGCACCTCACCTGTGATGTGTGTGGGGGGCCTAGTGTGGTTTCCTGGTGAGACCCTCACTGACCAGGTGGGCCTGTACAGATTTGGGGTTTAACAAGAAAGAGCCACCTTCCCTCAAATCTGTGAGTCAAGTCACCTGAAATTACCTTTGTCAGGGATGATGGCAACACTTCTGTGCTTTGTCTGCAGAGCTCACTCACAATTATAAATGATTCAGAACTCTTGCAGGGGAAATCCTGGGCCCCGTTTAACTGCTCCCCCACCCAAGATATGTCCAAGTACCTGAGAACATGACCTGATTGGGAAAAAGGGTCTTTGCATGTGTAATTAAGTGAAGGATTTGAGATGTGGTATTCTTGCCTGGAAATTCCATGGTTAAAGCATCCTGGCAGGCTACAGTCCATGGGGTCGCAGAGCTGGACACAGTTGAACAGCATGAGTGCACTGGGATTATCTGGGTGGGCCCTAAATCCAGGGACAGGTGTCCGTATCAGAGCAGGAGTTGTTGTGTTCAGTTGCTCAGTCGTGTCCGACTCTCTGTGACCCCATGGACTGCAGCATGCCAGGCTTCCCTGTCCATCACCAAATCCCAGAGTTTACTCAAACTCATGTCCACTGAGTCGGTGTTGCCATCCAACCATCTCGTCCTCTGCTGCCTCCTTCTCCTCCTACCCTCAGTCTTTCCCAGCATCAGGTTCTTTCCCAATGATTGGCTCTTCGCATCAGGTGGCCTCAGCTTCAGCACCAAAGGAGAGGACACGTCAGAGTGAGAAGACCTCCATGTGTCTATGGAGGCAGACATTGGGGTGACAAAGGCCACACGCTGGGGACACCTGGAGCCTCAGAAGCTGGAAGAGGCGGGAAGAGCCGTCTCGGAGCCTTTGGAGGGAGCCAACCCCACCCACACCTCGACCTGAGACTCCGCCCTCCAGCCTGGGAGAGAATGACCTGCTGCTGTTTCGGGTCTGTGGTCAGTTGTCGGGCCCTCCTCCCCTCCCCTAGAAGCCCCACCAGCTGAGAAGACAGTTGGGGGGAGAGTGTGACTGAGGAGAAGCTGAGGGAAGGGGAGAGCTGAGGATAAGGACGGTCACCAGCATCGAGATGGTGACTCTGGGAGGGAGAAGCCCACGTTGGAAGAAGGGTGGAGAAGATGGAGCTGGGGGTGCTGGAGGTATCCAGGCCCCTCCAGGAGCTGGAAGAGCCAGGAAACAGATTCCCCCCTGGAGCCTCCAGAGGATCAGCCCCACCGACGCCTTGCTTTCAGCCCAGCGAGACCCACGTCAGACTTCCGACCCACGGAACTGTAGATAATAAACGTGTGTTATTTTATGTAGCAATTTGTTATAGCAGCCGCAGCAGGAAGCTTAACGCAGAGTCTGTGGGCTCTTGGCAATGGTCCAGTCGAAGATGTTAACATGGGGTGGCAACGGGCAGTTGATGGAGAAGTGTCCTGGGTAGACGAGCGGACCTGGGGTCCAGGACCCAAATGGCAGTCATTTAATCATAACAGCGTCACTGTCAGCGTCAGCAAAAGAGTCCCTGCAGAGAGGACTGTCCACAGGAGATCCGGAGAGGGTGGTCCATCAGGATGGAGAGTTTCCACGGCCGCCCTCAAGTTACTCTTTCCCACGATGTGAAGGGCAGGGGGTGGGGCCTGGAGGGAAAGGCAGAACTTAAGAGACCGAAGTCCACGGGGCTGGGGGGGTCTTGGTGGAGGACGAACCTGTCCCACCTCCGAATTCTCCCTCTCGCTTTCTTCGCCTCCTGGGGAGGGGAGCACTGGTGGACCAGACACCGCTGACAAGCAGCACGAGACTATAGGAGCCCACTGCCTGGCGTTGAACCCTGGCACCAGCACCCATTATTTGGGTAGTCTTGATTACTCCACCTCTCTGTGCCTCAGTGTTCCCGTCTGTATAATGGATGCCACAGCATGTACCTGATGAGGGCTGTGAGTTAGCACGTGGCAGCGCCTCTGAGCAGGCATGTGATGAGCTTGGTAGCATGGGCCGACTTCAGTGCTCTGTGGCCCTAGGAAGGGAGATGACCTCTGAACTTGGGTTGAGGGAAGTGCAGAGCTCAGAAGTCAGGAGACAGGACTCCACGGGCCCATGCCCCACCAGGGAGGTCCTCTCCTGGGCTCCAAGTCCTTGAGTCCTGGGAAAGTGGGCGGAAGGTGACAGGCCCATGACAGTGGCTACCCACTGCTGTGATCAGAAGCTGCCCTCTGGTCTTGCCCGAGGAGTCAGTGGCCCCCGCTGCTGCAGAACATGGCACCGGAAGTCAGAGGTATCCCGGGAGGTGGCGATGCTCCCAGTGTGGGCTGGGTATAGGGAGGCATGTGGGAGGACTGTCCCCATCCTGCGTAGCACCCGGCTCATAGCAGGTGCTCACTGAATGCCTGTGGGAGGGATGGGGTATGGACAAGGGGAGTGCGTGTCTATGGGTAGCTTGAGGGCTTACCTCGTAGCTCAGTTGGTTAAGAATCCGCCTGCAGTGCAGGAGACCCCGATTTGATTCCTGCGTCAGGAAGATCCTCTGGAGAAGGGATAGGCTACTCTCTCCAGTATTCTTGGGCTTCCCTTGTGGCTCAGCTGGTCTGCCTGCAATGCAGGAGACCTGGGTTCGATCCCTGGGTTGGGAAGATCCCCTGGAGAAGGAAATGGCAACCCACTCCAGCATTCTGGCCTGGAGAATTCCATGGACCATACGGTCCATGGGGTCGCAAGAGTTGGACACGACCGAGTGACTTTACTTTCACTGTGTGCCCCCCAGCCCTTCCATGGGCTTTGGAGGTGGCGTCTGGAGCCCAGAAGCTGAGTATTCTCCTGGTTTTTGTGGGAGGCTCCCAGCAAGCCCAATATTGAGAACTTTCACTGTTGCTACAGTAAGTTTGCAATCTTGCAAATTTACAGTAGCTTGAAAACATAAACGAAATAATAACAACTAAATCAGTGTATCATAAAAATTTTTCATTGAATGGAGTCTTTTATAGAAAGCCCCTTTAAAAAACACATAAGAATGGGGGTACTCTGGCTGAGTTGGGGGTGCGTGGACACAGAGGGCTTGGAACCAGGTTCTCAGTTGAGCCTCAACCCTGACTCGTGACACTGGGAAGGTTGTCAGTGCCTTTTGGAGGCTCCGTTTCTTCAGGTGCAGAAGAGCAGCCCAATGTTGTTAGCCACAGCATTGCTCTGGGGTGGGGGCAGGAGGGTTTTGGAGAGGGTTGATGGCAGCACCTGGAGACCAGCACGCCAGGGGGAGGGTCTGGTTCCTGCGTGGTGGCCACACAGGGGCCTCCTTCCCCCTGGGAACTCGGGCTCATGCTGTCTCCTGTCTCCATCTGGAAATCCCCCATGCCGTTCCTGGCAGGCTGGAACCTCCTCTGCCATGTGGAGGGTGCAGAGGACTCCGTGCTGCCCTGCTGGGCTCAGCCAGGGATGAGATGATGTCAGGGCCACACCTCCGTCTCTTGATCTCCTCCGCCCCCTCAGGAGGGTTTCAGGGTCTGCCTCTGAGCAGAGCCCGGATCTGACTGCAGGCATCACCACTCACTTCACTCCCTGAACTGCAGTCTTCACATCTGTAAAATGGGGCTGCACCTCAGGGAGGACCTGGCCAGTGGTTGTCCCTCGGCTAATGGAGTCAGGGAGGCATGGAGGGTGGAGAAACAGCACTGCGAGGGGCTGGCTGGCGGCAGTGTGTGGGCCTGCTCTGAGGCCAGCCAGGCTTTCAGGACAGCAGGGGTGCAAGGCGAGGGAGAAGAAGCTGGAGCCGGTCGGGGGTTTGGAAGACTGGGCTGAAGAGATTTAAACTTTAGGGACTTCCTTGGTGGTCCAGAGGCTGAGACTCTGCACTCCCAATGCAGGGGACCTGGGTTCAATCCCTGGTCAGGGAACCAGACCCCGCATACTGCAACTTAAGATCCCACATGCCGCAGCTAAGACCTGGTGTAGGCAAGTAAATAAATGAATGAGTATTAAAAAAGAAAAAGAGGTTTACACTTCAAATTGTTGCGCAGAAGAGCTGGTTGTGCAGCCAAAGGAAATGGCAAACAGAGAGGGCAAGCGACTTGGCCAATGTCACACAGCACTTTGGGAGTGAACTGGGGCAAGAGCAGGCATCCTGCTTCTCAGCCCTGTGCTGTCTCCCTGGAGCTGACGGGCTAGCCTCCCCGACAGCCTCAGACCTGAGGTGCGGACTTGGAGCGGAGAGTCCCCGGCGGGCAGTGAAGCCCACAGCGCCCTTGGCCTGTGTCTGGGTCGGGTGGGGGCGACATTTCTGACGGATCCTAATTTGCCTTGAAATCAGGCACAAGTCCTTTGTAAAGCAGGGAGTGGTCTCTCCGGGGCTGACATGAAGTAGTATTGCTGTCACCTTGCATGAACGAGCCAGACGGCTCTCAGAGGAGTGGCATATTGACGTGGTTGGTGGGGTCAGCCCAGCCCAGCGAAGCCTTTGATAGCGCAGCTGATAACAGATCCGGCTATAAATGCCCAGAATCAATCAGTGGCCGCTGCTGACAGCCAGCGTGTTCACATATCATGGCAGATGGGAAGAAGGCAGGAACGGCCATTTGTCTTGCTTTTCAGATGGATTTCCTGTTTTTTAGGGAGCGAGAGGGGGCCCATCTGGTGATCAGATCGTGGGCTGAGATAGCCGCTTCTGGGTCACTGGCCCCGGACTCGACGTGTCTCCCCGGCCACGTGGTGCCGGCATTGGGGAGGCCCCTGCAGCCTGGCCTCCACAAATGGTAGCCATCAGGAGCCCTCTCGCCCATGGAAGCTTCTGGAAGAGAGGATGGGTGGGGGACCTGCCTTTCATCTTTTTCTGCTTCCTTTCTGGGCACCTTTCATTAGGCTTTTTCCTTCGAAGGCTCTTCCCAGCTTGTACATGTATATGCACGTGTCCACGTGTTTTTGCAGACGTGTGTGCACGCACACATGCTCCATGGCCATCTTCCTCCGCTGACCCAGGGTACTTCCTGGCCGGCTGTCTGTATGCGGTCCTGCATGCCTCATCCAGGTATAGGCTGTGGGGTCTGCTGCTGCTGAAGACCTGGCAGGGGACGGTTGGGGGGCGGCTTCTATTTTTCTTTTGGATCCAGCCTTCCCACCTGCAGCTTTTGTCTTTGTGGGTTCATTCAACGTCCGGAAGGTCGGTTTCCCTGACTGCATCAGAGCACGCTGCCTTGGTCCTCGCGCAGCCGTAGGAAGCACTCAGGGTGAGCTCTGTGTGCCGTGAGCCCAGCATGCTGTTGTTTGTTCTGATGGTGGTGCTGGAATGAATGTCCACTCCTGGAGTCCTGTTCCCAACATGGTAAACAGCTCTTGGAGGGGTGCCTAGGGGCTGGAGGGCCCCCGTTCTTCTGTCCCTCCTGGGGTGATGCTGTCACTGACCCACCGCCCACCCCAGCCCCAAGCCCCAGCTATTCATGGAGTGTGCCCTGGGGGCGGGGACCCACGGCTCCTCTTCCTTTTTAGGGAACGGGTGAGATGCTTCTGCTGTGATCACGTCTTGGATGTACCCCCTCCCTTAGCTTATGAAACCTCCTGTCCCCCAAATTATATCCAGACAGCCACGGTAGCAGGCATCTCTCCCTTCCAGCTCAGGGGCCCACCAGCCGGCCAAATGGGGCATTTAATTGGAAAGAGAAGCTGGCAGTCTGCCCGGAAATCCTAAAGAAAGGCAGCAGAGTGGACCAGCTTTTAAAACCTCGCCACACACCTTCCCTGGGTATTTCTATATCGAATACTTGAAGGGATTCTTGGGACCATTTGAGAATTAAAAGCACCAGTCTGAAGCCATGTAAGGCAGACCCAGTTCCTGGGGTGGAGGATGGGAGTGCTGAGCGGCGGGAGAAACTGACCGCTTTGTACAGATGGGGAAAAGGACACAGCTCAGGGTTGGAGAGGAAAACTCAGTTCTTCAGATGTTAACTGGGGTTCTCACTGTGAAGACCACACTGAGTGTTTGCTTACCCCCAAATTCCTCCCCCCAGATTTTGAAGTCTTGGCATCTTTACGGACGTTAGCCAGAACTCCTCCCAATATGCTGGTCCTGCCGGATGATTTCTGAGTCCACAGGATGTGAATAGGGCAGTGTCGAGTGTATGAAGGAACAGTGGCTGATGGAAACTTGCTCTTAAAGGCTCCGCAGGTTTATCTGCCAAGCAGGTGGGGGGGTCTCTCCCTTCAGAAAGAAATCGGCGTCCATCAGGGCTGGAGTTGGACCATGGGAAGTAGAGAGTGAAGATGAAGGAAGGGGTGCACGGGGCCAGCGGGCCAGCAGGCTCAGAGCCTGAGCCCCCAGGTGGTCAGCTGACTGCTCTCCCCTGAGATTGCAGTGGCTGAGACCCCCTCACCAGGGTTGTATGGTCAAGAACTCAAGCAACGTGGTGGCCATGGGCCAGTCCTGCTTTTTTCCCTCTGTAGAACCATAGCTGCTTTGTCAGGGGCTGAAAGATGAAAGGAAGCATTAGGGCTGAGGGCTGCCCCCATGCCATGCAGAGAGGCTCATCCATCAGCCCGCTGCTTCTGTCAATTCAGGGGCATCCCAGCGTTGACCTTTGTGAGCTGTCTGAGTCTCAGCAGGTCCCTAAAGTCCTGTGAAGTGGGACAGGAACAGTCTTACTTCACAGGGCTGGCGGGCGGCAGTGCAACGGGCTCGTCCACACAAAGCTCCCGAAACAGTGCCTGGCTGGTGCTTGGAGTGGGTGCACTGTTGCTGGTATCATGACGGTGACGGTAATAGTGGTGATGAGGATGGGAACTGGTGGTGCCAGACAGTGGTGAGGATCGTGATGCTGGTGGTGATGGTGATGCTGATGACGATGGTGATGTGATGACGATGGTGATGATGAACCCAGCGTCTGTTGTAGTCTAAAGTCTGTCCTAGGCCCAGGGGTACTGACATGAACAAGACAAAGCTGATCCCTCCTCTTCGCGGCATCCACCCTAATGGGCGTACAGCCGGTGAACTGATACCTATATAAATATATACTTGAATAAACTGATAAATAAAGATAGAAGACAAAGGAGAAGGGGGTGGCAGAGGATGAGATGGTTGGCCTGCTTCACTGACTCAGAGATCAAGCGTTTGAACCAACTCCGGGAGATGGTGAGGGGCAGGGAAGCCTGGCGTGCTGCAGCCCACGGGGTCGCAGAGTCGGACACGACTTAGCGACTGCGCAGCAACAAGCTGGTGAGTAGAGCAAATCGTGGCAAAGGGATGCGCCAGAGCCCCTGCGGCGCTGGAGAAGGCGGCGCTGGGTGAGGCGGGCGGGGCGGGGGTTAAGGCCAGGGTCTCCTCCCCCTGCCGCCGCCCCGTGCCTTTTTCCTCTCTATGCTCTGTCGCCCTTGGCTGGGACGCTGAGTCTCTGACACTCCTTGAGGCTTTGCAGGCCTGAGGTCCTGGGCTAGCTGTGTCCGCTCTCTGGGGCTTGGTGGTCCCGTCTCTACGTGTGTGTGTGTGTGTCGGGCGGAGACGCAGTCCAAAGCCTGCTCGGCTCTCTCCTCTCCGGGATCTTGATCATTTCGGGCCTGTGCTCACGGCCTTGACCCGCCGTGGAGTAATTGGCAATAAATGGTTAGCACGAGGGGCGTCTGTAGGTCAGGGCCCTGGGGAGGGCGGGCCGGTTCACATCACAGCGGTCCTCCCGGCCTACCTGCGACAAGCTGGCTCCAGGAGCCATTTCCCCGGATGAAACGGTCCCTGGAATCCACCGTATATCATCGGCTGTGACGTCTCCTGTTTAAACAGCGGCAGCCGGCGGAGGGTGTGCGCTGAGGCCGCGTGTCTGGGAGCAGGGGGCTCGGTCCTGGCCCCCGGCCCCCCGCCCCAGCCCCCTTCCCTGTGGAAGGCCTG
>SJXQ01002728.1:122818-155528 GCA_006408695.1 Aepyceros melampus
GTGACTTTGCACCTGGGGTGACCTTCACCTGCCTGGCCCACTCGGATGGATCCCACGCTTCCTTAAGGGTTGGCCCCCAAGGCTCCCCGAGGCCAAGATGCCACGCTGACTTCCCATCCCGGTGCCTGGTGGCTGCCCTGCCCCTCAACACTGGGCGGTTGGGGGGTGTGGCGTTGGGGGGGTGTGGCGATGGCTCGCCCCATCCTTCCGCTTCCACCTGGTGCTGCCCCAGCTCTCTCACCTGTCTCCTCCCTCGGAGTCTGTGTGGCTCCTTTCTTAGAGGAATGCCCAGGGTGAAAGGCAGTGCCAGGTGTGGTTCATGTGCCTTGCACAGGCCTCGGGCGGTGGGGCTGGGGGTGTCAGTCTAGGCAGGCCAGGAGGGGGCCTCGGCACCCAGCGGGGGGATGGGGTCCTTCGCTGGCTCTGTGACACACGGAGGAGGCCACGTGCCCATGCTTGCCTGAGCTTCTGTACTGGACTGAACCGTGTGCCCCAGCTCATATCAACCCGGAACCTTAAAATGTGGACTTCCTTGGAAATAGAGTCTTCACAGATGTAATTAAAATAAGGATCTTGAGCTGTCGTCTTCCTGGATGAGGGAGGGCCCTTCTGTTGTAAAGGACAGGAGAGGAGAGACACGCAGGAGGGCCATGTGATGACGGAGGCGATGCTGAAGGGCCATGGCCACAGGCGGGGCTCCCTGGAGCCCCCAGAAGCTGGAGGAGGCAGGTGGAACCCTCCCCTGGAGACTTTGGAGGGAGCCTGGCCCTGGGACAGCTTGATTTTGGACTTCTGGTCTCCAGAACCCTGCTATTTGAAGCCAGCAGTTCTGGGCCACGTTCTGCAGTGGCCCCAGGACACTCACACAGCATCCACTGCCGAGGGGACTAAGAGTCCTTTATAAAGGAGCATGTGGCCACTTTCAGGCCTCCCAGGTAGCTCAGTGGTAAAGAGTCTGCCTGTCAATGTAGGAGACACGGGTTCAACCCCTGGTCAGGAGGAGGAAATGGCAACCCACTCCACCTTCTTGCCTGGAGAATCCCATGGACAGAGGAGGAGCCTGGTGGGCTCCAGTCCATGGGGTCACAAAAGTTGGTCACAACTGGGTGGCTCACACACACACCTGTGGCTGGTGGCCCTCTTTGAGCGGAGGAGGTCTGCCCCCCATCCCTGCTCTCCAGAGCGCTTGTCTGCTGGCCGAGAGCTGCATACCCCATCTCCTCGAACCCTCCGTCACCCGGGGAGACACAAGCTGCTGTTATTCCTTTCACAGGTGGGAAGCAAGGTCAGAGCGGCGGCCTCATAGTCACGGTTACAGAGCTTGGCTGCTGAGTTGGCTCAGCTTGTGGCCTCTCCGGTGACTTGCCCCAGGCCCTGGAGGGAAGCAAGGGAGCCAGAACCAAGTCTGATCACCTGGTTTTGTGGCTCCAAATGGTGCTGGTTCCTCTGAGACCACTTGGGTGAGTCCGCATGGACTTCCTGCTACCAGTGAGTTTGCCCAGGAAGCAGCAGTGAAAGTGAAAGTCTCTCAGTCCTGTTCGACTCTTTGCGACCCCATGGACTGTAGTCCATGGAATTCTCCAGGCCGGAATACAGGAGTAGCTAGCTGTTCCCTTCTCCACGGGATCTTCCCGATCCAGGGATCGAACCCAGGTCTCCTGCACTGCAGGCCGATTCTTCACCAGCTGAGCCGCAGGAAGCCCGGACTTCTCTCTATCAGTGAGTTTGCCCAAGAAGCAGTAAGGATTCTCTGAATGACTAAGTGTCTGACTGTGGAGGAATGGGTGGGTCCATGAAGTTGTTTGCTCAGACTCCAGGGATAGGGATAATAACCACTGGTAACTGGGTCCTTTCTTTTTCCTGGTGTTTGCTTGAGAAACAAGCAAGAAGCTGTGAGCAAAGAGCAAAGTATAGGTCAACTTGCCGCTATTGTTTTAGTAGGAATGGCAGGAGTTTTGGGGCCCCACCATCCTCAACTATTCCTGGAAACATGACTTGTGCTGGATGGGTTTCATTCTATAAGCAGGACTTGGATTCATGGCGGTAGAAGGTATGAGTCAAGGTCAGGACACTGGGTAGGGCTGTCATGGAGGCAGAAGAGGAGTTTGGAGGGTCTTCATTGCTGGAAGCTTTGAAAGTCCAGGGGAGGCCCTTGGATGTTTTCCTGTGGACACTGGAGACTCTTAAAGGTTTGAGCAGGGCTGTGATGTGTTTGAGTCTGGCTCTGGGAGGATGAACCCAAAGGTGGATATTGGAGGCAGGACCTCAGAGAGGGACTTATCATTGCCCAGGTGCCAGGTGGGCTGGGCTACAAGCTGGTGATTCACTAAGTTACTGATGGAGACTAACTAGCTATCCAACCAACCAACCAACCAACCAGCCAATCTAATCCTTCCTTTCTTCCTTCAGTGAGGGGGTACACTTTGCTCCCCCTTGCAATGCCCCTTTGGCATAGTCCATCTAGGGAGTGGATGGCTCACCCCATTTTCTGAGAATGCTCTGGATTGTGCCCCTTGATGGTTCAACCACACTGCCTCCACAAATGGTCAACATCAGAAGACAGGGAAAGCCAAGTCTTGGAGTAGGTTTTAGGGTCTCCCTAAAGGCTACATGTACGTCTTGGTGGTGGTGGTATCGTTCAATGCTAAGTTGTATCCGACTCTTTGCAACCCCATCGACTGCAGCACACCAGGCTTCCCTGTCCTTCATTATCTCTCAGAGTTTGCTCAAACTCATATCCATTGAGTTGGCAATGCCATCCAACCATCTCATCCTCTGCCACTCTCTTCTCCTCCTACCATCAATCTTTCCCAGCATCAGGATCTTTTCCAATGACTCAGCGCTTCCCATCAGGTGGCCAGAGTATTGGAGTTTCAGTTTTAGTATCAGTCCTTCCAATAAGTACTCAGGGTTGATTTCCTTTAGGATTGACTGGTTTGATCTCCTTGCTGTCCAAGGAACTCTCAAGAGTTTTCTCCAATACCGCAGTTCAAAAGCATCAGTTCTTTGGTGTGCAAACTTCTCTATGGTCCAGCTCTTGGTGTGGTCCATGCTGTATCAGAAGCCCAGCTGCAGGCTTCAAATTCCTTTGCCCCCAGTTCAACCACCGTCATCAGAAGTTTTATGACTGGCTGGGAACTTGCAGAACTGTCTTCATTTGAGGTCTGGTTTTTTCATCCAGAGAAGAAGATTCCAGGTTTATCAATGATGGCAGTGATCCCACAGGGGAGACACTATCAGAGCAGAGACAGCTAAGGGTGGGAGTTCCTCTGATTCTCATTTATATGAGGAAACCAAGACCCCGAGTTGAGTGACTTGCCTAAGATCATTCAGCCAGCCTGAAAGGAAGGGAGCCAGGATCCAAATGCTGGTTCGTGTGCTCCAGAGCTGGGAGGCTTTCCTGCCAAGCCAACGGGAGACAGCTTGTGTCTCCTGGCTGGGAGCCACCTCCCACCTCCCTGCTTCCCCAATGCATTTGACACAAAGGCTTGTCTCAGGGAGTCTGGCTGGTTTTTCAGTTCCAACCTGGCTCAGAATCCCATCTTGTCTGTTGGATCCATTCCCGGTGAAGAAGTGGGTGGGCTAGCAGAAGGAATCTGGGCTCTACCACCCATCCATCTATCCACTCAATTATCCACCCCCACACACGCCAGTCCTCCCATCCACACAGCCTTCCATCCATCCATCCATCCATCCACCCATCCACTTATCCATCCATCCATCCATTTATGCACCCATCCACCTATCCATCCAACCATCTGTCCATTTATCCACCCATCCATCTATCCATCCAACTGCCCATTCACATGGCCATGCGCCCATCCATCCATCCATCCATCCATCCATCATTTCGCCTCTCTAGTTTTTGAACATCTACCTGTGCTGGGTCCACTAACCTTCACTGATAAGACAGGAAATTTACCAGAGAGAATGTAAAAACAAGTACAGCGCACACTCATCCTTGCACTTCCAAAATCTAGTTTCACATACACATGGGCTGTTTCTTTTTTTAAATGTACATTTTATTTACTTTTAAGATTATTGTTGTTTGGGGTTGCACCAGCTCTTTGTGGCTGCGCCCAGGCTTCTCTCGCTGCAGAGAGTGGGGCTACTCTATAGCTGCGGTGTGCAGGCTTCTCACTGCTGTGGGGTCTTCTGTTACGGAGCATGGGCACTAGGCGCGAGGGCTCTGGAGGTGCAGTTCGCAGGCGCAGGGGTAGTCTTCTATCAGATTCCTCTCACGTCCTGCCTCCCATGGTCTCAACTCACTCTTCCCCAGCAGCCCTTTCTGCAGCAGCCAGCTCCGTGGGGGTGGCAAGCGTCGGCTGTCCCTGGGCCGTTCTTTCTGCTCTGAACTTCTCAACCATCTGACTCACACACAAGCCTAGAGGCGTGAAGGCCACCTTGACCGTGGAGATGGGAGATACAGCCAGTGGACAGACCTCCCTTGTTCCTTGTCTTGGGTTGACACTTGTGAGGGTTCCTTGTGGCTTCTCGGAGGCCCCCAGCTGGTGGCAGCCTCTGGTGCCCACACGAGTGCCAGCGTGACAGCCCACTCTCAGATCAGCTCATCCTCCTGCCCTGTCTCTATATGTGCTTGTTTATTCATTCATTTGCTCACTCATTCTCTCACTCACTCCTTCAGCAGGTCGCAGGTTCCCTCAGGACTGAGACCACGCCTGCCCTCCATCTCTTCACTGTAGTGACCAGACAGGCATTGTTGCTGAATGACCCTTGGTGAATTAAGTTGAGGAGGCAGGAGAGTGATGAAGGGGGCAGGTGCTGGAGCCAGACAGACATAGGTTCAAATCCCACCTCCCCACTTTGTAGCAGTGAGATCTCAGGCATGCCATTCCACGTCTCCGAGCCTCAGTCATCCTACCTGCAAAATGGGCATGACAATACCTACTTGAGGAGTGCTGGTGGGGATGTGACCAGACCTCCTCTTTCGGGGACGGAGCCTGGCATGTGGTGAGCCTGTGGTCAGGGCGAGGCATTGGCTGTCACCGACGGTGAGTGGGTGCAAGCAGCTTCAGGCAGTGGGGTTCCTGGGACCTGGCACCTCAATTCTGTTGGCCTGCCTTAGTCCCTGAGGCTACCCAGCACACCCTTGGCCTTGGAGACTGCCAAGAGAATCAGCAGCCCACGGCTCATCGGTGGGAACCAAAGAAACAAACACCTCGGTCTCTAGGAGGGGACGGCACCGACCTGCCCCGTGGGGTGCCGCTGGCAGGCACAATGCACCGATCAAAGGTGTTGTAGGGCAGAGGGCCTCACCCTGGATGCGAGATGTTTCCTTGGGAAAAAGATCGCTTCTTTATGTGTATGTCAGCTGGTTATGAAATGAGAACTGTTTAGAGGTTTAAAGAAACCCACCCCGATCTTTGGAAATCTCTGCCCGCCCTGTTCAAGTCTCAACAGCACTTGCCTGCCGACAGCTCGTGAGTCAGAGAGGCTGAATTTGTGACTTTCATACCCTCAGAATCAGATTTAAAGATAATGAAATCTTTCCAGTAGGAAAATGCCTGATTTCTGAGGACGTGCTAAGGAGCTGGTCACCTGGTGGGGAAATACAGGTTTCCATTGATGGGCCCAGAGAAGGGTCTCCTTCTGGTAGGAATCATGGTCCCCAAACTGGGGGAAGGGGGGTCTTTCCCTGATGTTCTGGGCTGGTTGCCATTCTTAAAGGAAAGGAAAGGCGGGATTATCTTTTTGTACCCCCCCCCTTTTTCTTATCATCTGTTCATTTCAGCTGTCCTTTAGTGAAAGCGTCTGTCTCATTTCCTTTGTAGCCCTCACATCATCCCCAAGAGCCAGAGATGCTCATCACCCCATTTTACAGATGGAGAAATCGAGGCTCAGGGAGGGAAATAGCTTGCAGGGCGTGATGGACACGATGCAGCTGGGAGCAGCAGGGCCGGGACTTGGGCCCAGGGGGTCAGTCTGTGCGATGGTGAGTCAAACCTTCCCAGGCTCCTGGCTGGGCCCTTGGCTACCTGCCGAGTCCTACTGCTCACCTGCCAAGGCTCAGCTGCAGAGGGCTGAGGATGAGGAGTGACGGGAGCTCTCCGAGGCTGCTGGCTCGTGGGTGGCCTGCTGCCCTGCGGCACAGTCTCAGGAGCTGCCAGTGCCTGCGGCCCTTGTCCCAAGGCCGAGTGGGGTCACTCGGGGACGCAGCTTCTCCCTGGGCTGTGGAGGGAGAGTCCCAGGGAAGGGGCTCAGGGCGTGCCTCAGGCTCAGGGGCCTGGGTCTCCTTGGAAGCCCTGTCCTGCAAATGGCTCCCCCCTGTCCGCCTGACCACGGGCCTGTCCTGCCCGGAGCCAGCCTTCCAAGCCTCGTCTGGCCTCGCGATGCGCCTTGGACTGTCCCCATCTGTCTCCCTGTGGAGTCTGGCGGGTGTCCCCTGGCGCAGGGCCTGGCTACAGCCTGGGAACCACCGGCCTCCATCCACGGCTCTTTGTCCGAATGATGAGCCGATTGGTGAGGGTCAGGTGAGGACCTCAGAGAGCGCTCGGTCTGGACCTCGTCCCTTATGGGCAGAGAAACCGAGGCACAGAGAGACAAAGGGTGGCCCAGCGCGGGACTCAGTGGAGTCCTGTGGTCTTCCCTGTCGGCTGGCACTGCTGTCCCCGGGGGCCTTCGTCCATGCAGTGTGGGTGCTGGCATGGGCAGGGGCCCCTTAAGGGTCACGTGGGCCGATTAGGGTTCTGCTGAGGGGTCCACCGACCCAGCAAACAAGGGGCCAGGGGCTGGGGGGCAGCAAGAAGGAGGACTTGGGATCAGCCGCCCACTTTCCCGGGGGGCAACCGCCTCTGCTGGTGTGTGTATTTGATGGGGCCTCTGACCCTCACTGTACTCCCCTCCTTGGCACCCAGAGGGGTCCAACATACGTGTGCACACAATGCCAGGGAGCAACTCACAGCTCCTCGGGCCTCTGTCTGCTGCATGTGTGGTCCTGAGCAGAGGACCCAGCAAAGCCATGCCCAGCCTCCTGGCGTGGCCGTTGAGGACTCAAACAGGAGAGGGGCTGGGGACTCCTGCAACCTGCGATTCGGCCCTGTGGAGACAGTTCCGGAAAAGCCACCATAACCACAGCAAGAGAAGTGGCCGCAGGTATATATCGAGTCTCTGCTAGTACAACTCAGTGTCTCACGCAGCCCCATGAGAGGGGCAGATGCATCTCCCCATTTCACAGATGAGGACGTGGAGGCCCAGAGAGGTTGAGTAACTTGCTGGAGCTCATACACAGAGCAGGCAGGGCCAGAGCTGCTATTTGAACGCAGACTGTTCCTACTCTTGAGCAGCACCCAAAGCTGCCTACAGAGAGGGGGGCGGTGACAAGAGGGGAGCCGTGGGAAAGGTGTGAAGCTGGAGGGCGCAGAGCGAGCCTGCCGAGCATCTGCGGGGGTGGGGGCAGGCCCTGCCTCTTCCCTGCATTCCACCAGGCTTTGCTGGGGCGCGCCTCCTTCCCACGGGTTCTGGCTCCAGGCCCCACCCTCCCACTGGCCTGTGCTGGGCGCCACTGAGCCACTGGCCCTCCCCACCTCAGTTTCTCCTCCCTGAAGCGGGGCCGAGAGTACCAGCCAGACTGGCTGTCGGGAGGATGGGATCGGATACAGGCGTGGAGGCTCCAGGAAAGCCCAGCGCTCTGGCAGGAGCCCGCTTGGTGGCCTCGAGGCGAGGCAGAGGCTCCGAGCCGCCCCACCCTCGCTTCTGTGCGAATCTCCTTCCTCGGCTAATTGTTGGACCCTGGATGGCGGCCCCACTGGAGTGCTGTCTCTGCTGAAGGGCCCAGGCTAACTTGACTGCGCTTCTGGGGCCTCTTGGAGGTCCGACAGGGGCCAGGAGGGGAGGACGCGAAGTCCTCCTCGCTCCAGCTCTGACTCCCCGTCCCCCAGGCCCCTCCGTGCCTTGCTCCTCATCCTGAAGATGGACCCGGTGACCTGCCGGTCTCTTCCAACCTCAAGATTGTATTTTGAAATTCAAGTAGAACAGAGGACACTGCACGGCCACCCGCCTCCCAGCCACCTTCCAAGGGCACTCATTTCTCTTTCTTCTCTGTGGGCAGAAGGCGTTGCTGGCCGAGTAACCTTTTCTAGGGGACGACCCTCTGTTACCACCAGAGATCTAGGCACTATGACCTAGTGAAAATAAAAAGTGAAGTGTTTAGTTGCTCGTTGTATCTGACTCTTTGTGACCCCATGGACTGTAGCCCACCAGGCTCCTTTGTCCATGGGCTTCTCCAAGCAAGAATACTGGAGTGAGTTGCCATGCCCTCCACCAGGGGATCGTCCCAACCCAGGGCTTGAACCCGGGTTTCCTGCATTGCAGACAGATTCTTTACCATCTCAGCCACCAGGGAAGCCTCTATGATGTAGAGGGACAGGTATGGATGGATGTGACAATCCTGGGATTCAACAATCCCAGAGGAAAGAGAGCCTCAAATGCGGCAGAATAAGTTCAGATTTGGGGAAGAGAGAATTGTCAGAGACAGAATTCTCCAGGGCCACGCCATGCAACAGAAATTTAAGACCAGCCATAAACGTGCGCTGCCGGTGTGATGTCATGCGTTCACAAAGGAAGAACGGGCGAAATTTATTTTAATAATAACTTTCATTTTCTTAATCTATGCAAATGTGACTGTTTTGGCCCTTACTCCATCCAAAACACCCTGAGACACTGTGTACTTTTGGTTCACAGAAGGGCTTAGAAGTCCAGCACTTCTCATTCAGTCACATTGCACGTGCTCAGCGGTCCCGGGTGGCTGGCCGCTGCCCTAGGGGACTGCATAGCTCCGGGATGGAGGTGGGTTTGAGACCCGCCTGTACCACCCGCTGGCTGTGCTACTTATCCTTACAGTGCGCCAGGCACTGTTGTAAGGGCTTTATGTGTATTAGCTCATCTGACTCATTTCCACCTTTCAGCTGAAAGACATGGAGGCACAGAGAGGCTAAGTCATTTGCCCAAGGTCATCCAGGGATCGGGGGGCAGAGCCGGGATGTGAACCCTGAGCTTTACGAGCGCTGCATACTCGATTCCAGTCTGATCACTAACGGTCAGTGAGTCAGCTCGCAGGGCAGCTCCCGAACGGGGCTGGGCCACGACTGTCTCTGTGCTCTGGGCTGCGGTTCAGCAGACACCTCTGTGAGTTGCCTGCATCGTGCCAGCCAAAGGGCAGCCTGAGGCAGCCCTGGCTTTTCTCCAGGGACTAGCTTTTCCTCGCCTTCCCACGGAGCCCTGTCCCGCTGCCGGTGTCCAGGCTGGGCCCTAGTGGGCTGGGCTCCCCACCCTGGCCGCGCCCTGAGAGCTCGCAAGTTCAGGCTGAGGCCTGGGGGAGCCTGGGCGCTCCTGCAGGCGGGGGAGGCTGGGTCCGTGTCCACGGATGGAGTCTTGTCGCCCTGCCCGCTGTCGCTGGCCGGGACTTTTGCCTGGGAATCTGAGGGGTGCTGGCTTTTCTCTGGGGCCTCCTGGGCCCCTGGAAGTGGGTGTGGGTCTTAGTGGCCAAGTGGGTTCATAGGCTGGGTTTGTTTTTCCTTAATTACAGTTCTCAGCCTCCTTGCTCTTCTCCCATTCATTGAAACACTACTTTTTTAAGTTGAATTTTTACCAACTTACTAACATGCACACATCTGGGTTGACACTTAGGTCTACACCGTGGAACTCCCCTAGATCAAGGTCTGCACAATCCCATCCCCTACCAGGCTTCCTGTGACCCCACCCAGTCAACACCCTCCACACCCGGACCCCAGGGAACACCCGGCCTGGTTCCTGTCACCCTAGATTCAAATGAGAACCCTTCAGCATGTGGTCATGTCTACTGACTTTTGATCAGCATAAGCTTTTTGAGATTTTATCCATACTGTTGCAGAGGTCCAGGATTTGCTTTTTTTCTTGTAACTGTTAAGTTTTCTGTCTTTGCGGGCATTTAGCACAGTCAGTCTGCTCACCTGCCAGCAGACACATGACTCGTCTCCAATCTTGGGTCTGTGAGCCCTGCAGTGGAGAAGGCAATGGCATCCCACTCCAATACTCTTGCCTGGAAAATCCCATGGATGGAGGAGCCTAGTGGGCTGCAGTCCATGGGGTCGCTAAGAGTCGGACAGGACTGAGCGACTTCCCTTTCACTTTTCACTTTCATGCATTGGAGAAGGAAATGGCAACCCACTCCAGTGTTCTTGCCTGGAGAATCCCAGGGACAGGGGAGCCTGGTAGGCTGCCGTTATGGGGTCGCACAGTCGGACAAGACTGAAGTGACTTAGCAGCAGCAGAGCCCTGCAGTCAGCGCGCGTCCTTGGTGGATGCTGGCGTCGTTTCTCCAGACTGGAGATTCTGGACCTAGAGTTGCATTTGTTTACCTTTAGAAGGTACAACCCCTCAGTTTCCCCAAGTGGTCTGTTTCCTATTACTCTCCTGACAGCAAGACATGAGGGTGGTGTTGCTCCATGTCCTTGCCAGCATTTTGTATCTCTCTCTCTTTTTTTTTTTGGTCGCACTGCACGGCATGAAGGATCTTACTTCCCCCACCAGGAGCGAATGTGTGCCCCCTGCATTGGAAGCAAGGAGTCTCACCCACTGGGCCATCACGGAAGTCTCTCACGTGTCGTTTCCATTACCGCCTCTCTGTTAGAGGTGCAGTAAACACGCCGTTCACTGCATTTCTCCGATGACTGAAGGTGTGGAGAACCTTTCCGTCTCTCTCCTGGCCACTTTGCGAAGTGCCTGTTAACACCTTTCCTCTGCTTGTAAGAAAATTAAGTTGTCCGTCTTTTTCTCGTTGACCTTGAGAGCCCGTTTTCATATGCCAGCTACAGTCTTTCGCTGGGGCTCTGTATTGTGATTATCTTCTCCCATTCTGTGGCTTGTCTTTTCAGTTTTTAAAATTTTATTGATTTATTTGGCTGCGTCAGATCTCCGTTGCATCACGACTCTTTGGCTGTGGTGGGCGGATTCCCCAGCTGTGGTGCGTGGGTTCGGGAGTCGCGGCATATGGGCTTAGCTGCTCCAAGGCCGTGGGAGCTTAGTTCCCTGACCAGGGATTGAACACGTGTCCCCTGCACTGCAAGGCAGATTCTTAACCACTGGACCCCCAGGGAAGTCCCCCTTTTTAGTTTTTCAATTCCCATTTTTTCCATTTCTTTCTTTTTTTTAAATTAATTTTTATTTTTTTAGTTTGTTTTGCTTTACAATACTGTATTCGTTTTGCTAAGACTGCACTTTTTATTTTGAGATAAGTGTAGAGCCGATGCAGTTGTAGGAACGCGGAGCGGTTGCATCTCCCCGTCACTCAGGTTCCCCGGTAACATCTGTAACGTCGTGTAAAGCCACAGCACAGCAGCATAAGCAGGACACAGGCACGGACGCAGTCAGGTTACAGAGCGCTCCATCACCAGCTGGATCCCTAGGGCTGCCTTTCCAAGGAAAAATTGGAGGATAATAGAAACTAACAATGTTGTTCATTTCTGGTGTACAACAAGGGGCGTCAGCTCTATGTATACATATGCCCCTCCCTGCCACCACCCCCAGGTCACCCCAGAGAATCAAGCCGAGCTCCCCATGCTATACAGCAGCTTCACACTGGCCGTCTATTGCACACGTGGTGGCAGACACAGGCCGCTGCTGTTCTCTCAGTGCGTCATACCCTTTCCTTCCCCCGCTGTGTTCACAAGTCACGTTGCCTTTTTGTAGCCACACCTACTTCCCTCCTGTCCCACCCCGCTCCTTAATTCCTGGCAACCACAGCTGCCACAGTTGGAACCACAACAGAATCATGACCTGTTCTCCATTTCTACAACTTTGTCATTTCAAGAATGTGACATAAATCAAATGATACATTCGTTTTTATCCGCAGCTAAGCACACCTCTTCGGGAATGCATCCAGTTGCCCTCTGCAGCAATAATTCGTCCCTTTGCAGTACTGAGCAGTGTTCCATGGGTGGAGGAGGGGTTGGGAATGGACCACGGTTTGTCTGATCATTCACATGTTGAAGGACATTTTGATAGTTTTCCAGGTTTTGGTTATTAATTACAAAAAAGCTACCGTAAATGTTTGTGTACAGGTGTGAACGTAACATTCATCTGGGGCAGAAGCCCAGGAGTGTGACCGCCGGGTCACATCGTCAGTGCATGACGAAGTTCTTCAGAAAGCCTGGAACCGTTTTCCCGAGCAGCTGTGCCGTGGCACGTCCCCGCCAGCCGCACATGGTGCATGCAGCTGCTGATGCTTTGCGTGCTCACCAGCGCTTGACACTCTCGCTGTGCTTTGCTTAGGTGTGTGCTGGCAGCTCGTTGTGGTTTCAACACGCATGATTAATGGCTACTGATGTCGAGCACATTGCCATGTGCTTATTCGCCCTCTGAATATCTTCTTTTGGGAAATATCTCTTCATGTTATTTGCTCATATCCTAATTGTTTGCTTTACTGTTGAGTTTTAAGAATTAAACATATATATATATATATATATATATCTGAGATACCTGTCCTTTGTCAGACATATAGATTGCATTTTTTTTTAAACCAGTCTGCAGCTTGCTTTTTCATCCTCTTCACAGGGTTTTTGGTGTGCCAAAGATTTTATTTTTGATGAGGTCCAATTCATCAAGCTTTCCTTTCATGGGTGGTGCCTTGGGTGCCGAGTTAAAGAACTCTTTGCCTAGCTCAAGACCCCGAAGGTCTTCTTCTATGCTTTCTCTACAAGTTGTATAGTTCTACGTGTGGGATATGTGCATGATTCAGAGTTAATTTTCATTTCATTCATTTTTCAAGGAATTAGGCAATGTCACTTGAGTTATCTGATTTGTGTGTAAAGAGTTGTTCATAGTATTCCATTTTAGCCACTTGTTGTCTTTAGGATCTGTAGACCCCCTGTTTCTCTATTAGTATCAGCAATTTGTATCTTCTTTTTATCTTTGTCAGTTTTGCTAGAAGTTTGTCACTTTTATTGTTTTCAAAGGACCAGCTCTTTTTTTCTTTAATTTTCTTTGTTGTTTTGGTTTCCAATTAAAAAAATAATTCTCCTCTTACGTTTATTATTTCTTCTCTTCTATTTCCTTTTAATTTACTTTGCTCTTTTTTTCTCTAGGTTCTTGAGGTGGGAGCTTCACTTACTGATTTTTTTCCCTTCTTTTCTTTTGTAATGCATTTAATGCTATGAAATTTCTTCTCAACACTGCTTTAGCTGTGTCCCGCCGATGCTCATAAGCCGTATCTTCTTTTTTGTTATTTTTTTGAGCAGTAGCACACAGCATGTGGGATCTTAGTTCCTTGACCAGGGATCAAACCCATGCCTCTGCTCTGGGGCTGCAGTCTCAACCACTGCACCACCGGGGAAGTCCTGTAAGCTGCATTTTCATTTTTATTAAGTTCAATGTATTTAAAAACATAAAATTTCCCTTGAGACTACCTCTTTGACTCAAAGGCTCTGTGGAACTGTGTGGTTTTGTTTCTAAATGTTAATAGAGATATTCCTGTTATCCTTCCTTTATTGATTTCTAGGTTGCCTCCACTGTCGTTGGAAACACTGTACAGATAATACTCTTTTAAATTTGTTGAGGTTTATCTGATAGTCCCGGATATGGTCTACCTTGGTGTGTGTTCCATAAGACAGTGTGTATTCTGGTGTTGCTGGTGGAATGTTTTGTGAGTATGGATTAGGTCCTATGTGTTGATGGTGGTCTTGAGCCTTCTGTTTCCTGTTGATCTCCTATCTAGTCATGCTATCAGCTGTGGGGAAAGGTGTGTTGCAATCTCCAACTATAATTCTTTATTTGCTTATTTATCCTCTCAGGTCTATTGATTTTCCTTTGGCATTTTCAAGATTCTATGTTGTCTTTAGCTTTCAGAAATTTAATTAGTATGTGTCTTGGTGAGGGTTTCTTTGATTTATCCTATTTAGGATTTACTCAGATTCTTAAATCAGTAAGTTTATGTCTTTTTACAAATTTGGGAAATTTTCAGCCCTTATTTCTTGGAGTATTTTTTTAGTCCTGTCATTTTTTTCTTTTACTTTGAGACTCTGATGACATGAATGTTTTATCTTAAAAAAAAAAAAAAGTCCCATAGACCCCTGAGACTGTTCACTTTTTCTTAGTCTATTTTCACTCATTTCTTCTTTTCTCACACTTCGCAGAGTCTATTTTTTCTCTGATGCTCAGATTCAGCAATTTCTATTGTCCTGTCCTCCAGTTCACTGGTTCCTCCCTCTGTCTCTTCCATTCTGCTGCTGAACCCGTCAGTGAGCTTTTCATTTCATTTATTGACTTATTCAGTTCTAAAACTTCAGTTTGGTTTTTCTTCAGCTTCTATTTATTTCTGAAGATTTCGACTTGTCATCTGCTTCTGATGTATTTCATAATTGCTTACTGAAGTATCCTACGATGCATCAGTGGGAACAGAGGGGAGGAGGCACCGGGAAGGCCAGGCCAGAGGCTGAAAGGCCCATCAGGAGAATGACGCAGCAGCCTTCAGGGCCGATGAGTGCCCAGCCATGCCGTGGCATGGGGCTGGAAAGGGGCTGGGGTGGCAGCCGCTGCCACCACTCTGGTGACTGTCAGGCCAGGGAAGGAGCAACTGGGCTTTAATGTGGGTGCCCCTGCCATCCTTGGGGCCCCAGATCTCCTGACCGCAGTCCTCTCAACACAGAGACAGTCTGGCCACGGGTGCACGGGGCCGCCTGACGTGGGAGATGGCTGAAGTACAAGGAAGTTATGTAAGTGAGACACCGCTATCTCCGAGGCCCTGTGGTACTCAAGCAAAGTAGACAGAACACAGCTCAGGTCACGTGGGAACATGTGAGCTCAGTCTGATAAGCAGAGTGGGTAATGCACACCCATTGATGGTGGGTCTGTGAACAGCCCTCTCCCCAGTACTTGCGGGCGTGGAGAAAGAGGGCTCTTTCAGAACTTTCTTCCTTCTAAATATGGACGCTGTACTCTCGCTCTGACTACTGACTTGTCTGAAAGGAAGGGTCTGCTAAGTGCAGACCCAAACAGAGGAGGCTTCTCTGTTTGCAGTCCCCAAGTGTTAGCTGCTGCCCTGAGTCATGTGAACATCGCTGCCCTGTTGAAATGACCCTGTAATCCAGGGTGTGGCCTCTGGGTGTGCGTCCAAGGGAACCGTGCCAATTATTCTTTCCTGGGTAACAGAACATCCCCAAACACAGTGCCTTCCAACAATGGTAAACACGCATTATCTCACAGTTTCTGAGGGTCAGGAACCCGAGGCAGCTGAGCTGGGTGGTTCTGGCTCGGGGTCTCTTGCAAGGCTCCAGTCAAATAGTTGGCATGGTCACTTCATCTGAAGGCTCGACTGGGGCCAGAGGAGCTGCTTCGAGTCACTCACTGGTTGCTGAGAGGCATTGGGCCCTCCCTGAGTCATTTGTAGCTTCAGTCCCTGAGACAGGGTATTTCTGCAGGACTCCAGCTGGCTTTCCTCAGAGAGAGAAGGAGGCAGGGCAGGGAGGCAGAGGGAGAGGGGGCAGGGAGGCAGAGCGCAGGCATGTGAAGATGAGCGGGGTTGGTGGGCAATGGGAAGGAGGGTGGGAGAAATGTTCTGGAGCGCTCAGGGAAAGTCTTTGTGTTCCAGAATATTGCTTAGAGCCCTCGTGACAAGATGTTGCTGAGGGCTTGGTGTTGCTGAGGGAGTGCAGCAGGGTGACATTTTGGGGGCTACAGTAAGGAGCCCAAAGTTTTAAGCAGAGAAATGATGTTTTCTTAAAATTCTGGCTTCTCTGATGGCTCAGCAGTAAAGAATCCACTTGCAGTACAGGAGACATAGGAAACGTGGGTTCGATTCCTGGGCCGGGAAGATGCCCTGGAGGAAGGCATGGCAACCCACTCCAGATGCCCTAGAGAATCCCATGGACAGAGGAGCCTGGCGGGCTACGGTCCATGGGGTCACAAAGAGTCGGACATGACTGAGCACGCATACCTTTTCCTCATAACTGTGGCGTGATGTATAGAGAATGGAATCGGGGAAGCCAGATGAAGGCAGAGAGACAGTTTGGTCATTTCCTGTTCTCAGATGTGGACACTGAAGCTTGGAGCAGTGAGGCAGCTTGCGGGAAGTCAGAGCTGGACACCACAGAGCTCGGCTTCGGGCTCAGGCAGTTTGCCTGGAGCACGTGCCTTTCAACTGGCTGCTGTAAGCACCTGCGATGGGTTGGACCGTGTCCTCCCAAGATACGTCCAATTCCTGGTACCTGGGAACGTGACCTTATTTGGAAATGGTATCTTTGCAGGTGTAATCGAGTTAAGGATCTTGAGATGAGATCACAGTGAGTTTGGGTGGGCTGTGAGCCAATGACTGGGGTCCTCCTAAGAGAAAGGAAGGGGAGGGCAGACACACACACACACACCACACCAGTGAGGAGAAGGCCAAGTGGAGAAGAAGGCAGAGGCTGGAGTGAAGCCATCTACCAGCCAAGGGATTCTGGGACTGCCAGTGGCCTCCAGGGTCTGGGAGAGAGGCCTGCAGCAGACTCTAGAGGGAGCAAGGCCCCACCAACACCCTCTTTTAGGGCTTCTGGCTTCCAGAGCTGGGAGAGAATGAATTCCTGTGGTAGTAAGCCACCCATTTGTGGTCATTTATCACAGCAGCCCTAGGACATTGGTACAGCCTCCCAGGCCCCTTCTGGGGCAAGTCAGAGCTCCCCACATTTCCAGACACTCACTGAGTCTGGGAAGACCCCGAGCATCCAGACCTAAGTGGGATGGTGAAGGGACCCCCCCTCTTTCTGCTGCCTGTTCTTCCCATGAAACTTCCATGAGGCCACCTGCTCCTTCAGGGCCCGGCCTGAGCTACAAATGGCTTCAAACTGAGAGAGATGCAGAGAGAGAAGGGGGAGAGAGAGACGAAGAACACAGGTTGTTCAAGGACAGCCTCTCAGGCTGCAGTATTCACAAGGATCATCTGGAGAGCTTGAAACACATCCCCGGGCACCCCCCACCAACACCAAGAGGTTCTGATTCAGTAGCTGGAGGTGGGCCCAGGAATGTGCATGTCTCACAAGTTCCCAGTGACGTTGCTGCTGCTAGTGGGGCCCATATGGAGTAGCCCTGTTCTAGGCAGAGGCAACAGCTTGGACCAAGAATGGGCAACAAGGAGTGGAGTAGAAGGGAGTGGGGAATCCAGCTGGCATGGAGCACAAAGGCCCCACCTGGGAGCACCGGATGAGGGAGTACAGGTGGGAGGTGCATGTCCATGAGAGTTGGAGTGTGTCCAAGGCTAGGATGTACAATCTAGGGTCTGCTCCTGGAAGGGAAGCCATACGTGGGCCAGGCAAGTGCCGGAAAACACGGGACTTGGGGGGCCACATGGGCAAATTGGGGCCTTGGGTCAAGGGTCTTCAGCATGGGGCTGGTGGCTGCCGTGGACGTTAGAGACGGTCCCCCACCTTCAGGCTGGGGGAGCCAGTTCACAAATGTCAGTTCCATCAACGGCGTCGCCGTCAACCCAGCTGGGTGTCTGCAAGCTTCTCAGAATCTCCAGCCTGTGAACGCTGGCACTTGAGCTGGCAGGCGAGGTCAGCTGCAGGGGGCCCAGATTCAGACTGTCTTAAGGAGACAAAACTGAGACGAGCCATATTGAAACCGGTCAGGAGGCCTCAGAGGGAGCCTCTGTCCTCCCGCGATTGTTCACGAAAGCCAAGACCCCTTCCATCTGTAAGGCTAGGTCCCTGGCTTTGCAAATGCAGCCCACCCCCTACGGAGCCTCGCAAAGCCCAGACCGCTTAATGCAGCTCCACGGGGCCCTCATAAACAGCCCTTCCCCAGCTGGTAGGAGCTGTTTTCTTTTCCCCTCTAAGAGGTTTGTTCCTGGTCATAAATTCTGCAGGCCCAGTCGGCCAGGCTAGGATGTACACGTTGGTAAACACTGTAGTTAAAAACACGCTTCCCGGCTGAGAAAGGGGGCCCAGACAATGGAGCCTTGTCCCCGGCAGCAAATCTGACGGCCACCTTCTTTGATTCCTTAACCTTGCTGCAGGCTTGTATGAAATTGGCCCCATTCTCCGGGGTCCATCAAACATGCATTTCAACTCCTTCATTAGCATCATCCTCTGATCCATAACCGCTCGGCAAATCCAACAGTCATTTCGGTGTGGGCAGCGGCGGTTTCTATCTGGTGAACATCTAAAACTCCTTGACAAAGTTCCTTTTAAAATTTACTTCCTTTGTCCCGTCTTCGTCTTCTGTTGAGATCTTTAGTGGCCAATGTACTCCGAGATGACTTGGGGACAAAAATCCCGTCTGGCCCAGACAGTAAATCTAGCCTCCATTCAGACGGGTTAAATGCGTGCTTTATGCCTATTGTCACAAGCTCTCCAAAGCTCCTGCGCCTTTAAGGGTTTCCTACAATAAATTAAACCCATCACACCGTGGTCGTGGTCGAGGGAGGGGACCGCCCGGCTGCTCTGCGGTGCGGAGGGCCCGCGTTCGTATTCGCCTGGTTTGAATGGGCTGAGCCAGGCTCGCCAGGCCCAGGGCACCAATCCCTCCGGCCCTCTGGCCTTGGGATATTTTGGAGTCTTGCTTGCAAGAGGCCAAAACCTGACCCTAAGTGGCTATGGCCAAAATGCAGTGGCTGGCACAGGAAGACCTGGGGTGGAGGAGTGGCTTGCTCCAGGCTCCCCACACCAGGAGCCTGGCTGCATTCTCATCCCATCTCCGGGTGACATCTCCAGATTCCCTCCTGTTTTATCACAGCAGGCTCCTCAAGGTTCCCAGGCAGCAAGAGTTCTTTCCCAGCATTCCCTAGCAAGAATCTCATTGGCTGAGATTGGATCACATGACCCTCTCTGACCACTCCCAGCATTCCCTAGGAAAGAGCCTCATTGGCTGGGAGACACTTTAGTATAAAGACACAGACTGAGAGTAGAGAGATGGAAAAATGATAAACTAGGCAAATGATAAATATAAGGAGGCTGAAGTAGTTGTATTAGTGAAATAAAATAGCCTTGAAGACAAAGTGTAATGCTGAGATAAAGGGGAACATTTTGTGGTAATAATACTAAATATAGATATTTAATATATTTAGTAAGTGGTGAAGAAGCCTTCATAAGGAAGATATATGGCTTGAGTGCTTTCGTGACAGGACAGCTGATTTCCCCCAGAGTTAGTGGTCCAAGAGAGAATGAATAAATCATAAACCACAGTCTTTTACGACTTTGCCTCAGAAGTCACACAGCATCATTCCTGCAGGATGTGATTGGTTACACAAATCAGCCTGATTCAAGGTGGGAGGAAGACGCCAGGGGCAGGGATCCTAATGGATGCAGAGCACTGTGGAGAGTGACTGCTGCAGGCTTCAGTCTCTCTGCTTGGCCCTTGGGTCTCCAATTATACGTGCAATAGGCCACTGGATATGGTCCTGAAGTCACTGACTCTGTTTTTTCAATCTCCCCCCCCCCGCCCTTGTACTTCGTTTGGATAGTTTCCACCGCTGTGTCTTTAAGTTCCCCAATCTTTTCTTCTAGAGTGTCTAATTAGTTGTTCATTCCATCCAGCAAATCCCTTACTTCAGATATTTATTTTTCATCCTTAGAAGTTTAATTTGGTCAGGTTGGTTGATAGTATGGTGTAAGTCACCTGTATTCTCTTGATTGTCTGTTTACTTGATCCAGCAATTAATGAGAGAGCAGCGTTGAAATCTTCAACTATCATTGTCCATGTGTCTGTTTCTGTTTCCAATTCTGTCCATTTTTGCTTGGTGTTTTTTGACCTTCTGTTACTCGGTGCACACATTTAGCATTGCCACATCTTGGTTAAGTGACTTTTTTATAGCACTGTGAAATTTCACTCTTTGTATCTTTTTTCCATCTCTTTACTTTAAACCTATTTGTGTATTTAAATTTAGTGTGGTTTCTGTATATAGCCTGGAATTGGGTCTTCATCTTTCATCCAGCCTGACAGTTTACAAACAGAATTCTGAGTGTGACTAAATACTTTCCTCTGACTCAAAATTGCCACCACATGTCCTATGTCACATTTTTTCAGAGCCCCAGAATGTCTCACTCTCATTCCTCATCTTAAATCAGTCCTCCCTAGTCAGCAGGGAGAATGATTCCATTTCACGGATGTGGGTGCTGAGACTCCAGAAGGGGTGTGACATGCTAGAGCCCCTCCCATGAGGTTTTCCAGCTCTCCTGTCCACACTGCAGCTGCAGTGATGGGGTTGGGGGGGTGACCTTGAAGTGACACTGTGGGCTGAGAAGGAGACTCCAGCTTCCCACAAGGAGCTCCTCCTTCTTTGCACAAATAAGTGGATCGATAAAGGCGGTTTCATGTTCACATTGGACTGATCAGGAACCCCGCCCTTAACCAACCACATCAGAGGATACATTTTCCCTTTCGACACAGGTGAATTTTCCAGAAACTATAGGAGGTAGGTTTGCCCTAGAATTAGTTGGCAGCTTGTACCTATTGTTAAAAAAAAAAAAAAAAGAAAAGTCTTGTAAACCTCTGTCCACATCTTCAATGCTGGGAGAATGAGTATAATTGAGAGATTTAGGAATATTTTCAAAAAGAAAACCTCACAGCCTTCTGTTTGAGGTATGGCTGAGATGGGGCAAAAAGGGAAACTGAGCTTGCCTGAGCTGGGGGATTGAATATCAAAGGCAGTGGTCCCTCTGAGTGTGGTGTTGCTCTGGCCCCATCTGGACCCCTGCCCCCATGCCACAGTCAGGAGGTGGTGGATGGGGAGGGTCTTCTCTCTCGGGTCACTTGATCTGTTCCTGCCCACCTCTCCCACCCCCCTTCTGTGGGCTCAGATTAGCCCTGGAACCCATCCACATGTCTGCAAGTGACATTCTTCATCTGTTCGGATAAATCAGGAGGGGACTGATGCCTCTGTTGGGTTTTCCAAGCCTCGAAGGGCATTTAAATCTGCAACCTTGTGACCAGCATGGGGAACCTCTGCGAGGACCTGTGAGAGGCAGAGGGGACCGAGACTCAAGCTCAGTCATGGCGACCGGGTGTTCAATGATGGAGACACAATGACAGTTAACACCTGAGGCTCAGACACGAGGAGCGTGTCCACGGGACTCCAGCACAGCTTCAGTTGTTGAGTGACAGCGGGACAGCCAAGGCTCCGGGGTCAGAGAAGGGATTCAGAGGCAGGTCTGATGAACGCTGATGAACGAGCACCTCCCATGTGCTCCCAAGGGAGGCAGGTTTTCCCAGGATGAGTTAGCAGCTTGCATCTGTTGTTCCAAGGGGATAAAGAGCTTGTGAACATCTTGCCCCTCTTATTTGTGGGATGATGTGAGCCTGGTTCTTTTGCGCAATCTCTTTGGCTTGTCTGGGGCCAACCCATCAGGATCTCATTAACCTACATCTCAGCGAGGGAAACTGAGGCTGGGGGAGCCTTTAGGCACAGTTGCGAAGACTAGCCTCTCAGCCTCTCAGAGGAGGGGGCCTGTGTGTCCAAGGCCAGGTGGGGATGGGGTGAGGCTGAGGGCTTTTTCCTTGACGAGAAGCAATGAACCTATATTTGGAAGCAGGCTAGCCCAACACCTGTCCAGACCCAGCAAGTGGCACAGCGTAAACAGACCAAAGGGTCTGGGCAGTTACTGGATGAGGCTGAGGCTGTACCAGGAGCCTGGAGTCCCTGACAAGGTATAGCCTGAGTCCAGCATGACTGTCCTCCTACTGAGATCACCTCTGTCGTAGCTCCTTGGGTCTGGATGGGACGGGACAGGACTCAGGGATGTTGTTTTATTTTACAGATGAAGAGATCGAGGCATGGGGGGAGTGGGGAAATTTCTGGAAGTACCAGATGAGCAAATGGTCAAGCAAAGATGAGACCAGCTTCATTCTCCTTCCTGGTGGTCTCTTCATTCCTGGTTCGCATGCTCCCTTTGGGGGTAGGGTTTCTTTGGGGCTAGCTTCTCCCCTGTAGTCGCTGGGGACGTGAGTGATGCCAAAGGGCTGGAGTTCCTGAGCCAGATACTGCCCCCGCCCCCAAGAAACTGCCAAGTTTCTTTCATCCTTTCTTTGGGGAGTAGGGTTGCCTCTGGGTCCAGCCCAGGCATCTGACCTCTACCCACAGAGTTTGTGAGGTCAGTGTGTGGTGGGGTGGAAGGGGGCTGATGGAGAGGGTTGAAGGCTGGGCAGTTTCTCCCAAGCCCATGAAACTGAGACTTTTACTGGTTCTCCCACTTGGTGACAATCCCCTTCCTTGTCCTCAGTGAAGGCTTTTGGGGTTGGGGGCTGTGAGCTCTTTCTCCAGTTGTGAGTTCCCTTAGAGACCCAGGAGAGACCTTTGCAGGACAATGCCTAGGTCTCCAACCATAGGACTGAGCGCCTCCAGGTGGAGGTGTCTGGAATTGCAGGTTTTAGAAGCTTGGATTGGGGCAATAATTGAGAGTTCTCCAAGTCCCAGTGCCTGTGGGAGGCCTTTTGCTCTGTCTCCTCTCTGTCCCCCTCCAAGAGCACAGGCCGGCTGCTTCCTTGCTGTGAGGAGTTGGTCTGACTCCCTCACTGCACTGTCATGAAGATACTGAAATTTAAACACTTACTCTTTGCTTACCAGGGTCCCTCCCAAGGGCTTCTCTGCCCCAGCTTACAAGTCACCCCTGACCCTGGGTCTTGTTTCTGGGTTGGGGGCTGGCTTTCAGGACAACTTGCTCCAGGTGGGCCTCCTGGAGATTACTGCTCAGGGACCCAGTGATCAGGACTCAAGGCCTCCTGTTCCTTCTGGGACCAGAGATGGCCAGGACCTACCTGAGCTGCTGGCTTCTCCCCTGTGGTTGCTGGGGGCATGAGTGACGCCAAAGGGCTAGAGGCCCCCCAGCCAGATACCACCCCCTCACCCCAAGAAACTGCAGAGGACTTTCCAGCCTTGGTGCTCAGTTGCTTGGTCATGTCCAGCTCTTTGTGGCCCCATGGACTGTAGCCTGCCAGGCTCCTCTGTCCACAGAATTTTCCAGTCAAGAATACTGGAGTCAGTTGCCATTTCCTACTCCAGAGGATCTTCCCAACCCAAGGATCGAACCCAGGTCTCTCATGTCTCCTGAACTGGCAGGCAGATTTGGTGGTACCATTAGTACCACCTGGGAAGCCCGATTTGGCCTTAAAAATAAACAAATCTCAGTCAAACGTGCTAAGCTTGGGTCTTTCAGCTTTGAAGTAGAAAATCACATTATAAAATCACCATCATGCAAAGAGAAGCCAAGAAGAATGAAACCCTGAAAACGCAGAGGAAAATGGTGTCATGGGGAAGGTCAAGCAGTCAGTTAATCGTGCCACTGTGTGCTATTTTTCTGCAGTTCAGTTCAGTTCAGTTCAGTCGCTCAGTTGTGTCTGATTCTTTGTGACTCCATGAATCGCAGCACGCCAGGCCTCCCTGTCCATCACCAACTCCCGGAGTTCACTCAGACTCACGTCCATCGAGTCCGTGATGCCATCCAGCCATCTCATCCTCTGTTGTCCCCTTCTCCTCCCGCCCCCAATCCTTCCCAGCATCAGGGTCTTTTCCAATGAGTCAACTCTTTACATGAGGTGGCCAAAGTACGGAGTTTCAGCTTTAGCATCATTCCTTCCAAAGAAATTCCAGGGCTGATCTCCTTCAGAATGGACTGGTTGGATCTCCTTGCAGTCCAAGGGACTCTCAAGAGTCTTCTTCAACACCACAGTTCAAAGCATCAATTCTTTGGTGCTCAGCCTTCTTCACAGTCCAACTCTCACATCCATACATGACTACTGGAAAAACCATAGCCTTGACTAGACGGACCTTAGTCGGCAAAGTAATGTCTCTGCTTTTGAATATGCTATCTAGGTTGGTCATAACTTTCCTTCCAAGGAGTAAGCATCTTTTAATTTCATGGCTGCAGTCACCATCTGCAGTGATTTTGGAGCCCAAAAAAACAAAGTCTGACACTGTTTCTACTGTTTCCCCATCTATTTCCCATGAAGTGATGGGGCCAGATGCCATGATCTTCGTTTTCTGAATGTTGAGCTTTAAGCCAACTTTTTCACTCTCCTCTTTCACTTTCAACAAGAGGCTTTTTAGCTCCTCCTCACTTTCTGCCATAAGGGTGGTGTCATCTGCATATCTGAGATTATTGATATTTCTCCCAGCAATCTTGATTCCAGCTTGTGTTTCTTCCAGTCCAGCGTTTCTCATGATGTACTCTGCATATAAGTTAAATAAGCAGGGTGACAATATACAGCCTTGACATACTCCTTTTCCTATTTGGAATCAGTCTGTTGTTCCATGTCCAGTTTTAACCGTTGCTTCCTGACCTGCATACAGATTTCTCAAGAGGCAGATCAGGTGGTCTGGTATTCCCATCTCTCTCAGAATTTTCTAAAGTTTATTGTGATCCACACAGTCAAAGGCTTTGGCATAGTCAATAAAACAGAAATAGATGTTTTTCTGGAACTCTCTTGCTTTTCCGGTGATCCAGCGGATGTTGGCAATTTGATCTCTGGTTCCTCTGCCTTTTCTAAAACCAGCTTGAACATCAGGAAGTTCACGGTTCACGTATTGCTGAAGCCTGGCTTGGAGAATTTTGAACATTACTTTACTAGCATGTGAGATGAGTGCAACTGTGTGGTAGTTTGAGCATTCTTTGGCATTGCCTTTCTTTGGAATTGGAATAAAAACTGACCTTTTCCAGTCCTGTGGCCACTGCTGAGTTTTCCAAATTTGCTGGCATATTGAGTGCAGCACTTTCACAGCATCATCTTTCAGGATTTGAAACAGCTCAACTGGAATTCCATCACCTCCACTAGCTTTGTTCGTAGTGATGCTTTCTAAGGTCCACTTGACTTCACATTCCAAGATGTCTGGCTCTAGATTAGTCATCACATCATCATGATTATCTGGGTTGTGAAGATATTTTTTTGTAGAGTTCTTCCTTGTATTCTTGCCACCTCTTCTTAATATCTTCTGCTTCTGTTAGGTCCAGACCATTTCTGTCCTTTATCGAGCCCATCTTTGCATGAAATGTTCCCTTGGTATCTCTAATTTTCTTGAAGAGATCTCTAGTCTTTCCCATTCTGTTGTTTTCCTCTGTTTCTTTGCATTGATTGCTGAGGAAGGCTTTCTGCATTTAGTGATGTTTAAAATGTGTCACTTGTTGTGATTCCTCTTTCATTAAATTGACTATTTTGTACTTAATTTGTCTTTGAAATGTGGGTGCTTTTTCTTAAATGGGCTCTAGACTGCATGAGCTTCAGGCCCCAAAAGTCCAGCTCCACCTAGCCTTTTCTTTGCTCATAGACTCAGGCCCCAGGTGGGGTTCCAGGCTTTGTATTATTATAGCTCTTCCCACAAGGAGACCCACTTAGAAGAGTCTCTCCCATCCTCCTAAAAGGAACAAAAGCTGCCACTGGTATTTGATTCCCTGATCCCCGTGTTTGTGGGCATCTTGGGTCCCCATGGAGGCCTCTGGTGAAAGAGGAAGTGAGGGAGGCAGATGGGGTGGGGGCCGGGCTCTGAGATCTGGGTCAGAGCAGATGGCAGGAGCAGGTGAACAGGTGAGTGTAGGTGAGCGGGGCTCCAGGATACCCTCCCCCTCCGCCCCTTCCCCTGGGGTCTCCAGGCCCCACCTTTGCCCAGCCCAGGACTAGGTGCCAGAGGAAGCTGGCTCTGTGTGGAGTTGCTACCCCTAGAGAAAGCCGCCCCCCGTGCTGAGCCGACACTGTGTAGGCTGCTCCACGACTGCAGAAGCCTGGCTGTCTGCGGCTTGTGCGTGCATCTCTGAACCTCCTGAGAAGGAGAGGCGTCACTCCTGGGAGGCAGAGCACGCCAAGAGTAAGGAACTCGCCTCAGCAGCACTTGGTCCAGACCTGTTCAGTGTGGCTCTTTGGCCTTGCTGACTCTGGGCATATGCCTGCAGATGACCTTTGTGGTCTCTCTTGGCCTGGGCTTTCAAGGAGTCCCAAGCAGTTACTCTGTAGAAGATATACAGGAAGTTATATACAGCCATTTACCCACCATATATCCATTTCTGTACCATCCAGGTATCCATCTATTCACCCATTCACTCACACGGCCATCCACTCATCCGTCCACTCATCCACCCATCTGTCCACTAATTCACCCCTTCATCAATCCATCGATCCATTTGATTCATCCATCTATCCACCCATCCATCTATCCATCCATCTACCCATCTGTCCATCAGTCCATAAATATGCTCACCCACCTACCCATCTATCCATTCAGTCACCCCTCATCAATTCATCAATCCACTTGGTTCATCCGTACATCCACCCACCCATCCATCCATCCACCCATCCACTCACCCATTAACCGATCCATCCACCCATCTATCTGATAAATGCTCAATGAACCACATGTTATTCTGGGACCAGCTTCGGCTGTTGGGGACACAGGGGAACCAGCTGTGGTCCTTTCCTTGAGTTGTTCTCAGCTCCATTCTGAAGAAAGATCTCAGTGAAGCTGTTAGTCTCTCAGTCGTGTGTCTAACTCTTTGTGACGCCATGGTCTACAGTCTACCAGGCTCCTCTGACCATGGAGCTCTCCAGGCAAGAATACTGGAGTGGGTAGCCATTCCCTTCTCCAGGGGATCTTCTCGACCCAGGGATTGAACCTGGGTCTCCTGCATTGGAAGCAGATTCTTTACCATCGGAAGAAGAAAGACCAGGGAGAAACAATTGCGGCATGTGAGGATCCAGGCACTCCAGGAGGATGAGCTCAGCTGGAAGCAGACCGAGGAAGGCTGCACAGGGGAGGAGACCTTGACCCTGGGTCCTGAGCAGCACAGGGGATTCAGGAGGAGGGAGATGGAGAAGGACATTCCAGACCAAGAGACAGACCTCTTCCTCAGCCTCTCGGGATGGGTTCTGGAGTGTGGGAGCCAGTCTACGCGGCTGTGCTTATCCCTTACCCCCCGGATTCCACACCCTTGTATAGGGCCCTCCACACTGAATCAAGGTTGGTCTGGATGATGGATTGTTGTTGTGGAAAGTGAAAGCGTATAGGCACTCAGTCGTGCCCGACTCTTTGTGACCCCAGGGACTGTAGCCCACCAGGCTCCTCTGTCTGTTGGATTCTCCAGGCCAGGATACTGGAGTGGGTAGCCATTCCCTTCTCCAGGGGATCTTCTGGACCCAAGGACTGAACTCGGGTATCCTGTGTTGCAGACAGATTCTTTACTGTCTGAGCCATCAGGCAAGCCCCTAGGGTTGCAAAGAGTCAGACACAACTGAACGGATAACATTTTTATTTTCTTTTTCAGATATTCACCAATTTATCAAATATTTATTGAGCACCTACTGTGTACGAGGCTCTTACTGTGTGCTGTGACTGCAGCAATGATGATGTCAGCCCGGGACCCTGGCCTGCTGTTACAGCCCTTCTTCAATGAGGTCCCAGGAGATAGCTTTGTGTGTCAAAACTCAGCCTGGGGTGGGCCCTCCCCAAGTGGTCCTCAGCTCTGAAATGGGCCTTGGGAGGTTTTGTTCTGTTTTTTTTTTATTATTTAAATATCTTCTTTTTTTCCAAATGAGGACTTAAAAAAATTAATGTATAGTTGATTTACAATGATGTGTTAGTTTCTGAAGTACTGCAAAGTGATTCAGTTGCGTATATATATTCTTTTTCCAGAATCATTTCCACTATAGGTTCTTGTAAGATATTGAACACAGTTCCCTGTGCTACACAGTAGGTAGGTCCTTGCTGGTTATATATTTTATATATAGCAGTTAGTCTCAAGCTCCTCATTTACCCCTCCTACCCCCTTCCTCCCCTTTGGTAACGCTGTTTGTTTCCTGTGCCCATGAGTATTTCTGCTTTGTAAATAAGTCCATTTGTATCATTTTTAAGATTCCACATCTAAGTGGCATCAAGGGATACTTGCCTTTCTCTGACTTGCTTCGCCTCATATGACAATCTCTAGGTCCATCCGTGTTGCTGCCGATGGCATTCTTTCATTCCCCCTTATGGCTGAGGAGTATTCTGAATTCATATATATATATGATTTTAAGAGAAATGCAGGGCTGAATGAGCTACAAGTTGGAATCAAGATAGGCGGGAGCAACACCAACAACCTCATATATGTGGATGATACCACTCTAATGGCAGAGAGTGAAGAGGAGCCTCTTGATGAGGGTGAAGAAGGAGAGTGAAAGGGTTGGCTTAACATTTACTATTACAAAAATTAAGATCATGGCATCCAGTCCCATTCCTGCATGGCAAATAGAAGGGGAAATGGTGGAAGTAGTGAGAGAGTTCCTCTTTGGGGGCTCCAAAATCTTGCGGATGGTGACTGCAGCCATGAAATCAGAAGACAGTTGCTTCTTGGCAGGAAAGTGATGACAAGCCTGGACAGCGTGTTGAAAGGCAGAGACGGTACTCTGCTGACAAAGGTCCATAGAGTCAAGGCTATGGTCTCCCCAGTGGTCACGTACGGTTGAGAGTTGGACTGTAAAGAAGGCAGAACACCAAAGAATTGATGCCTTTGAACTGTGGTGTTGGAGAAGGCTCCTGAGAGTCCCTTGGACAGCAAGGAGATCAAACCAGTCAATCTTAAGGGAGATCAACCCTGAATGGTCACTGGAAGGACAGATGCTGAAGTAGAAGCTCCAGTATCTTGGCCATCTGATGCAAACAGATGACTCATTGGAAAAGTCCCCGATGCTGGGAAAGATTGAGGGCAGAAGAAGAGGGCGTCAGAGGATGAGACGGCTGGACAGAATCACTGATGCAACGAACATGAACTTGGGCAGAGTCCAGGAGATGGTGAGGGACGGGGAGGCCTGGTGTGCTACAGTCCATGGGGTTGCAAAGAGTCTGACATGACTGGGCGACTGAACAACTATATATATATATGTGTGTGTGGGTTGTTTCAACGTCTTGGCCATCGTAAGCAGTGCTGCTATGAACATTGGGGCACACATATCTTTTCAAATTAGAGTTTTTGTCTTTTCTGGATATATGCACAGGGGTGAGGTTGCTGGATTATATGGCATCTCAACTGTAGTTTTTAAACGCACCTTTATACTGTTCTGCATAGTGACTACACCATTCACTTAAGCATTTTTAAGTTGCAGGGTAATTGAGCAGGTTTAGTGATCCAAATGCTTCCTCCCCTCCCCACAGCACACTTCCCTCTGTTGTCGGTGCCCTGCGTTGGAGAGCAGTCTTGATCCGTTATTATTTGTTACAACCGACAAAGTGATCTTGACAGATTAGGAGTAACTAAAACCTACAGTTAACATTAGGGCTCACACTTCGTGTTGCACATTCTGTGGGTTTTGGAAAATGCATAATGTCGCGATCCACCGTTATAATGTCCAGAATAGTGTCTTCTGTGAGCACGCTCAGTCGTGTCCAACTCTTTTGTGACTCCACGGACTGTAGGTCACCAGGCTCCTCTGTTCATGGGATCCTCCAGGCAAGAATTCTGGAGTGGGTTGCCATTTCCTCCTCCTGTGTCACTGCCCTGAAAATCCTCCATGCTCCACCTGTCTGTCCCTCCTTCCCCTAATCTTTTCCCTGTCTCCATAGTGTTACCTTTCTCTAGGATGTCATGCAGTTGAATCAGACAGTACAGCTTTTGCAGACTGGCTTCTCCCACTTCTCATTTTTATGTTTCTTCTATGTCTTTTGTGGCTTGACAGCTCATTTCTTCTTCTTTTTTTTGCTCTTAAAAATGAAGAAAGTTTTTGACTGCCATCAATTCATACGGTTCCAAATTCAAAAGGAACCCAAGTCCCCCTCTTACTCCCATCCTCCAGCTACCTGCTTCCCTTCCTTGGAGGCAACTGGTGTTAACACTTTCTTGAAAGAACATCCTTCTGAAGATTATCTTATATGTAGAGAAGCATTTTTCTTGCCCCCCTTTTTCATTGTGTTAGAATACCCATAACACAAAACTTACCATCTTAGCCTTTTTAAGTGTGTATTTCAGCGGTTTTAGATACAGGAAATATCTTGTGCAGCCATCACCATCAGCCATCCCGTAACTCTTTTCATCTTGTGAACTGGGAATTGTCCTCACAAAATATTAACTCCCTATCCTCCCTTCTGCCAGCCCCCAGCATCCACCATTCCACCTCCTGTCTTTATAATGTTGACTATTCAAAATGCCTTGCTCATTTTTTTACATCATCAAATAATATTGCTTTTGTTCAGTCGCTCAGTGTCCGACTCTCTGCAACCCCATGGATTGCAGCATGCCAGTCTTCCCTGTCCTTCACTATTTCCCGGAGCTTGCTCATACTCATGTCCATTGAGTTGGTGATGGCATCTAATCATCTCACCCTCTATCTTCCCCTTCTTCTCCTGTGGGAATCCTCCACAGGGCCTCTCATGACTTGATAGGGGAGCTGGTTTGAATCCTGGGGATCTTCAAAGGGTCCCCAGCCTGGTGAGCTTGGAAGCTCCTTCCTTCAACCTATGAAGAGCCCACTGGGTTCCCTTTCCTTCCCTTTATATTTTGATGCAGCTGGTTGCTTTTTCAGTCCACGGGGTTGCAAAGAGTTGGACACAACTGAGCGACTAACACTAACGCATTTTTTTTTAATGTATTTATTTTTAAGTGAAGGATAATTGCCTTACAATACTGTGTTGATTTCTGCCATACGTTACCATGAATCAGCCATAGGTGTACATATGTCCCCTGCGTCTCGAACCTCCCTCCCACCTCCCGCCCCATCCCTCTCCTCTAGATTGTCACAAAGCCCCAGGGTGAACTCCCTGCGTCCAGGTTTCCACTGCTGATCTACTTCCCATGCGGTAGTGTGTGTGTTTCCATGCTCCTGACTCAATCTGTCCCACCCTCTCCTTCCCCCACCGTGTCCAAAGGTCTGTTCTCCATGTCCGCATCTCCACTGCCACTCTGCAAATAGCTTCATCAGTATCATCTTTCTGGATTCCGTATATATGCATTACGATATGATATTTGCTTCTCTCTTTCTGACTCACTTCCCTCTGTATAACAGGCTCTAGGTTCATGTACTTCATTGGAACTGACCCATATGTGTTCCTTTCTATGGCTGAGTGATATTCCATTGTGTGTATGTACCACAACTTCTTTATTCACTCATCTCTTGATGGGCCTCGAGGTTGCTTTCAGGTCTTAGCTATTGTAAACAGTGCTGCCACAAACAGCGGGGCACATGTGTCTTTTCCAGTTATAGTCTCCTCAAGGCATAAGCCCAGCAGTGAGACTGTTGGGTCATATGGTAGCTTTATTCCTAGTTTTTTTTTTTTTTTTTTCTTTTTTTAAACAAATCTCCATACTGCTCTCCATAGTGGCTGTATACATTTACATTCCCACCAGCAGTGCAGGAAACTTCCCTCTCCTCCACACTCTCTCAGCAGCTGGTCAATCCTTTGTTCTCTTCTTCGCTGGTCTCAGCACATCAGCTGCCCTTCCAGCCCCGGCCGTGTCCCCATCTGTTCTGTGAGCTGCCCTGCACGTGTCCTGTGGGCTTGGTCATCTCTGCTCTGCTCCTTGCTGGCCCTGGGGCTGTGTGTTCCTCAGTGTGCCCGTCTGCACAATGGGTGTTAGAGCTACAAAACAGACATCTGGGGCTCCACGGGACTCAGGGTGTAAGCCCCCTGCCTGTCGGGGGCGGGGTGCATTCCCACCGTGTTTTCTCTGGCTCCTGTGTGGGGTCCCTCGCGGGTGGTTTGTGCCTTCTCGGGGCAGCAGGGAGCCAGGGGTCTGGGTCTGCCCGTGGGGAGTGTGTGAATCAAAGGAGCCGGCCGCAGCTGAAGCAACCTCGCCCGGATTCTTAATGTGGCCTCTTGACAGACCGATTGTGTAACGGCATTCCTCCCAAGGAAACACGTCTGCCCCTTCGGAGAAGGTGCGAGAGCTTCCCAGACACTGAAAGGGCCCTGCTGGGTAAATTAATTCTTCATTATTCCGTTCCCGGGGCTCTCGTGTTGGCCCAGCGCCCGGCACACAGACGCCCGCCTGCACCGGGTCGCACAGACGCCCGCCTGCACCGGGTCGCCCAGACGCCCGGGTGGCGAGTCGGCCAGGTAGGCCCAGCCATCCACAGAATCGGAAGATGCGCTCAGAAATGCAGATTCCCATCCTTCCTTGTCTCCTCGGCTGGGACAAAGGGTCTGTTGTTGACATGTGAACTTGCTCTCTGGTATCTAAATATTTTACCACCGGGGACGCGCAGGGTCATGTCTGTCTGCACATGACAGCTTTGAGCAGGGTTGGGGGTTCTGGCAAGATGCTTGCCATTTCTCCGTCTCCGTGGGTCCTGGTTTACCCACTCTGGACCTCGGCAAACACTCCTGGGACCGGAAAATGCCACTCGATGTTATGATTTCCAAGGGGGTCCTCAAAACCCCCAAACTGTTCAGACCCAGGGCATGAGAGTGCAGTGCAGGCCTTGATGCCCCAGAAGTGGGGGTCCCGGGGGCATGGCTGCTGTGGGTCATCACAGGCAGGGACGGGGAGGTGACTTTACTGGGATGGAGCGCACGCTGGAGACGATGACTGCGAGTGAGCCAGCGTCCCTCCTCCCATCTTTGATATGCCCCTTCGCCTGGTCTCCCTTCATCCAGACTAGATGTGGAAGTCCATCACCACCACTGATGAGCTGGGCGGACCTCAGTCAGCTACCTAATCACTCTCACCCTCAGTTTTCTCATCTGCAAAATGGGGATGGTGATCCTGCCTCCACAGGTTGGGATGTTGGGAGAGGAAGCTGAGGTCCTGCATGGAAGCACTTGGGATGTGCCCAGCCTGGGGAGAAGCTCAAGAAATGGTGCTCG
>SJXQ01002728.1:156976-172465 GCA_006408695.1 Aepyceros melampus
TGTGACGGGCACGGACCCAGGGCCCCGGGCCTGCCAGGAATTTCCCCGTGTGAATACCTGCGCAGGGCATCTCCTGTGGGAACCGGGAGGCACTCGGGGCCTGGCATTTGTCCCCGGCTGTCTTGTGACGTTAGGCAGATCAAAGCCCCATTGTCAACAGTCATGTTCGCTCTGTTCCTCCGCTCGGAGCCCGTGTCCTGGGACTGCCCTTCCTTCGTCTCAAACACGGGGTGGGGGGCTGACCCCGGGGACCCGGCTCCCAGTCCAGCCCCGGCACTCCTCCTGGCAGGGCCCCCACCGAAAGCGAACTGTCTCTCCCAGGTCTGAGGCCGGGCACACCCTGACGAAGAATGAGAAAGTGGGGCGGCCCGGCTCCTCCCTGTGTCTTCAGAGCCGCAAGCTCTGACCTGGCTCTGCATGCAGCAGCTCAGACCGGGAGAAGAAAGTCGCCGAGGCTGGACTCGCTCCCAGAGCTGGTGGAGGGGGAAGGGCAGCGGGAAGGAGTGGGGTGATGGCCCTGCTCAGCAGCCCTCGGAGAACACCCAGGAGAAGGGACACCCCAAGAAGCATGAACATGGACTGTCAGGAAGGTGTCAGATCCTCCCAAGTCCACCACTGGTGTCAAACGAGGGGGCCAATCAAATGATTCAACCACACGAGTGGCAATGCTTGAGCTCAAAGGAGCTCGTTACATTTTAGAACTGTTGGCCCAGGCTGCCTGTGCACGTGCTAAGCTAGGGGAGGAAAGAGCGTCCAAATGGATTAATAATGTCCGTCCAGGTGTCAGTCTCTCCCAACACCAGGGAGCTGTGCTCACATTTCATATCTCTATTGGACAGGAGTCTTTCTGAGTGTAGGTGGCTTATGCATGTGTTGAGAAGCCCAGAGATTTCAGCTTCAGGAATGGCTGGATCCAGAGGCTCAAATGCTATCATCAGACCTCAGTCTCACTTTCTTGATTTCTCATTTCTGCCTTCCTCTGAGAAGGCTGTAATTCCTGGATGGGCTCACGTGGATTTGACGGGGTCACGTGCCCATTTCTGATTCAGCCACAATAGCCAGGGGGCTGAGAAATGCTGATTGGCCACTCTGGGTCTGGGTAATGTCTTCTGCATCTCTTGAATCTCACGGACTGAGAGAGGTTTGCACGGGGAGTGGCATCAAGGCACAAGGCACAGTGCGCCATGAAGCTCCATTTATTAACAGGGGCGCCTGTGCCAGGGTCTTCCATGCTGGAGACGTTGGAGAACAATCTACATCCAGGGCAGAGATGGGCATGATTGCCCAAAGGGCTGGTTAGGCAGAATTGAGGTCTGGCCAAGTGTGATATTATGATTTTTAATAAGAAATATAAATTTGGTCTTAGTCCCCATTCCTGGCACAGAGACCCTAAACACCTTGGAGTTTCCTGTGACGAGAGCACAAAGGTGTCTTTTGTTATGTTGACAATGTGATTTTTGGAAACTACCTAGGATGGAGGCTGGCTGCCAGGAGAGCCAACCACAGACATCAGAGACAGAAATTCAGCCCCACAACGGGGAGGGTGAGCCCATCACAAATCACCAGTGATTTGACCAATCATGCATGTGTAATAAATCCTTCCAAAACCCCAAAAGGACATGGTTCTGGGAGCTTCCAGGTTGGTGAACATGCGCAGATTTGAGGGGAGCAGTGCTCAGAGGTCATGGGAGCTCTGAACCTCCCCCTCACACCTTGCCCTGTGTGTCTCCTCCTTCTGTGTGTTCTTGAGTTATGTCCTTTTGTAATAAACCTGGGGGCTCAGGCAATAAAGAATTTGTCTGCTATGCGAGAGACCTAGGTTTGATCCCTGGGTCAAGAAGATCCCCTGGAGAATGGAATGGCAACCCACTTCAATATTCTTGCCTGGAGAATCCCATGGACAGAGGAGCCTGGTGGGCTACAGTTCATGGGCTCAAAAAGAGTCGGACATGACTGAGTGACTCGTGTGTGTGTGTGTGTGTGTGTGTGTGTGTGTGTGAACTAGTAGGCAAAATGTTTCTGAGTCCTGTGAACTGTTCTACAAATAACTGAACCCAAGGAGAGAGTCGCTAGAACCCCGAAACTGTAGCTAGTGGGTCAGAAGCACAGATGGTGACCTGGATTTGATACTGGCCTCTAGTGGGATTGGGGGCTCTTGTGGGTGAGGCTGTGATTGTAGAGTCTGTACTATCTCCAGGCTGGTAGTGTCAGAATTGAGTGGAATTATAGGATTCCCAGCTCATGTCCAAGAAGTGTTTGCTGTGGGAAACAACCCACAAACTGGAACTGCTGTCAGTATCTTAGTTGGAATCAAAGTCAAACAATGAAAACCCTTGAGAGTTAGCCTAAGGAGTTGAAGTGTATCCACCAAGCAGCAGGAACCACTGAAGGGTCTCGAGCACATGGGTTTGATCTGATTTATGCTGTGGACTTCCCTTGTGGCTCAGCTGGTAAAGAATCTGCCTGCAATGTGGGAAGCCTGGGTTCAGTCCCTAGGATGGAAAGATCCCCTGGAGAAGGGAAAGGCTACCCACTCTAGTATTCTGGCCTGGAGAATTCCATGGGCTCTATAGTCCATGGTGTCACAAAGAGTCAGACATGACTGAGCGATTTTCACTCACTCGCTCATGCTGTGGACAGAATACAATGGGTTCTCTGGTGTGAAGTATGGGCTGGACAAGAGGTAAGGAGGTTGTTGTAATAGCTGAATTGCGGCTGATCAAGTCCTCATTAAGCTCAGAACTTGGAGTGAAGGTTAGCTTAGCTAGGAGCTGGGCCAAGCGGGAGATAAAGGGAGACAGAGCAGTTAGGAGAATCACGAAGCCCTAGCTCTGAGAACGACAGCTTTCCAGACAAGAAGGAAGCAAGCAGAGCATGGGGTCTTCCCGAAAGGCTCAATGCTGATACATCCACTTTCGGTAGGCCCTCAGTCATAGCCTGGTGACTCTTACTTTACAAACAGTAATAATGGATTTTCAGACTTCTGTTTCTACTCAATAGGAAACCTGGGATTCATAAGTTGGATGTGTGTGTGTCTGTGTGAAGGAGAGAGAGAGGGAGAAATTGGAGACAGACATGGAGAGCATGATTTAGTGGGAGGGTAGCAGTGGAAATAGAAGGGGAAAAAGTGGAAACAGTGACAGATTTTATTTTCTTGGGGTCCAAAATAACTGAAGATGGTGACTGCAGCCATGAAATTATAAGACACTTGCCCCTTGGAAGGAAAACTATGACAAATCTAGATAGCATATTAAAAAGCAGAGACATCACTTTGCCAACAAAGGTCCATAAAAAGCAATAGTAAAGCTATGGTTTTTCCAGTAGTCATATATGGATGTGGTCGTTGGACCATCAAGAAGGCTGAGTGCCGAAGAATTGATACTTTTGAATTGTGGTGCTGGAGAAGACTCTTGAGAGTCCCTTGGACTGCAAGGAGATCAAACCGGTCAATCCTAAAGGAAATAAACTCAGAATATTCATTAGAAGGACTGATACTGAAGCTCCACTTGATGCAAAGAGCTGACTCATTGGAAAGGAATCTGATGCTGGGAAAGATTGAGGGCAGGAGGAGAAGGGGACGACAGAGGATGAGATGGTTGGATGGCATCACGAACTCAATGGACATGAATTTGGGCAAACTCTGGGAGAGAGTGGAGGACAGAGGATCCTGGCATGCTGCAGTCCATGAGGTCACAAAGGGTCAGATACGACTTAATGACTGAACAAGAACACAGCAGAGCAGTGAAAATGGAGATAAGGAAACCCTGAGAGCCAAATTGGGTCCACATGGTGCAAAGGCAAATAGTTTTATAAATCAATAAACGCTGAGAAGCACATACCATGCGAGGATGGGAAGCCGTCATTGGTAGGTGTTGGCAGTTGCTGCCTTGGGCCACTTGAGGGCAAGACGGTAAATGGTGGTGGAGACACAGCTGCTCTCTGTCTGGGTCTCCTCTGCTGACCTGCCCCCTTCCTGAGCTGCACCACCACCCAGCTCCCCTCTGCCCATGGAGGCCAGACCTTGCCCACCAGATGTCGGGCTGCCCAGAGGAATCTATAGACTCCGTGGGATGAATGCGGGGGGTCCCCCCAGAAAGCATGGGTAGCATCACCCATGGGCGCACCTTGGCTGGGATCCTGGCCTCACTGGCTGCAAACCTGGCTGGGCAGGCCTCCAGCCCCCACAGGGGATGCTATACAACCAGAAACACTGGGCGTCCAACCCCAAGGCTTCCTGGGAACACCAGGCTTTGTGTTCTTGAGAAAAGAGGAAGAGAAGGAGCAAAGCCCACTGGTCCAGCTACAGTGAGTGGGGGCAAGCGGGCATTGGGCCTCCTCTCCCATTACACATGTGCCATTCACAGGCTCTTGAAGACAGATGCTGCTATGGGCTGTTGTAGCCTCCCAAACCCTATATTGAGGTCCTGACTCGTAACAGATCAGTATGTGACTGTATTTGGAGAACAGGCCTTTAAAGGTGTAATTAAGGTAAAATGAGGTCAAAAGTGTGGTCTGAATCTCACAAGACCAGTGTCCTTATAGAAGAGGAGGTCAGGACAGACACACGGAGGGGTGACCCTGAGAGGACACAGGGAGGAGACGGCCGTCTTCACGCCCAGGAGGGAGGCCTCAGGAGGACCAGCCCCGCCCACACCCAGGCCTGGGAGTCCAGCCTCCAGGCCTGGAGAGAATAAGTTTCTGTCATTCAAGCCGCCCGGTTCATGGGACCTTTTGAAAGGCAGCCCAAGCGGACCATCCAGATGCCTGTTTGCAGAGTAGCGGGTTTACAGAGAGGACTCCAGGCCCAGGCAGGGGAACACGGGTGCTGCGGACACAGGGACAAAGCAGGCAGGACACTCGGACGCGAGTGTCCACCCCCTGCTGAAGCTGGTGAGCAGCCTGTGTGCCGGGGCCTGTGGTGGACCTGCCTGGTCTCAGGCCAGATCACAGAGAGGCCAGAGCCACACTGAGGTCCCCACTTCGAGGGCCAGCGGTGGCTGTGGGCTTGCGCGGCTTTGGGAAAGCTGAGCCAGGCCTCTTGAACTTCCCGAGCACCCGCTCTGTGATGCTCCCCAGCTGGGTGCCCAGGGTTCCCGAATGGAGCTGGCAGGACAGGGTCCCTGGCTCCCTGGCTCCAGGCCTTGCCCCGACGCAGGCGTGTGGCTCTGCAAGCCCTGTGACCTTCGCTGCAGCTCGGGGCACAGGCCCTCATCCCGATTTCCGGAACCTGGAAAGGCCCCGGGAAGCCCAGGTTCACACGGCTGTTGGGCGGCATGGCTAGGATTTGAACCCGTGTGCACTTGAAGCCCAGGCCCCCAGGCCCAGGCCACTCAATTCCTGGCTGCGGGTGGACGTTTAGCAAAGAGCGGTTCTTGCCCGTTTACAAAGACTCCGTGGGGGTGCTGACGAGGGGCCCTCGGCAGCCCCAGACCGGGCCACGTGCATCTCCCTGGTCCTCCCTACTTCCAGCGTTGGGATCTGGGCTCAGAAGTGCTGCTGGACTTTAGGGCACCGGAGCCCCGATGCTGGGAGAAGGCGTGGGGTTAGGGGCCTGGGTCCCCAGGATGGCCCGTCTGCTGGCTGCAAGGGCCAGCCTGTGGTCTCTGGGGGCCCACAGGGCTGGGTCTAGGGTCCATGGAAACACCTCTGGCCCTCGGTGTGCCCTGAGCAGACACCCCAATCCTAACTACAGTCCCAGTGGCCGTGTTCCTGCATTCTGAAGCCACGGCCACCCACCCCTCCCTCTTGGGGGCCCCTGCTTCTCTAGAGCAGACTCTTGGCTGGCCCGGTGAGGACTCTGAGCCTCTGCAGACTCTGGGAAGCAGAGAGAGCTGTCAGAATGCCCAGGGAGACTGAAGCCAAGCTTCCACGCCCTCTCATCCTCCCAGCCAGGGAGAAGGGCCAAGGCTAGCACCCTGTGGGACTCCCACTCACGCTGCTGAGCATTCCTGGCGGGGTTTCTGCGTGGCTGGCACCAGCGAGGGGGCACCTGGGAGGGCCAGCCCAGGAGGAGGGGAAGGGGCAGGGCTGAGTGAGCACCAGGAGTTGGAGTCCCAAGCAGGAGGGCGGCCACCGAGAGTCACTTGCCTGATCCAGTGAAGGCCTCGTGTCAGCCTCTGAGCCCCGCCCAGGTGTTCCTTCCTCCCGGGAGGCCGGGCCCTTCCCCAGGCTGGCCTTCATCTCCTCTAGGAAGGGAAGTGGGGTGTCCTCTGTGCCTGCCTCTGCTCGCAGGGTCACCTTCTGTCCTCCCAGGATCCTCTGACTGCTCAGTCCCACCCAGCTGGACTCACCTTGGGGTCAGCCAGAGGCCACCTCCACGCCCTGTTAGTTTTAGACCTGGAGTTGATTTTCTGAGATTTCCTGAGAGGTATTTACTGGGGGGGTGAGTGAGGGGAGCGAAGAGTCCCACGAGGCAAGAAATTCACCCAGGAAATTGAGGAATTGGATACTTAGAGAAAAAGCCATTTCCTACAAGTGGCAGTGTCTCCTTGAACCTCCACACCTGTGAATTCCTGGCACCCACTGTTTATTTGATGGAGATTAAAAATCTGAAAGAGTCAGCTGTTAGCATGCAAATTCCAGCAGAACCAGCCTGCTGTGATTTGCATGGGAATCAAAGTTCCCTCTGCGATCCCGGGGCCCAGCCCAGAAGGTTCCCAGTCTTTAGAATGGCTCCAACTCCCAAGCCAGGCAGGGGTCTAGGAGAGTAGTTCTCAAAGTGGGGGTCCTCTGGGCATGAGGCAGAAATACAAAGCCTCAGGTCCCCAGCCTGCTGAATGAGAAGCTCAGGCTGCATGGTTGATGAAGAAGTATTCCATGTTTATGGACTGGAAGACCCGATATTGTCAAGATGTCAGTTCCTCTTAATTTGATCTGTAGACTCAACATGTGTGCACGCATGCCTGGGGGCTTACTCGTGTCTGACTCTTTGTGACCCCTTGGACTGTAGCCTGCCCGGCTCCTCTGTCCTTGGGATTTCCCAGGCAAGAGTACTGGAGTGGGTTGCCATTTCTTTCTCCAGGGGATCTTTCTGACCCAGGGATGGGACCCACATCTCCTGCATTGAGAGGTGGATTCTGTGCTGCTGAGCCACCAGGGAAACGAGGTATCAAGAAACCAACTCTAAAAGCTAGACAGAAAGACATGGTAAGAGAAAGCTGCTGCTGTTGCTGCTGCTAAGTCGCTTCAGTCGTGTCCGACTCTGTGCGACCCCATAGACGGCAGCCCACCAGGCTCCCCCGTCCCTGGGATTCTCCAGGCAAGAACACTGGAGTGGGTTGCCATTTCCTTCTCCAATGCATGAAAGTGAAAAGTGAAAGGGAAGTTGCTCAGTCGTGTCCAACTCTTCGTGACCCCATGGATTGCAGCCCACCAGGCTCCCCTGTCCATGAAATTTTCCAGGCAAGAGTACTGGAGTGGGGTGCATCACCTTCTCCGAGAGAGAAGCTAAAAGAATCCTAAAAAACTATGAAACTTTAGGAGCAGGCTCTACCTTTTTTTTTTTTTTTTGACCTACAGATTTCACTTTATTCCAGTCTGAATCAGGAAGAGTTTAAACGCAAACTAAAGTCATCCTTATTTTATCCACTCAACAGTTGTTTTAGACAAAACTAGTCCCTTCAAATCCTAAAAAGAAAGCATATATTCTAAAATGTGTGCGTGTGTGTGTTTTGTGGCTTAGTCGTGTCCGACTCTTTGCGACCTCATGGACTTAAAAGGCTATGCCAGGCTCCCCTGTCCATGGGATTTTCCCAGCAAGAACACTGGAGCAGATTGGCATTTTCTCCTCTGGGGAGGATCCCAGTCCAGGGGTTGAACCCGCATCTCCCGAGACTTCCGCATTCCAGGCCGATTCTTTCCCTCTGAGCCACGGTGCTGTGCTGCACGATTAGTCCCTCACTGTGTCCAGCTCTTTGCGACTGGGAAAGTCCATATTCTAATATAACTGATGTTATTTTCTTAAAAAATCAAATCTATTAGCCTATACATTACATTCATCTGTGAAAAACTAATGTTTCTACAATTTTTTTAAATTTTGAAAAATTAGTGATGAAATAAATGGACAAACTTGTCAAAACTGATCAAACTATATTGGGTTTTTAATATTATCTAAGAAGTGGGAAAAATAGACGGAACAACTATACAAAAAAGATCTTAATGACCCAGATAACCACGAGGTGTGATCACTCACCTAGAGCCAGACATCCTGGAGTGCCTAGTCAAGTGGGCCTTGGGAAGCATCACTATGAATAAAGCTAGTGGAGGTGATGGAATTCCAGTTGAGTTATTTCAAATCCTAAAAGATGATGTTTTGAACGTGTTGCACTCAATATGCCAGCATATTTGGAAAATTCAGCACTGGCCACAGGACTGAAAAAGATCAGTTTTCATTCCAATCCCAAAGAAAGACAATGCCAAAAAATGTTCAAACTACTGCACAATTGCTCGCTAAGAGTCGGACAAGACTGAGCGACTTCACTTTCACTTTTCACTTTTCATGCGTTGGAGAAGGAAATGGCAGCCCACTCCAGTGTTCTTGCCTGGAGAATCCCAGGGATGGGGGAGCCTGGTGGGCTGCCGTCTATGGGGTCTCACAGAGTCGGACACGACTGAAGCGACTTAGCAGCAGCAGCAGCAGCATATGCTAGCGAAGTAATGCTCAAAATTCTCCAAGCAAGGCTTCAACAATAAGTGAACCAAAAACTTCTAGATGTTCAAGCTGGATTTAGAAAAGGCAAAGGAACCAGAGGTCAAATTGTCAACATCTGTTGGATCATCAAAAAAGGAAGAGAGTTCCAGAAAAACATCTACTTCTGCTTTATTGACTATGCCAAAGCCTTTGACTGTGTGGATCACAACAAGCTGTGGAAAATTCTTCAAGAGATGGGAATACTAGACCTGCCTTCTGAGAAATCTGTATGCAGATCAAGAAGCAACAGTTAGAACCAGACATGGAACAGCAGACTGGTTCAAAATTGGGAAAGGAGTACATCAAGGCTGTATACTGTCATCTTGTTTATTTAACTTATATGCAGAGCACATCATGAGAAATGCTGGGCTGGATGAAGTGCAAGCTGGGATCAAGATTGATGGGAAAAATATCAATAACCTCAGATATGCAGATGACACCAGCTTCATGGCAGAAAATGAACAAGAGCTAAAGAGCCTCTTGATGAAAGTGAAAGAGGAGAGTGAAATGTTGGCTTAAAACTCAACATTCAAAAAAAGAAGATCATGGCATCCAGTCCCATCACTTCATGGCAAATAGATGGGGAAACAATGGAAACAGTGAGAGACTTTATTTTCTTGGGCTCCAAAATCATTGCAGATGGTGACTGTAGCCACGAAATTAAAAGACACTTAACTCCTTGGAAGAAACGTTATGACCAACCTAGAGAGCATATTAAAAAGCAGAGACATTACTTTACCAACAAAGGTCCATCTAGTCAAAGCTATGGTTTTTCCAGTAATCATGTATGGGTGTGAGAGTTGGACTGTAAAGAAAGTTGAGTGCTGAAGAACTGATGCTTTTGAACTGTAGTTTTGGATAAGACTATTGAGAGTCCCTTGGAGTGCAAGGAGATCAAACCAGTCAATCCTAAAGGAAATCAGTCCTGAATATTCATTGGAAGGACTGATACTGAAGCTGAAGTTCCAATACTTTGGCCACCTGATGTGAAGAACTGAGTTATTGGAAAAGACCCTGATGCTGGGAAAGATTGAAGGCAGGAAGAGAAGGGGATGACAAAGGATGAGAGGGCTGGATGGTATCACCGACTCGATGGACATGAGTTTGAGCAAACACCAGAGATGATGAAGGACAGGGAAGCCTAGAGTGCTGCAGTCCATGGGGTTGCAAAGAGTTGGATGGGACTGAACTGAACTGAAGAAGTGGACAAGCCTGTCAAATTTACTAATCTATATTATTTTAAAAATAATCTACCTAGAAAACCTATCAAATTGAAGACATGGTATTACTATTTTAATGATATAGAATGCTGTAGTTACACAGTTTTAAAAAATGTCTTACTCAGGAATCTTTGCTAGCACTGTGGGTAGTTCTTTTTTTCACTGGAGGATATTTGCTTTAGAATGTTGTCTTAGTTTTCGGCATACAACATGAATCAGTCCTACGCATACATATATCCCCTCCCCCTGCACCTCCTTTCCACCCCTCACCCCATCCCACCCCCTTGGGCTGTCGCAGAGCACCGGGGTGACCCCTCTGTTAGACAGCGCTTCCCCACAGGCTATGTATTTTGCATGTGGTAATGTACAGGTTCTAATGCTACTCTCTCCATTTGTTCCACCCTTTTCTTTCCCACTGTGTCCATAAGTCTGCTCTCTCTGTTTGTGTCTCTAGTCCTGTCTTGCAAGTAGGTTAATCAGTAACATTTTTCTAGATTCCATATATATACGTTAAAATATTTGTTTTTCTCTTTCTGACTTCTTTCACTCTGTGTAACAGGATCTAGGCTCATCCACCTCATTAGAACTGACTCAAATTTGTTCCTTTTTATGGCTGAGTAATACTCCATTGTTTTTCCTGTGGTCATGTATGGCTATGAGAGCTGGACTGTGAAGAAAGCTGAGCGCCGAAGAATTGATGCTTTTGAACTGTGGTGTGGAGAAGACTCTTGAGAGTCCCTTGGTCTGCAAGGAGATCCACCCAGTCCATCCTAAAGGAGATCAGTCTGGGGTGTTCATTGGAAGGACTGATGCTGAAGCTGAAACTCCAGTACTTTGGCCACCTCATGCAAAGAGTTGACTCATTGGAAGACTTTGATGCTGGGAGGGATTGGGGGCAGGAGGAGAAGGGGACGACCGAGGATGAGATGGCTGGGTGGCATCACCGACTTGATGGACATGAGTTTGGGTAAACTCCGGGAGTTGGTGATGGACAGGGAGGCCTGGCGTGCTGCGATTCATGGGGTCAGAAAATGTTGGACATGACTGAACGACTGAACTGAACTGAATATTCCATTGTATGTATATGCACCAAACTTCTTTATCCATTCATCTGTCAATGGACATCTAGGTTGCTTCCATGTCCTAGCTATTGTAAATAGTGCTGCACTGAACAGTGGGGTACATTGAGGTACTCGGCTGTCTGTTTTAACGAGTTCTCAAGGTGAGTCTCAGCCACAGTCTGAGAACTGTTGGAGGAGCAAGGAAGCTAAGGTGGGGGTGCAGAGGGAGCCACATTCAGAGGCCGCCTCGCTCCTTGAGCCCCTGCATATCCGTCCCAGCAGCCCCTGCAGACCTCTTCTGGTGGCAGTGCTCTGCAGTGTCTTTGATCCCTGGCCTGTCACTCTCCCTGTTTTTTATCCATCATCCTACCTGGGCTGAAGCCTCAAGGGCTCCACGTAGCCTGACTCACCTGATGGCTGACATCTCCATTCTCCATCAAACACACACCATGGTCCCTTCTGGAGCGAATCTGATTGGGTGGAGATGAAGCTCTCTTTAGCATCATTGATGCCTAGGGAAAGGAAGCTATGTTCACACATGAATAAAGTTTGTTTCTATCATATGTATTTTATTTTTTAAAAATATAAATTTATTTATTTTAATTGGAGGTTAATTACTTTACAATATTGTATTGGTTTTGCCATATATCAACATGAATCCGCCACAGGTATACACGTGTTCCCCATCCTGAACCCCCCTCCTTCCTCCCTCCCCGTACCAACCCTCTGGGTCGTATATATTTTAAACTCTAATATAATGCTGGCATCTTTCTTGCACCTCTGCTGGCCCCAGCTCTGGTTCATTCTGATACCTCCTTGCAGGACCAAGTGCACTTCCTCCCCCTGGACTCCTCATAACCTTCCGGCCAGCACCTTCTGCCAACGCTTCTCCCATACCAGCCACAAGAGTGGCCTTCCCAGAGCACAACCTTGTAAGATTTTACATGTGTTGTGTACTCAGTTTTTATTTATTTATTTATTTTCTTAGTGGCTTATGGTTTCCGGTCTTATTTAGGAAGACTTCCTGCACAGTGGGATTGTAAGAATATTTGCTTCTATGATCTTCCATATGTTTATAGCTTAAAAAAATAAAAACAATACTCCTTTCTTTGGGTTCACTTGGAAATCACTCTTATATGTGGTGTGAAATAGGGATTTAACCTTGAGTTTTTCCAAATGGATGGTTGATCGTCCCTACTCTTTCATATAAAAAAACCTGTCCTTGTCATATTTTAAGTTCCTGTATATACTTGGAGGGGCTTCTGAACTCTATTTTTTCCGTAGCTTTGTCTGTCCTATTGTAGGAATGGTTTAACAACCACAGCTGCAGAGTGAGGTTTAAAATCTCGATGGTCACAACCCCTGCAAGGCCTCTTTCCAAAGTTGTTTTGACAAGTTTTGCAGATTGATTTCTTCACTTGAACATCAGATTCAGACATGTGGAATCTTGGTTCCCTGACCAGGAATCGAACCCATGCCCCTGCAGTGAGAGTGTGGAGTCTTAACCCCTGGACCACCAGGGAAGTTACTCACATGGTCCAATTTTTAAAAAATGAAGATTTAGTCTAGTTTTTAAAGAAAGGGCTCAGACTCAAATTCAGAATCTTGCTGGGATCCAGAATGAATTAGAATAAACATATTAATCCTTGGAAATTTGGTCAATAATGATAGTAATCTCTTTTTCTTGGAGAACATTTCTCCTCATTGATTCAGGACTTTAGTTCTTCAATGGGGTTTTGTCATTTTCACCATAGAGATCTTACCCTTTTTGTGTTAAACTGATTTTGAAGTATTTCATAGCTCACTCACTGAGGTTAGAGAATTAGGATGTGGCAGGCCTCAGGGAAGCAAGGCAAAACCAATCATGTGTGGCAATGAAGGAAGGGTCTAGAAAGTTCTTACTCTGTGGGGTCTGTGGCTACACCAGCTTGTAACCCCAGCTTGGGGAGATTCCAGAGTCAGGTTCAGATTTGAGCAAGATGTTTCCTTCAAGCACACACTTGTGATATCAACATTCATCTGGAAATTCCCAGGTGGATGGGGAGATTAAGGGATGGGTCCTTCTCCTGTGCCTTCAATGTACATGTTTAAAATTTCTGGGGCCCTTTAAGACCTAAAGGGCCAGACACCAGCATTGGCAACGTGACTTGAAGTGCTGGAAGACCTGCAGCTTCATGATCAGAGCCTGCTTGGCTGTGTTGATTTTCCACCAGGCTGTCCTCAGTGGGACCTGGCATGAACCGCTGGCCAGGGCAGGCACCCTTCAGCTGAGCTCCTGTCTGGGTGTCTCTCCAAGAAGTCCCCACAGGGCCCCAGTGGTGGTCTCAGCTTCTTGGGCAGGACCCTTTCAAGACCCACTCTTGCCTTCCTTCCCTTGTCAACAACAGACAGTAACAAGTGGAGAAACTGGAACCTTCTTATGCTACTGGTGGGAATGTAAATGGCGCAGCCACAGTGGAAAAGAGCCTGGCAGCTCCTCAGAAGGTTAGAAGCAGAGGTGCTGTGTGACCCAGAGTTTCCACTCCCAGGTGGAATGAACAAACATAGCTCCTGGGCATAGTTCATGCCATGCCCAGGAGCTATGAACAAACACTTTGATGTGAGTGTTCACAGCAGCACTAACGCTGGAAACAACACAAGCGCCCGTCAGCTGACAGATGGATGAATAAACTGTGGCAGAGGCAATAGAATATTATTTAGCCATAAAAAGGAACGAAGCACTGATATTGATGAACCTAGAAAACAGCATGCTGAGTGAATACGCAGAGCACACCACGAGAAACGCTGGCTGGAGGAAGCACAGGCTGGAGTCGAGACTGCCAGAGAAATATCAATAACTCAGATGTGCAGATGACACCACCCTGATGGCAGAAAGTGAAGAGGAGCTCAAAAGCCTCTTGATGAAAGTGAAAGAGGAGAGTGAAAAAGTTGGCTTAAAGCTCAACATTCAGAAAGTGAAGATCATGGCATCTGGTCCCATTACTTCATGGGAAATAGATGGGGAAACAGTGTCAGACTTTATTTTTTTGGGCTCCAAAATCATTGCAGATGGTGATTGCAGCCATGAAATTAAAAGATGCTTACTCCTTGGAAGAAAAGTTATGACCAACCTAGATAGCATACTGAAAAGCAGAGACATCACTTTGCCAACAAAGGTCCGTCTAGTCAAGGCTATGGTTTTTCCGGTGGTCATGTATGGATGTGAGAGTTGGATTGTGAAGAGGGCTGAGCACTGAAGAATTGATGCCTTTGAACTGTGGTGTTGGAGAAGACTCTTGAGAGTCCCTTGGACTGCAAGGAGAGCCAACCAGTCCATCCTAAAGGAGATCAGTCCTGGGGTTCTTTGGAAGGACTGCTGCTAAAGCTGAAACTCTATGTGAGAGTTGGATTGTGAAGAGGGCTGAGCACTGAAGAATTGATGCCTTTGAACTGTGGTGTTGGAGAAGACTCTTGAGAGTCCCTTGGACTGCAAGGAGAGCCAACCAGTCCATCCTAAAGGAGATCAGTCCTGGGTGTTCTTTGGAAGGACTGCTGCTAAAGCTGAAACTCCAATACTTTGACCACCTCATGTGAAGAGTTGACTCATTGGAAAAGACTCTGATGCTGGGAGGGATTGAGGGCAGGAGGAGAAGGGGACGACAGAGGATGAGATGGCTGGATGGCATCATCGACTTGATGGACATGAGTTTGGGTGAACTCTGGGAGTTGGTGATGGACAGGGAGGCCTGGCGTGCTGCGATCCATGGGGTCGCAGAGTCAGACATGACTGAGGGACTGAACTGAACTGAGTGAATATAGCCAGTCACACACACACAAAAAAACTTACTGTATGATTTTACTTAGATTAAATGTCCAAAGCAGGTGAATCTGTAGAGACAGAGAGTATATTAGTGGCTTCCTGGGGGTGATGACTAACGGGGAAGAGTTTCTTTTTGGAGTGATTTGAATGCTTGATGAAAGATTGTAGTGGTGAGTGCACAGCTCTGGGAATTCACTAAAAATACTTTAAATAGATGAATTGTACAAAACATAAGTTATGTCTCAATAAGGCTGTCATTAGAAAGAGGAGCCCAGCCATGGCTTGTCCTTATGGAATAAGGTGACCTACCTAAGTCTTAGGGGTAAGGAGGGTGCCTTGAGAATCTTAACTGCTCCTTCCTCCTCTCCACCTGCCTGCCTGTAGTCCCTTCTACTCCTTGTTTCCCACAGCCCCCAGTCCCCAGACTAGGAGAGAGAGTCTGCTCTTACTACACTGTGGGGCCCCTTTAACCCCTGCTCCCTGGAAGCACCAGGTCCCCAGCTGCAGTGGGCTCTCCTTCCACTATGTGGTCCCCGCCACCACAACAGTGCATTTATGCCAATGAGATCATGCCTGTCCACATTCACCTGTCCATCCATTCATCCACCACCCATCCATCCATCCACCCACCCATCCATCCACCCATCTATCCATCCACCTATCCATCCATCCATCATCCACCCATCCATCCATCCACCCATTTATCCATCCACCCACCCA
>SJXQ01002728.1:186205-202492 GCA_006408695.1 Aepyceros melampus
TGTCTCTTTGGGCTGGGGAGCTTGATTGATCCAGAGTGCTGGAGCCTCTGACCCTGGGCTGGGTCCTGGGGGCACAGAGGAATGGGCCCAGGTTAGTGGTGGAGTGATACTGGGGTAAGGAAGGGGCACTGGCCGGCTGCTGGCTCAGGGGTGGGGACACAGGGGCACAGGGTCTCACACTTGCCAGCAAGGGACAAGGTTGCAGGTTCCCCTCGACGTCCCGGGTGGTTCCTTCTGCCCCTGTGGCAGTGGGAACCAAGACTGGCCTGGTCTTTAGGGAAGGGTGGGGGGCCATACTTGCCGAAAGCACCTTTGACAAGGAAAGCAAAGGTCACGGGAACAATTCCTCCCTTTCACGCTGGGCGACCTGGCAGGAGTGCGCTGGAGCTGACGGAGGGTGGCAGCCCTTCCCAAGCAGCCCAAGACAAACAGGGTGGCAGGAAGTTCCCACGCTCCCAGGGCTGGCGCCCTGGAGCCTGGCAGTCACCTGCCCCTGCCAGGGACTGGGGCCGGGAGGAGGGCGGGGCCTCAGCCACCCACAGGTGAGCCCAGGCCTGAAGGCTTGGGGTGGGGCCAGCTGCAGGGGCGGGGCCAGGTGTCCCAGGGCCTGAAGGCTCGGGGCGGGGCCAGCTGCAGGGGCGGGGCCAGGTGTGCCATCTCCCTGAGCCCTTCGAGAAATCCTACTAAATTAACGCTGCTGTTGTTCAGTCGCTCTGCTGTGTCCAGCTCTTTGCGACTCCTTGGACAGCAGCACGCCAGGCTTCCCTGTCTTTCACTATCTTCCAGAGCTTGCTCAAACTCATGTTCATTGAATCAGTGATGCCATCCAACCATCTCATCCTCTGTCGCCCCCTTCTCCACCTGCCCTCAATCTTTCCCAGAATCAGGGTCTTTTCCAATGAGTCAGTTTGTTGCATCAGGTGGCCAGAGCACTGGAGCTTCAGCTTCAGCATCAGTCCTTCCGATGAATATTCAGGGTTGATTTCCTTTAGGATGGGCTGGTTTGAGCTTCTTGCAGTCCAGGAATGGGGAGTCAGGCTGGTAGTCAGGGGTCCGTCCTGCCCTCTCACGTGTTCCACGACCCATCCACCCATCCTCCCTCCTGACCCACACTTACCATCACCCACCCAGTTGAGCAGCCACCTCATCAGGTCACCTACCACCCAGCCACACACGCTGGTGTCCATCCTGTCATCCCTCTCTGGTCCAGCCGTTCACCCGCCAGCATCCTCTACTGACTGTCCATCTGTCCATGCAGCCTTCACCCACCCACTGAGTTGCCACTCTGTCCACCCTGCACATCCATGCCCTCCTGCGAATCCCCCGAGCCAGGCCTGAAGCTGTCAGCTCACAGCAAGGCTGGCCGGCATAAATTCTGGGCGATGTGGTCAAAACCAGGTTGGTTCAAATCGAACCAACTTTCAGACACTTTCAGTCCCTGGCAGCTTCCCTGCCAGCCACACCTGCCCTTCCTCTTCTGGGAGGTCAAATGGAGTGGGGCTAGGGAAGCTTGGGCTTTGGGTCTGCGTGACGTTGGACATGGTAACTTGCATGGTGTGAAGAGTCACGCCAGCATGTTGTTGCTGAGCGATGTAACAGCAAAATGCCCAGAGTAAGTAATCTGTGTTATTGCCATAATTAACTGTCACTGACAGAGGCTGGACTGTCCAATTGCACCTGATGGTTTTAGAAGGAGAGGTTGCTGTGATTCTGGAATGCCCGGTAAGTGAAAAACCATCTCTTTCTGCAGTTTCTCCTTCGCCCGGGCCTCCCTTTTTCCTAGCTGGCCGTGCCTCGTTTTCTGGTGCACATTTAAGCAGCACTGATAACACCTCTTTGATAAAAGGAAAACAAAACTTCCAGCGGAGATAAAGGAATGTCCGTGTTCTTTGTCCGCGGTCCTGGGAAGGAGCGTTCCATGGCCCATGTTATTTTCTCACTGGAATGTGACAAAGGAGGTGTGAAATATTTGTCCAGCTCGTTTCTCATCAATGGGACATTCCAATAACTACCAGCCGTGCTGGCCCTTTCTCCCCAGAACACCCAGAGGGAACCACTACTCTGGCTAATCTGGATTTGTGGGTGGCAGGGTCCTGGCTCACTGGCTGAACGGCGGGGGGAACGGGGGCCCTGTGTGTCTGTCCCTGTCCGCTGCAGGTCTGCTGCTGCATCTGGTCTGTGTGAGGCTGACCCTGGGGTTCCGGTAGGTGCCAGACCCCTGGGCCTGTGGGGCTTTATTCTCTCTCTTGCCTGGGAGAAACGGCTAATTATTCCATTTTGGAGGAGGAGACTGAGGGTCAGAGTGGATCTGGGAGACTCACTCAGGGTCGCACAGCTCTCGCATCCAGCTCCGAGGGCCACGGCTGGAGGGGCTGCCCTTCTCCTGGTCGTTCGCTCCCTGAGTCCCCTTGGCGTCACCCAGCAGGCCGTGTGTTTGAGAACAGTGCCTCCTGGGCCTGATCATCTGCTGTAGTGTGACGACAGCCAGGTGTGAGCGTCTCCCCTCAGCTGAGACACAGCTCCCAGCTGCCACTGTGGTTCAGGTCTCTCTCCTTCAGTGAGGTGCCCCCAGCTGGCATGCCCCCCTCCTCCAGGGCACCCCACTCCCAGTTGTCTCCGACACCAGATGCCACTGTACCACTGGCCACTGGCCTTCCAGGAGCACCTGGGTACCTGGTGGGAGAGTCAGACAGGCCTGGGGTGGCAGCCAGTTCGAGACGGCCTCTGACGATGCTGGCCTGTTGGTATTCACCTCTGTGTAGCCCCCTCTCCACCTTGAATGGGGCTCACCTGGAAACCAGCAGGATGCAGTAGGAAGCTGGAATACGATTCCCGAGGCCAAGTCGTGAAAAGCATTACGGCTTCTGCCTTGTTCTCTTCAACTGCTCACTCCGGGGTGAGCCACTCACTGTGTTGGGAGGACACTCAAGCATCCCTGTGGAGAGGCCAGGTGGCAAGGTCCTGAGGCCTCCTGCCCACAGCCAGGTAAAGAAACCGTCCTGGAGGGGAGTCCTCCAGCCCTTCTCAAGCCTTCGATAATGCAGCCCCGGCTGCTATCTTGCCACCGTCTCCCAAGAGATCCTGACCCAGAACCACCCAGTCTAGCTCCCAGGTCCTTGACCCATATAAACGGTGGGAGGTAATAACAATTTGGTGCTTCCAGCCAGCTCATTTTGGGCTAATTTGTTACCCAGCAAGAGATAACTAATACGTGAGCTTTGAACTGTGTGCTTCTCCTTATGAATTGGGTCACCTGGTTCCCTCCTTTACAAGACAAGCTTAACCGTAACCGCCTTAGAGGACTGTGCTGGGAACCAAATGGGATGCAGCCTGCACTGTGCCCAGCGTCCTCAGGGGCCATGGAGATGCTGTGACTGTTGCCTGTGAGGGGCTCTGCCCTCCCTACTTGGGGTATCGGCACCACCTTCTTATATCCCTCTTTTGCCCTGCCACACACACACACACTCACACACACACACTCATGCACACACACACACTCACACCCACACACACTCACTCACACACACATTCACACACACACACCCATATGCACACACTCTCACACACACACTCACACCCACACACCCACACACACTCACACACACACACATGCACACACACAGTCACACACACTCATACACATGCACACACACCCACATACACACATGCACACACACACATTCACACACACATGCACACACACACACACCCACACACATTCACACACACACACACTCACACACTCACACACACACACACTCTCATACACATGCACACACACCCACACACACACATGCATACACACTCACACACACTCACACACACACACACACACACTCACATATGCACACAATCACTTGGCCCAGTGCCTGCCCCAGAACTGAAGTAGACTCTGCAGAACCAGTGAATGAATAAATGTTTCCTTCTATTTTTTAATCTTTGAAATTGCTTATTTACTTGGCTAGGCTGGCTCTTAGTTGCAGCACGCAGGACCTTTGATCTTTGTTGAGGTGTGAGAACTCTTAGTTGCGGCGTGTGGGATCTGGTTCCTCGACCAGGAATCGAACCCAGGCCCCTTGCTTTGGGAGGCAGAGTCTTAGCCCCTGGCCCACCAGGAAAGTCCCTGAAATGTTTTCTTGTAATTAAAATATTTTAATGGTGATCAAATAAAAGTAAGAAAAATTTCACCTGTTCATCACCTTTGCATCCAGCTCAGTAGTGTTTAAGTACGTTCACGCTGTTGAGCAGCCAGACTTCGGAATTTTTTCCTCTTTCTGAACAGACACTTTGTCCCCATTAAACAGCAAGTCCTCATCCCCCTCCTCCAGCCCCCGGCACTACCATCCTACTCTCTGCCTCTGGGACCCTGACTCCTCGAGGGACCACACGTAAGTGGACCCAGGTTTCACGGCACACAGTGCCCTTTGAGTCCACCCACGTTGGAGAATATGTCAGAATGCACCCTTCGTCTTGGAGGCTGAGTAATACTCCACAGTGCAGGGTTTCTCCGTTCGTGTTCCCTTTCCCCCCTAACCATGAGACCGTCGGGGTCAGGCATGAAGTCTTACTTATCTGCTTGTTCCCAGCCCATATCTTGGAACTTGGCCCTGGACCAGCCTGACTCAAAATGTATTTATGGAAGAAATGACTGAGATCCAAACGTCTGCCACTTGCTGGCAGGGTGGCCTCTGCAGGCGACTTGCCCTCTCTGAGCCTCTGTTTCCTCCTCTGTGGAATGGGGATGGTGACTCAGGGGGCAGCTGGGGTCGAAGGTGATGACTGTACTGTTGGGTATGCGGGCAGTATAGAAGCTTCCTGATTCTACCCCTGAGGTCAGAAATGGTGATGCTCCTTTGCCTGATCCTGACCTGACCCGATGGCCATTCAACAGGGGTCTGGGCTTGGTGGCCAGTTTGTAGTTTCAACATGGCAGCACAGGATACTTTAATTACCACTTGTCTTCTGAGATAAAGCTGGTAGGCCCCACATTCCAGACTAGATAATTCCATCGATAAGATCCCAGGGCCGAGCAGAGATGTCTTATGCCCAGGAATGCCACTAAAAATGAAAGCAGGGGAGGAATTAGACCCAAATTTGCTTTGAGCAAGGTTAATTTCAGACACAGGCTGATAACTTCTCTGGTGTGGGGTGAGGCTAAAGGCTCTGGACTTCCAGCTGAACCTGGATGAGAGGGCAAAGGGTCGGGAGAGCAGGCTTCCTGTAGTGAGAACACAAGCTATGACCTCGGGGGGCCTGAACTAAATCTTAGGTCAGCTGCTGGCTTCTTAGGTGACCCTGGGGATCTCGCTGAACTGCTCTGAGCAGAGCAGTTTCTCCACCTGTAAAATGGGGCTATTAACGGTTCCCACCATTGCAGGGGGCAGGGGTGTGGATGGAACACACCGAGGCTCCGTAGCCTCCTGGCTGCGTTCTCCTCTCTGAGCCTCGGTGACTTTGTCTGTAAAATGGGGAGGCCCTCCTCCTGCCCCATAAAATGGCTTGTTGATCCCTTTTCTCCCACTCTCACCACTTACATGTGGTGAATTGGCCAAGTTGTCTTTCCAGAATGAGGAAGCTTTTCAAATGTGCCTCCTCCAAACTTGGGTCAGGCCCTTGCCCTGAGCTCTGTGCATCCGGGCCTCTACCAGCGTCCCCACTGGGGTGGCTCGGGGCGCTGCACGCTGACGTGTCCCCAGGGCTCTGGCCCCCTGCCCCCTGCTCCTGTCCTTACCTTTCCTGCTCGGCAAGGCCACCCCTGTCTACCCAGGGCTCAAGACCAGAACCTTTGCCTCAGCTCCTCCAGCCCGCATGGCCCGTACCCAGCCCCTCACCCAAGCTCTTTCATCCTGCACCCCTGCTGGAGGAGACCCATCACAAAGACCGTCGCTGGACCATGACGGGAATACCGAGCAGATCTGAGGTTTGGTGTGATGGCAGCCCAGTCTGGCACATCCAAACAGAACGGCCCTGCACCGGCCAGGAGGGTTCATCGCCTCCCCTGGGCTCCCTGCACTTGGCCTTTCCTGTCATGTCCCACCTTGCTGGAGTCGTGAGCTCACAGGACCCCCTCCCAGCCTGATACTCTGAGGCAGGTGCATGGCACCCAGCCCACGCCTCCGTTCATGGGCCGTGCGTGTCCCTCCTCCCCGGGGCCCTGGCTCTGCCGGCCGAGCCTGTTGGGTGACTGGCCTTGGCGGGGACCCAGCTGTCCTCCGTGTGTGCATTCTTCTTTCCCGAGGAATGTCCTGGATCCAGGTTCCCACAGAGGTGCCCGAACCGAGGGGAGTGACTCTGAACTCTGGCTGTTGTTTTGCTACAGAAAAAGCCATTCTTTTGAACTTGGATAAGCTGGCCCACGAACAGGGCATAACTGAGATGCAGGAATTCCAGGGTCGATGGGCACTCACTCGCGCGGGGCCGCCCTCCCTCTGCGGGTCAGTGGGAACGTCAAGTGAAACCCATTCTAATTAAAGGGAACATTAAACAGGGGCCTTTAAAACACAGCCATTTCCGAAAATCCTCTCTTGATACCAATTAATTTCCCTGAGGAAGGAGCAGGGATGTGGCCGGGGGAGGCGGAGACCCCCTCGGAAAGCCTGGTTTTTCCACCCCCATCACTCACTCGGCATTTATCTAGAACTTCATCTCAATGGTAATTTAAAGGCCCCGGGAAGACTTCTCTATACCCTAATTCATCAACCGTTTAATGAGAAGGCTGTCCCTTGGTCAACACCACTTCCTGGGGGAAGAGATGACCATCAGCGCACTGGGACAAAGAGGCTGCGACGCTGACGCAGCCAGGAGATTGTGCTGGGGAAGCCAGGGCTGGTCTGAAGACAGCTTTGGAGGCATAGGGGTTCCTTCACTCAAGAGGCATTGATTGAGCGCCTTCTGTGTACCAGGAACTGTCCTAGACGCTGGGACAGAGCCTGAGGCAGGCCTGACAGGTGCCTTCCGCCATGTGGCTTGCATTTCACTCTGCTTCACGCGATTTGTGATGCAAGTGGCCTTGCTCTGCCTGCGTTCCTCTGTGCGTGAGAGAGAGGAGGGGCAGGGAGAAAGAGGGCTGTCTCATTCTCCCATTATGTTGTTGCTGTTGTTCAGTGGCTAAGTCATGTCTGACTTTTTGTAACCCCATGGACTGCAGCTCACCAGCCTCCCTGTCTTCCATTATCTTCTGGGCTTTGCTCAGATTCATGTCTCTTGAGTTAGTGATGCCATCCAACCATCTCATCCTCTGCTGCGCTCTTCTCCTTTTGCCTTCAACCTTTCCCAGCATCAGGATCTTTTCCAGTGAGTCAGCTCTTCTCATCAGGTGGCCAAAGTATTGGAGCTTCAGCTACAGCATCAGTCCTTCCAGTGACTATTCAGGGTTGATTTTCTTTAGGATTGACTGGTTTGATCTCCTTGCTGTTCAAGGGACTCTCAAGAGTCCAGCACCACTATTCAAAAGCATCAGTTCTTTGATGCTCAGCTTTTTTTATGGCCCTGTTCTCACATCTGTACATGAGTACTGGAAAAACCACAGCCTTGACTATACAGATCTTTGTTAAAAAGTAATGTCTCTGCTTTTTAATATACTGTCTAGGTTTGCCATAGCTTTTCTTCCAAGGAGCAAGTATCTTCTAATTTCATGGCTGCAGTCACCGTCTGCAGTGGTTCCTGTTATACTGATTTCTATAATCTTCCAATTGTCTTGGCCAAAACTGGCCAGAGCGTGGAGAGTCAGACCCTAGTGGGCTTCATGACAAAGCTAGGTGTCCATCTCATTGAGCACAGCGGCTCAAATCCCAAATACCCCCAAGGATCGGTTGCTTGAGTAACTGGATTGAGAATTCTACCACTGATTAGTTTTGTCTGCTGTGAGGCCAATAATGGAGAAGGACTCCATGCATGCTTTGCAAGTGCTGGCCCTGCTCTAAGATCTAAATTGAAGTAGCTTTTGAGGAAAAATCGTGAATGTTCCTGAACAAAGCCATTGAACTTTATCTCAAGGGCCTGGAGTACCCTGTGACACGTCCTGAGATTAAAAACCCTGTTGGCCTCACCCACTGCCCAGGGTCGCCTGATGGCCTCAGGCACCAGGTGAGGCTAAACCTCTACCTGCTGAGCTCAGCATCGCCAGATGTCTGCCCTCTGCTCTCACCCTCTGGGGTCTCTCTTGGGCCCTATTTGGGGCTGGCTCAGTCTGCAAAACTTAAGGGGGAAGTGGTGCATTTGGTTAATTAATCATCTGAGTCAGTCTTGGAAGGAATAGAAGCAAAGGAATTCCCTTCCAGAAGTGGGGCCCAGGACTCCTTCCCAGAGGAGACAGCCCACCCTGTGCCCAGCAGCACGAGGTTCCCCAACAAGCCTCTGTACTTTCCAGGCTGTTCCTTCTGCCCACTATGCTTTTCCTCACCTGGTCTGCCTGGAAAGACTCTGCTGGCTCCATGAGGCTCAGATAAAGCTTCCTGCCCTTTTCGGCCCACCGTCTCCGAGCTCCACAGCCTCCCCACGGATCACACCGCATGCTAAACAGCCTATGCGCTGGGTCTCTGTCCTCTGCTCGATTCCAGGGCCCAGAACACAGCCCAGCCCGGGGTGTGGTGCAGGCGGGTGCCCTCCGAGTGGCACAGGACAGTTGCCTCTCCCCTTGGGGCCTTGTGTCAGCTGTCATTCCCGAGTCTGCTTCTGCCAGGGCTCATGGAAGCAGCGACTGGGCTCATTTTGGTCCTAATGGTCCCAGCAGAGGACCCGTGTCCAGTTCATTCAGAGTCCGTGGACACAGAATAAAGGCCCTTGTAGGTTTTTAAGATTTACTTTCTATCATTGCTTGATAAATGTGTGGGTGTGTGTGGGTGTGTGTGTAGGTTGCTCAGTTGTGTCTGACTCTTTGCAATTCCATAGACTGTAGCCCTCCAGGCTCATCTGTCCATGCGATTCTCCAGGCAAGAATACTGGAGTGGGTTGCTAGTCCCTTCTCCAGGGGATTTTCCTGACCCAAAGATTGAACCTAGGTATCCCGCATTGTGGGCAGATTCTTTACCCCTGAGCCACCAGAGAAGCCCTGTTTGATAAATGTTGTGCCGTGCTTAGCTGCTCAGTCGTGTCCGACTCTTTGCGACCCCATGGACTGTAGCCCACCAGGCTCCTCTGTCCATGGGATTCTCCAGGCAAGAATACTGGAGTGGGTTGCCATGCCCTCCTCCAGGGGATTTCCCAACCCAGGGATGGAACCACATTACAGGCAGATTTTTTACCATCTGATCTATCAGGGTGTTTGATAAATACTTTTTTTTTTTAAACTCCTCTGAAAGGTTCCTGAGGGCATGAGTATGTGGGCTTTTTACTGGATGGCAGGGTTCCTGTCTGCCCCAGGAACTGGGGGTAGGGAGGCACAAACTGGCCTCTTTGTTGCTCCTTGGGTGTGAGATTCTCACCTGGGGCTCTAACCGGGGAGGCAGAGATGCCCAAGTCTGTTCTCCTGCCCCAGAACTTGGCTGAGCACCTCTTCCGTCTGCATGGAAATCAGAAAACAATTAGTGAAGTTGTTGTTCAGTCACTCAGTCATGTCCAACTCTCTGTGACCCCATGGACTGCAGCATGCCAGGCTTCCCTGTCCTTCACTATCTCCCAGAGTCTGCTCAATTATTGTTGATATTAGCGTACTATCAGCCAGGCTGCATTCCTCCTGGAGGCTCCGGGAGGAATCCACTTCTGCATCATTCAGGTTGAATTGAATTCACCAGATTCAATTCCTTGAGGCTGTAGGACTGATGTCTCCATTTCTTCACTGAAGAAAACCCCTGCTTCTAAAGGGCTCCGTGGTGCGGTCAGCCCCCGACCTAACTGATGTCCCTTTCGCAGAGTGAGCCAGGTGTGTGTTGTAACACTGCTTGTCACAGAAGTGGAATCCATCATATTCACAGCAGCAGGGAGTACAGGGTCATGTACTGAGTCGATGGGATCATGGGGGCCACCTTAGAATTCTGCCCACCGCAATGAAGCAACACACTCAGCGTGTGACCACCTTGGTCCCCGGTGCTCGTTTCCATGGAGGCAGCAGGTGCTGCGCTGGGCGGGCTCCCCTCCCATGGCAGCAGCAGGTGGACTGGTGGGCTGGGTGGGCTCGAATCAAGGCTCCCTCCCCAGTGATCTGGCTTCCACTGTGGCTCAGATGGTAAAGAATCTGCCTACAGTTCAGTAGACACAGGTTTGTTTCCTGGACCAGGAAGATCCCTGCAGAATGGAATGGTACCCACTCCAGTAGTCTTGTCTGGAGAATTCCACGGACAGAGGAGCCTGGCAGGCTACAGTCACGGGGTCGCAGAGTCGGACACGACTGAGTGACTAGCACTTTCACTTTCACTTTTCCCCAATGATTGAGAGCTTCAAGGAAGCGACTTAACTCTTCCAGGCTTCAGTTTGCTCATCTGTAAAATGGGATCAGAGCCACTGGTGCAACAGCAAGACAGCCAAATGAGCCAAGCAGACAAGGGTTGTGGTGGGCCGTGTAATGAGCGAGGCTGCTGTATCATGGTTTTCAAAAACAGCCCAGCTCTCCATTTCATTTCAAGCAGGGTGGGATGGATATAAAGCATGTTTTCAGGCTCAACGCATCCAGGTACACTTTAGGCATTGTTCCAGGAAAGTGTGGCCAGGGAAGGGCCTGATTACCAGATGGGGGTCCTTGAGAGACATGCCGTGTGTTGACCGGTGCCTATCCTGGCTGGAGGTTGCAGCCTGGGCCTGCCACTGGCCAGTTGCTATGAGGGGAAGAATGTCAGGGCCGTGCCTGACCCATCAGAGCAGGAACCTTGGCTGGGGAGTGGCGGCAGGGGAGGCGGTCATGTGCCTACAGCAACGGAGTGGTGTTGGCAGTGCCCTACAGGGCACCCATGACCCTGTGTGCCCCCATCAGCGACCTCAGCTTCCTCCTTGGGTCTTACTGGGAAAGCGCACCCAGAAGGGTGTTGATGGAGATGGTGTTTTCCTTTGGAGGCAAACAATGTGTATCGTAGGAGGGGCACACCTGGCAAGCTGTTTCATGACAAAGGCAGGATCGAGAGTGCTCAGAGAGCAGACTCTGCTACAACCACCCGTGTGAGCCTCTCACCTCGACTGCTAACTAGTTATGTGACTGAACTGCCCCAAAATCAGCCTCATTCTCCTCTTGTAAAATGGAGATAAGTAGGGGACTGCACTCAAAATGTTGTCATGAGGATTAAGTGAATTAGTGTGGGAATGCAATTGGCAGGTATGAGTGTTCCATAAAATCATCCTCTCCATTATCGTCTCCATCTCACCCTCACCACCATCACCGTCGTCATTACTGTCATCCTGTCACCGCTGCCACCATCACCAACGCTATCACTATCTTCATCGCCGTCTCCATTGTCACTATCGCCATCATCACTCTCGTCACCGACGTGATCATGTCCATCACTGTCGTCATTACTGTCATCCTGTCACCGCTGCCACCATCACCAGCGTTATCACTATCTTCATCGCCGTCTCCATCGTCACTATCGCCATCATCACTCTCGTCACCGACGTGATCATGTCCATCACTGTCGTCATTACTGTCATCCTGTCACCGCTGCCACCATCACCATGCCCGCGTCGGCTCCCGTAGTCGGCTCTGGCCTGGCCCGGCGCCTCGGGCCCGCTCGGCGGCGTTCGGGCCCGCTCGGCTGTTCTCGGGCTCACTCGGCCCCGCCCCCACCCGCCGCTCCCTCCTCCCGGCCGTCCGCTCCGGCGTCCTCAGGCTCGGCTGCGGACGCGGGGTCCTCAAGCCGTGTCCCTGGGCCTGGTCACTCGTCTCTTCCGGAGGGCTCTGCGGCTCGAGGCGAAAGGGGGAGGCGGGGGCTGCGGTGGCCGTGCACTAGACAGGAGGGCCGGCTTCCGTGGCAGCAGCGGCTTCGGCGCGGAGGTCCGCAACGGCCTCGGGCGCCCCACCGCTTCGGCTATTTCCGTCTCCTGCCCGCTTCGGCTCTTCCCGCCCGGCCTGCGCTGTGCGCTTGCGCAGCCGCTGCCACCGCCCCACGTTGCTCCGCGCTGGGACTTGGGGAATCTGGCTTCTTCGGCTTGGTTCGGGTATTTCCGTTCGTGCAGGCCGGGCCGGTCACTTCCGGGGACGCCCGCGAGTCCAGGGAGGAGGGGGTGGCGGTGTCGCCGCCATATTTAAGTGGGGCAGGTGCAGGCTGCCTCACTTGCGGGCCGCCATGCCCACTCGCGGTCGTGCGGACGGCGGCGTAGGCGGGCCAAACAAGGGGCTTGACCCCAGGGGCCACAGACTGAGGCAGGGTTAGGGTCAGAGCCTGAGCAAGGCCAGGAGCGTGGCTTAGAGTGCATGACTCAGAACCTTCGGGGTCCCATTTCAGGCCCAGAGAACCCGCTCGCAGAGAGTTTGGTTGAGGTAAACTAGCAAATAAAACGTGTGTCAGAGGGCAGTATAACATGTGGAGGTTTACACGGGCTCACACACTTGGGGGCAGCCCTCCGCGCAGGTCTAGGGTTCCCCCGCAGCCGACCTCTGGCCTTCCGCCGTCTGCGTCCGCGAGGTGGGCGGAGCCAGCGTCCCCTCCAATCGCAGCTCAGCGTGCGTTGGCAGGCGCGAGCAGGCGGCGCGGGGCGGCTCTGCGGCTTCAGGCTGTCACCAAGGACACCGTCAGGCGGTGAGCTGCGCCACGAGGGTTGGTCGGGGCGGGGGGCCGGGCCCGGGGGGCGGCCGGAGCTCTGCCCCTCAGCCTTCCTGCGTCCAAATGAGGCTCCTGCCGCACGACCCATCCCGTGGCTGAGGCGGCCTGCCGCCGTCTTCTGGAGCACAGTGGGAGTAGTCCGTGGCCCAGTTGGGCCCGCGCTAGTGGTGGGCAGGCTCAGCCAATGGCCTCCTCTTGGCTACCCCGGCCCGATCCTCACCCCAGAAAGTAACCTCCACCTTTTCGGGCCGTGATTTGGCGTCCCTGCCGACCCCAGCCTCCTCTCGGGTACCCTCGGCGTCCTTGGGGTCTGTGGTGTCTCATATCCTAGTCGTGGCTGTGCAGCCGTTGCCTTTTTCTTCCGCTTGCATTCTCTTTCCGCCATTCCAGAAGCCCCCCTTCAACCCTCTGGTCGTCCTCGCCCCACATTGCCGGCTTCGTTGATTTCCTTGAGAGCTGTGTGCTGGAGAGGTGCTGGGATGAGGCTGAGCGATCGGAAGCTGCAGAAAACCTCAGGTTTGGGGCGGATGAGATTGCAACCATCCTAGTGTTCTCAGGCTTAAGGCATGACTGTTCCTGGGACGCGGAGGCCTCTTCCAAACTCAGTTTTCCTCTTTCTGTTCTTCTCATCCGCTCTACTCTTGCTAATTGTTTTTGTACAGCACGTCAGGGATGGTTTTTATTGGCCAGCCTGGTTCATGTGTCCATCCTCAGGCCAGTTGCTGAGACCCTTCAGCTAAGGTCCCATCTCGGGATAGAGTATTGATTCCCTGGAGAGGTAACAGTCCACAGCTAGACTCGTGTGATCTTTGATCTTGTGGCTTCCCCACCGTGCAGTGGGTAAGACTTGATCATGAAACAAAACGCTAAGCAAAGGGGGCCATAGTGTCTGAACCGAGGAGGGGATGGCCTAAGTGAGGTAGGCGGCCTGTTTGGAGGTGGTGCAGCTAAGCTTGTCACCTTCGTGCTCACTCAAGTGGCAGAGAGGCACAGGTGGTTTGGGTGGTACCGGTGCTTGTGGCCCTTGGTCCTGCCACCTGTTAGTAGGCAGCACAGGGCTTAATGCGTGCAAAGGCCCTGAGGGAAGCTGGAGCCAGTGCTGTGGAGGGCCGGGCAGAGGAGCAGGCAGAACCTGGTGGGTGGGTGGGTTGTGAGGGTGGAAGGCACCTACGATTGTTAGGCTAGCCTCTGGGTCCTGACACTGGGAAGAAAGAGCCTGTCCCGGGAGTGAGGGAGCAGGAGTGGGCAGGGCAGGGAGGCTGAGTGCTGTGGGCCGATGGCTGGAGTCAGAGCAGTGCTGACTGGTGGAGGCAAGTGGGTAGATTTGGGAGGCTGGCGTGCTGATGAGAATAACTGGATGGATGTGGCACGGGGCAGCTGGCTGGGCTTGGGAGTGGACGGTATGAACTCGGATACAGACCGTCTGGGGACAGGCTGGCTGGGCACTGTTGCTGCTTTCCTAGATGACCAGTGCTTAGGTGTTCCTCTCCTGGGTTCTTCTGTGGCTCTGAACAAATGGTCATTTTGTCCAAGCCCTCAGTCTTGATCGCATGGTAACACTTGGGTCTTGACCTGTAGCCATGTGACTGGATTGCAAAGGTGTCCCTGGTCAGCTGCAGAAATGACTTTTCATGGGTGGCCCTCACATAGCTGTTCACATTGACTTCTTCTCAGAGGGCTGTTTTGGGAGATGGATCCCGGGACTTCTCAAGGATTTGGGTGTGGGGTCCCATCCGGATGTCTCTATGCTTTTCACGTTTGTTGTAATTTTTCCTGTGTGGAATTTCATGTTTTTATGTAGTTGTATCTGCACAGATTTCATGATGAACACAAAGATGACCAAAGATGAGTTTTCTTTGTTTCAGATTGTAAGTCACACAAGTCATAAAAAAACAAAAATCCACATTACAGGATTTTATAAAGTTCTGGCAACATTCCTCCAACCTGAGACCACTAGCTACTGGCTACCTGTGTTCATTCGTGTGCCTTCCCTGATCTGACTCTTCAGCCCCTCTCTGTCTTTCTCTTCCCTCTGATTCTAGATACCCCACATCAGGTTTCTCAGAACCCTTTGTGACCAGAGAACCGAGTGCTGTCAAAGGGCCCAGGGGACCCCCCCCCGACACCCCGCCGCCTCAGTCCTAGTCGGGCCACACAGGAGTGCCCCTGCCTTGGGGAGTGGCAGCCTTGCTGGATGTAGGAGGTGCCAAGAATGGCTCCGGTTGTGCCTGGGGCTAGACCAGCGGGGAGTGGGAAGGAGAGGGCCTGAGGCTTGGAGCGGGCCTTCTCTCGCATGCTGGTAGGAAGCCTCTGGCCCAAGCTGCTTGTCTTTTCCTGATACCAGGGCCCGAGTTTTGTAGGGACTGGGGTGACTCAAAGTGGCAGGTGAAATTGCAGCTATGCTTCTGGAAGGGCTGTTCCTAGAACTCTCTAGACCTCTAGACCAAGATCAGGCTGACACCAGCCTAGGGTGAGGTTTAAGCCCCAAGCCAGACCCCTGGTGCATGAAGATCCCCTTTTGGGAACTGCTTTTCACCCACGGTCTCTGGTACTTCCGCCATCCACTGGGGAAGAGGGGGCCGTGTCAAGGCCCCAGGGGTAGGATGGAAGGGGAGGACGGCAAAAGCAGCAGTGGCACAGGAAAAGGCAGGAGGGCTCCAGAGGTCCTGCCCTCAAGTCTGCAGAACTCTGACCTGGAGCTGCCACTGTCTGTCCACCTGTGTGTCAGCAGCTGGTGTGTCCTGTGACTAGTTACCAAACACACGTGATAGAGACCTTCCAGTTGGGGGTAATTAGGGGTTGTGCCTGGGGCCAGGGAGGGAAGAGAACAGCCCACGACAGCACCTGGAGGGCTGGGGAACTGGCCTAGCCTTGCTGCCAGCTTTGATTCTCAGACCGGCTGGAGTCTGTGGGAACAGAGGAAAGTCTCCTAAGACTAGATTCCCACCTAAAACCTTACAGCTTTTACAGCTAAGATATGGCCTCCTGGGTTTCATAAACACACAAACTCAGGCTGGCAGTGGCCTAATGGCACCCATTTGATGCTTCAGCACCCAATGGTCTTGGCTGGCTGGCAGGGCTGTGCCCTCCTGGTCCTCTCCTGGCCATTGACTTGGCCGCAGAGAGTTGGGTTGTGCTGTAAGGGGACTTCCTGCAGATGTGAGCAGGCCCTGCTAGGGGCCACATCTGTCGGGAGCCCTGGGTCTTTCAGGAGCCACGTGGTTACAGAGAAGGTGGTAGATCTGTAAGGAGGGGTGAGAGGGGTCCAGGCAGGTGGGCAGACAGTGGGTGCAGACCCAGACAGAGGTTCTGTGCATTGTTTATTGAGCACCTACTGGGAGCCGGGCCCTAAGAGAGCTGGCTGGTACCCACGCAATCACGGGTCTCAGCAACTCCATGAGGTTGGTGTTACACACACACCCCCGCCCCCAGCGGTGGACGATGGTGGGGCCTCCTAACCCGGCTACTCCTCACTGTGCACGCGCTGGTGCTGAATGAGCTTGGTGCTCTGGTGGAAGCGGCGGCCGCAGGCCTGGCAGGCAAAGGGCTTCTCGCGCCGGTGGGTGCGCAGGTGCTGTGTGAGCGTGGGCCGCTGGCGGAAGGC
>SJXQ01002728.1:210113-221138 GCA_006408695.1 Aepyceros melampus
CCCCCCCCACCCCACCCACTCAGATCTCCTGTCTCCCATACACGGAAACCCCAGGGGCTAGCGCCATGCTGACTGAGGACATGGAAGGAACCACAGCTGTGGCAGGCTTGGCCTCCAGGGGAGAGTGGCCACCACTGGCTGGGCGGGATGTGGGGGCCGCCGAAGCAAGAGGGCACACCGCCTGCCCTTACCTGGCTCCTCGGTAACATCAGACTCTTCTTTCACCCGCAGGCCCAGCACTGACTGCTCCGTGGCCCCGGGGGGCATTTCCAGCCCAGGTTCTGGAGTCTCAGGTGTGGGCTGAGGGAGGGCCTGGAAGTCGGGGGGCTCCGTCCTCTCCGAGAGCACCTCCTGACCTTGCACCTGGACCGTGACCTGGGTAGGTGCCCCCCAGGAGCTCAGGTAGGGAGCTCCCTGGCCTCCACCCTCTTGGGATCCCAGGGGTCCTAACTCGCCTCTGAGGACCCACGTTTCCCAGGGACTGACAAGGAGGGCAGGGATGCCCTGCAGTTGCTCTCCTCTGCTGACACTGCCCAGCTCCCCTCACACCATTCAGCCTGAATCCTGACTCCAGCTGATGGAGGGCTGCAGTTGGAACCGCGGCTGCCCTGGCACAGGCTTTGCTGCAGGTGACCCCTTCCAGACCGCGGGGGACTAGCATCCTGCTGAGCAGGGCGCTCCCAGGATAAGGCAGAGACCCCAGGCCACTGGCTGACTCACCCATCTGCGGGGCCCTCCTGGCTCCCGGCGGTAGCCCTCCACCAGGGCCGCGGCCTCCTCAGGGCTGCCTGGTTCTTGTCCCCGCACGCGGGTCTGGATCTCGAGGGGCAGCACGCCCAGGAACTGCTCCAGCACCAGCAGCTCCAGCATCTGCTCCTTGGAGTGCGCCTCGGGCCGCAGCCACTGGCGGCAGAGCTCCCGGAGCCGGGCCAGCGCCTCGCCAGGCCCCGCGGCCTCCTCATAGCGGAAGCGCCGGAAGCGCTGCCGTGCAGCCTCTGGGCCCAGATCCCAGACGGCGAGTTCACCCTCCTCCTCAGAGTCCTCCAGCTTCACCGTGACGGGCCCCTCATCTAGGGATGAGCGGCCCGGGGAGCCCAAAGCCGCCGGCCTCATCGGAAAGACCAGGCTGGGGCTCTTGAGGCCAGTGTCCACCCCCAGGGAGGAGCGCGCGGAGGCTCCTGGGATGGGGACAGTGGCGTGCCGCTCAGGCCAGAGGCTTCCGCGTGGGGCCGGCCAGCCCTCGCTGAACCCCTCTAGCTGGGTGTGTGCAGTCTCTCGTAACCCCCTGTTCCTGGGCTGGTTCTCAGGTCCAGAAGGCACCTCCTCTGCCCACTAAATCCCACCCGTCTGCACGCACCACCTGAGCCCTGCCCTCAGCCCTCTCCCGGCAAGAAGGACACCTACACCTACTACCCCCGCCGCTGGGCGTCCGCACCACCGCCACCTCGCCCCCGCCAGCGCCGCCCCATCACTGCCTCCACTCTCCCGCGTGTGTCTCCGACTGTTGCACCCCAGCGTGGTTTCACAGGGCAGCCTCCCTCCAGCGGCCCCAGCCCACACCTGTGCGAGGCCCACTGTAGGGCACATCACTTTGTCGCCATCCTTCCCCCTTTTCTGAGCCCCATTATCTCCTCGACCTCCTGACTCAGGTGGGGCTAGCAGGCGATGGCGTTTCAGAGAGGGGAGCCAGGGGCCCGAGACCGCTGGCCTCGGAGCCTGCGAGGAGAGCTGGAGATCCCAACCCAGCCTATTTGCCACGTAATCCTGCTATGTCGCTGTGCCACTGTGAATCTCCGCTCCCCCGTCTGCAAACGGGGGCGACCCCCGCTCCACTCGCGCTGCTCCTGCAGCTGGAGGTACGGTGCGAGCTTTGGGAAGAAACCGGCGTTTATTACGTTCGATTTCGAGGCCGCCTGATCCCGTGAGTCTGACCTTGGCTCCTCAAGGCTCCAAGTCGGCCTGAAGCCCCAGGGGAAGGCTGGGCCTCCGCGACCCTGCCGGCCCTGCGGAGCTTCCCGAACTACGTCGAATAGCAGCCGAGGCGGGCGGAGCTCGCCTCACGGAGCCGGGGCAGATCCGGGTGCCGCCATGGCAACGGGGCGGGGACTCCAGGGTCTGTCGCCGTGGCAACCCGCAGTGACTGCCGCGCCGCGCGCGACAACCCCGAGCCCGTTCGCAGGGAACGCCAGGCCCGCGTCCCGCGCCCCGCAGGACTGCCGTCCGGGTCCCCGTCCGAACCTTCCCGGCCGAGGGGGCCCCGCCTTCACCTGGGCGCTCAGCTGGCCGCACCGCGCTCCCGAGCATGCGCACTCGCCGACCTCCCCTCGGCCAGACTATAGCTCCCAGAGTGCTCCGCGCAGCAGCGCCAGGGCCGCCTCGCGCCCCGCCCCCCGCCTCAGTTTCCACGCTCGCCTGTTTCCACCCTCGCCTCAGTTTCCACTCTCCTCCCGTCTGTCGGGCCACTCTCGGGGCCGTGTCTCCCCGCTCTCCGAGCCTCATTCCAGGCGTCCCGGCACCCGTCGACGCGAGCAAGCTTCTTAGGGGGAAATGCCCCCAGCACCGCCTTCCGGGCAGCGCATGCCCCCCAGCAAGCTTCCTGAATTCTCTACCGGGCTTCTGTGAGTTAGGGCTCTGCACCAATCACGGCCCTCGCTAGGACGCCCTCAGACCCCGTCTCCATGGCGACTCCCTGCCGAGGCTGGGTCACCGCTTCCTCCGCCCTGGGGACCGCAAGCGAGCCTGCCATTTTCGCCCCCCGCAGAGAGCCGGGCCCCAGCGGTGTGGCCGGTTGGCCTTCCGCGCGCGTGCGCGGCCCGTTGACGCTCTTTTGTTGTCATTGGCGGTAGGCGGGCCCCAGGCGTCTCCACGGTAACCGGTGGGCTGAGCAGGTGGTTTCCAGGGCAACCCCGTGTACCGGGGCTGGTGTCTGAGAGAATGGGAGAGGTGGGGTGAAGGTAGAGATGCTGAGCGAGCGAGACAGCGAGGAAAGAGTGACAGTAAGTGAACACATAGTGACAGAGACACAGGCAGGACAGACAGCGGAGAGGGCTTTCTACTCTCAGAGACCTAGATCAGAGAGTCAGGGCTGGTCAGACGCGTGTCAGAATAGCTAACAAGAGGGAGAGAAGTCAGGGCCGGGATAGAGAGGAAAGGAGAGACAAAGGGAGATTCGATTTACAGCGAGACGTGCAGATCGTGAGATTCAAGGGACAAACGAGGATCAGGAGTACAGAAGCAAGAGGAGAGATGTGGATAGAAATTGGAGATGGAGTGAAATGGGTCGAGAGTTCAAGGGCTCAGAGAAGGGTGACAGCAAGAAGAGAGACAGACGGAGCAGGAGGGCCACTTGTTAAGGGAACTTACCCAAAACTTGCCAATAAGAGAAAAAAGATGGCTGGGAGTCCTAGCACCGTCTCTAGTAAGACTGCTTCAGATTGATTCCCTAAACGAAGCAACTCTTGATCAGAGTTCAGATACTGTGACGTTAGATGCTAACTTGTAAAAGGTTGATAGGTTGTACTGCTTTCTGTCCAGTAGAGAAGGGTACCCCAATTTTTTTTTTAACTACCCTGTCGGACACTAAGATGCCTGTGTGGGACACCGACAATCCGACTTGGCGCTATTATTTCAGTGTTCATTTGTTCTTTCACCTTCTCTGTTTCTTCTCTCTCACCTTCCCAGAACCACCTGTGTCATCCTGCTAGTTCCCACCGGAGGTAAATACATCTTTGACACATGCTCACTGCGTTTGTTTTTAGCAGTTTCAAAAATTAAAATTTTGACAGTCTGAAGGCAACCATTTCTCCCTGAATGTGGAACAGATAGGAAGAAAGAGGAAACAGTGAAAGAGACCCAGGGAAGGAAGGTGGTACAAAGGATGATGGAAAGAAAGAGACCAGGTCCCGGCTCAGAGGCTCCAGTGGGCCTCTCGGTGAGCTGGGCCCCAACTCATCCTGCATAGGGAATGTGAGCCTCACCCAGGCCTGGGGATGACCCGCAGAACAGCTGGTCCAGTCCATGGCAGACTACTGGGAGTCACAACCAAAGCAATTCTGTGAGTACTGCAGGTGTTGGATAGTGGACAATAGGCCTAGTGTTTACTTTATTGAAAGAGGAAAGAATCATAAAGGAAATGTGTCAAAGAGGATATGTGAGATTAAACAGGAAAGCCTGGAGAAGGGAAAGGAAGAAGAAAAAGCATCAAAGGAGTTTGCTGCAGTGGAGGTAGCTGCCCTGAAAGGATACTAACAGGATTTGAAAAGGTTTGGCTCAGAGTCAGAAATTTCGGAGCCAAGCATATCGTTAAGTGACCAGTGCTGTTCTATTCATCTCTGCATCAAAATCAGCAGGAAGACAAAAAAAAAAAAAAAAAACCTTCAAAGGGCAGATGGGCAGAATGAGTTATCTTTGAGGGTTACTATTTCTATTATGATCTTATCACAGGAGGACCTCAGTGGGAAAAACCTGAAGGATTTCAAGGAAACTTAAAAAATAAGCAGTGAAGACTGGGTAGAAGGATTAAGTGAAGATGGTTATACATATTAATATAACCATCAGGGGAATCCAGATGAGAAAATCCTGATGATTTCATTCACACTCTGGTGATCTCTTGTCTAGTAAAGTCAATTAAAAGTTACTTGCTACCCTGGAAGAGTCCAAATTATCAGATTCACATAGTTACTGATGGTGGAACAGGAAGCAAAAAAGGGAGGGGGGAAGGAAAGGTCTCTATAGCAATGTAAAAGGTAATAAAAAAAAAAAAAAAAACCCTTCAAAGGGCAGATGGGCAGAATGAGTTATCTTTGAGGGTTACTATTTCTATTATGATCTTATCACAGGAGGACCTCAGTGGGAAAAACCTGAAGGATTTCAAGGAAACTTAAAAAATAAGCAGTGAAGACTGGGTAGAAGGATTAAGTGAAGATGGTTATACATATTAATATAACCATCAGGGGAATCCAGATGAGAAAATCCTGATGATTTCATTCACACTCTGGTGATCTCTTGTCTAGTAAAGTCAATTAAAAGTTACTTGCTACCCTGGAAGAGTCCAAATTATCAGATTCACATAGTTACTGATGGTGGAACAGGAAGCAAAAAAGGGAGGGGGGAAGGAAAGGTCTCTATAGCAATGTAAAAGGTAAAAATAAAGTTTAAGGAAGAAACTAAAAATAGTGATAAAGGCACTGAAACAGAAACAGAAAAAAAACATACCTAAAGGAAGAGTTCATCAGGTCCAAATGAAGAAAAATCCAAAACTCATTAGAAAAATTTATATATATATATATATACATATATATATATATATATATACATATATATAATCAGTGGATTAGTGGTAAATCATCTGCCTGCCAGTGCAGAAGACTGGGTTCAATTCCTGGTCTGGGAAGATCCCGTATGCTACAGAGCAGCTAAGCCAATGCACCGCAACTATAGAGCCTGTGCTCTAGAGCCTGGGAACTCTGCTGAAGCCCACAGCCCTGGAGTCCATGCTCCACCACAAAGTCACTTCAGTGAGAAGCCCACGAACTGCGACTATAAAGTAGGCTCCGCTCGCTGCAACTAGAGAAAAGCCTGTGCAGCAATGAAGACCAGCACAGCCCAAATAAATACAGTTAAAAAAAAAATCAAACCCATATGGAGAATGGGAAGATTAAACAAGATGTTGAGTCTTATGAGGAGGTAGATTTGGAACTTCAAAGTGCTGAAAATGATATGTATCAACTTCGGAAGTTGATGTTAGTGGGGAACCCAAAGTGGTGTCCTGAAAAACTCATGTCCACTGAGTCAGTAATGCCATCCAACCATCTCATCCTCTGTCGCCCCTTTCTCCTGCTCTCAATTTTACCCAGCCTCAGGGTCTTTTCCAGTGAGTCAGCTTTTTGCATCCGGTGGTCAAAGTATTGGAGCTTTGGCTTCTGCATGAATCCCTCAGGGTTGATTTCCTTTAGAATTGACCGGTTTGATCTCCTTGCAGTCCTAGGGACTCTCAAAAATCTGTTACTGAAAGAATGTGTGGTGGGTCCATCTCGCCGCTCAAAAGCCAATAAACAGGCCAGCTTGGTAGAAGGGAACGTTTGCTTCATATCAGATGCTGGAAACTGGGGGTGGAGGGTGTCAGACATCTGCCCAAAGGTGGACTCCAACCCCTACCCTCACCCCCAACAAGCAGAGGGCAAGAGCTTTTATAGACAGAGGAGGGGGGTGGCTACATGCAGAAATTGCGCAGTCATCTCTAACAGTCATCTTCAAATTGGTCATCAGTGGTCTGACCAACATGATCTTGGTTGTTTTAGGGTTAGTTAATCTTCAGTTCTAGGGTCCATTTGTTCCCATTTCTTTGCAGCCAGTTCTTGGAACTGTGGCAGCTCATGTCATGGGTGTAGTCTGGTCATCATGGAGTTCTCCCACCTGGTGTTTTGGTGTATATAAGACAGCTCACAGGATATGGCTCAGAATATTATCTATAGCCCTTGAGAAAGAACTAAAGGTCCTTGACTATGCTTAATGAGGACATTATTATTATTTAATCTCCTTTGTTTTGTTTCAGCATTTCTCTCTTCTCTGATTAAACTTATTCTTTGACTAAAGTTTTCCACAGAAAAAAAGGCAGCACAGCACTTGGTGGTGGTGGTTGTGGTGGGGGAGGCAAGGACCATATAATCCTGCTCCGTTTCAAGTCTTCTCCCACACTAGAATTCGAAAGTATCAATTCTTCATCGCTCAGCCTTCTTTATAGTCCTAATTTCACATCCATACATGAATACTGGAAAAACCATAGCTTTGACTATACGGATCTTTGTCAAATTTTAAACAGGCTTTTCACTCTCCTCTTTCACTTTCATCAAGAGGCTCTTTAGTTCCTCTTTGCTTTCTGCCATTAACAGTAGTAGTATTGGCATATCTGAGGTTATTGATATTTCTCCAGGCAATCTTGATTCCAACTTGTGATTTATTCAGCCTGGCATTTCACAGGTCACTAGCATACATATAAGAAAATTACAGCTGATTAAAAATTTCGTGAAAGAAGGATAAGAAAAAAAGAAAGGGACGGAAAGCAGATGGCAGAAAAGACAGAAGGAAATTAATAGACAAGAAAGCCACCCTTGGACAGACATGGCTTTGAGCTCCCCCGCTTGTACTTAGCGCTGGGCGGGCTCCTCATAGAACTACATTTCCCGGCAGGCCCTGGGCGACCCGGCACAGCAGCAGGCGCGCCGTGCGGGCGGGAACCACGCGGCCCCTCCAATCCTGGTCGTCGGCCGGCAACCTCCGCCTCCGCGGCTAAAGATGAAGGCTGGGCTCGGCCGCCGCTGCAAAGCGGCGAATGAGGCCGGAGATGAGGAGGCTCTGCAGCCCCGCTGGGCCACTTGAGGCAGCCGGCCCATGTTGCGGTCCGGAGGTGAAGGCGGTCGGCCGCGCGGAAGCCGGGGCTCCAGGAGAAGGAGCCGAGGCGCCCATACACTCGGTTCTCGTGCGGGGGAAAGGAACGGACGCGCGGAAAGGGGGCCAAGGGGAGTCTTCGCCGGCCCCGCCGCCTTCTGGGAAATGTAGTCTCGCGCCTCCCTCCACGGCGGGCTTGGGGACTTTCTAGAGGGCGAGGGAGAGACTATGTGAATATACGGGGGAGTTTAAATTGTGGGTGAGCAGGCGAAGGCATCGATATGGAGAGAGGAGGACGGGCGCGTGACTTGTTCGGAATTCGGGGCCTTTTTCTTGGAAGCCTTCCCCATGCCTACGCTTCTGTACCCTAGGTGCAGCCCATGGGGTCCCTGGAGGTACTCTTCGTGGGTGCCATAGACACTCCCCAAAACACAAAGACCTGTCAGGCACCTTTCCTTGTTTTTCACACGTTTTCCTTCAAAAAACTTTTACTGTTTTGACCAGGTGCTACTTTCACATGGTTTGAAATGCAAAAGGGACAAAGTGAGAAGTCGGCCTCCCTTCAGGGTGCTTCATTTGATAAGCTCATAGAATGCCTCCAGGGTGCCAGGCTCTTCCGCTGGGGACTAAGCGGAGTACTCTGTAGGTGCAGCTCCTGCCCTGAGGCAGTGTGTGATGGATGCACGGTAAAGGTGAGGAGGACTTCTCTGATCAGGTTACATTTGAGCAAAGACCTGCAGAAGAGGGAATAAGCCGTGCCTATTAGAGGGAAGGGCGCCCTGCTGTGTGGCAAAGAGCCACAGTAGCAAAGGCCCTGGGCTGGAGGTGCCCTTAGCCTGCCCTAAGGATGTGGTCAGGAGTAAGCAAAGGAGAGAAGGAGGCTTAGAGGCCCTTGACAAAGCTGGTGATGACTGTGGCTTTGACTCCAGGTGGGAGGCCTGGGAGGACCCTGAGCAAAGGGGCCATTGGTTTTTTGGTGGGGAGGGCAGCACTTCGTAACTTGTGGGGATCCTAGTTCTCCAGCCAGGTATCAAACCTGTGCCCCCTGAAGTGGAAGCGTGGAGTCTAAACCACTGGACCGCCAGGGAATTCCCCCCTGACTTGTGTGGAGAAGTTGGCTGCTGTGTGGAGAACCAGCTTCTCTGTCCCGAGGTGCTCCGCAGAGGTGGCATGATTTAAGGAAGTTCCCTTCTATGTTAGTTTCCTGTCATGGCTGTACCATATTACTACAGACTTAGTGGTTTCAAACAACACGAGTTTATTTTTTTTTTTTTGATTTTTATTTTTTAGTTTGTTTTGCTTTACAATACTGTATTCGTTTTGCTATACATTGACATGAATCAGCCACGAGTACATGAACTCCCAATCCCGACCCCCACCTCCCCCCTCCCACCCCACACCTTCTCTCTGGATTATCCCCGTGCATCAGTCCCAAGCATCCTGCATCCTGCATCAAACCTAGACTGGCGATTCGTTTCACTTATGATATCATACATGTTACACTGCCACTCTGCCAACCCATCCCACCCTCTCCCTCTCCCACAGAGTCCAAAAGGCCGTTCTATACATCTGTGTCTCTTTTGCTATCTTGTGTACAGGTTTATCATTACCATCATTCTAAATTCCATATATATGTGTAAGTATACTGGTGTTTTTCTTTCTGGCTTACTTCATTCTGTATAATCGGCTCCAGCGTCATCCACCTCATTAGAACTGATTCAAATGTATTCTTTTTAATAGCTGAATAATACTCCATTGTGTATATGTACCACAGATTTCTTATCCATTCATCTGCTGATGGACTTCTAGGTTGCTTCCATGTCCTGGCTATTATAAACAGTGCCGCAATGAACATTGGGGTACACGTGTCTCTTTCAATTCTGGTTTCCTCGGTGTGTATGCCCAGCAGTGGAATCGCTAGATCCAACACGAGTTTATTATCTTAAGAGTTTGGAGCTCTGAAATCTGCAGTGGGTCTCCTGGGCTAACATCAGGGTATTGGCAGGACTGGTTCCTTCTGAAGCTCTAGGTTTCAGTGGTCACATTGCCTTTTCTTTTTTTTTCTCACATTGTCTTCTGAGTGAGTGAAATTTTTTGTGTCCTCTTACACGGATCCCTGATTACATGTAGGGCCCACTTGGATGACCCAGGATAATCTCTGCCTCTCAAGATTATTATCTTAATCACACCTGTCCCTTTTGCCTTAAAAGGTCATTTACTCATTGTTTCCTGGGATTAGAATGTGGATGTGTTTAGGAGGCATTATTCAGTCTCTCACACCGAGTGAGAAGGATGGAGATGCTCCTGCTCATCAGTGTCTGGGTGGTGGATCAGGATTTCTAGACTCTCTTCGCATTCCCTTATGGTTTCAAGAGTTTTGCTGGGGGAAGAGCAAAGTCTCCTGACAAATTTTTTTTTTTAATGTGTTCAGCCTCTTTATTTATTTTTTAATTACAGGATAATTACAATATTGAGATGGCTTTTGCTAACAGCAACATGCATTGGCCATAGGTATACATACGTTTCCTCCTTCTTCAGTGACCTCCCCGTCACATCCCTCTAGGTTGTCACCAAGCACTGGCTTTGGGTTCCCTGTGTCTACATCAAACTCCCACTGTTATCCATTTTAGATATGGTAATGTGTATACTTTAGTGCTGTTCTCTTAAATCATTGCACTCTCTCCTTCCTCCACTGTGTCCAAAAGTCTGTTCTTTATGTCTGTGTCACCTTTGCTGCCCTCCAGCAGACCTTTTTGATCTCATAAATGAAAACTAAGTGAAAAGCTCCTCTGGTTGCAAAGAACGGTCAGAAGTGTGTATGCAGTTTGCTTAGCATTAGGGAGAGAAGGGACTGGACCTGCCTCCGAGGCAGTAGTCCGCAGGGCTGCGGGCTCTAGGTCACAGCACGGGAGGGCCAGGCGGCGGTCTCGGCTCTCTCGGACTCACAGTTAACTCCCATGTGTTCCCCTCTTCAGGCAGAGATGGCATGGCAGGAGAGGCCCAGGGGCCACTGTGGCACGGCGCTGGGTACTGCCGACGGGCAGAGGGAAGAAAGCGTGTTGAGATGCATGGCTCGGGGAGGCAGCCTGAAGCCCCCGCAGTCACAGGGCTGGGGAAGGCTCCCCTCGGGATTGGCTTCCGCCACAGTGCCAAGCGGGACTGGAAGTCCATCACCCTGCACGTGAAGCTGGAGGTACTTCGGCGCTTTGAGGAGGGGCAGAAGCTGACGCAGATTGCCCGGGCCCTGGGGCTGGCCACCTCCACGGTCGCCTCCATCCGTGTCAACAAGGACAGGATCCAGGCCAGCTCTCAGGCCACCACGCCCGTCTGCGCCATGCAGCTCACGCGTTGCTGGGGCGCGCTGATGGGCCGCATGGAACGCCTGCTGAGCCTGTGGATTGAGGAGCAGAAGCGGCAGAACCTGCCGGTCAGCACACTGCTCATCCGGGACCCGGCACGCCGGCTCTTCGCCCAGCGGCAGCACGAGCAGGGTGGCCGTGGCCGGGCCGAGACCTTTGGGGCTAGCAACGGCTGGTTTGCCCGGTTCAAGGTGCGCCACAGCGTGCTGCTGACGGACGAGCCCGCTGCGGCCGACGCCCAGGCGGCCGCGCGCTACCCGGCCGTGCTGTGCGCCATCCT
>SJXQ01002728.1:221350-235003 GCA_006408695.1 Aepyceros melampus
CTTCAACGTGGACGAGACGGGCCTGTTCTGGAAGCGGCTGCCTGAGCGCATGCTTCTGGCGCTGGAGGGGACGGCTGGGCCCGGGCCCAAGGCCTCTAAGGACCACCTGACCCTGCTGCTTGGTGGCAACGCGGCTGGTGACTTCAAGCTGAAGCCTCTGCTGGTGTACCCCTCGGAGAACCCGCGTGCCCTCAGGGGCTGCTCCAAGGCCACCTGCCTGTGGTCTGGCGCTCTAACCGCAACGACTGGTTGACGCCTGTCATCTTCCAGGAGTGGTTTACTAGCTGCTTCTGCCCTGCTGTGGAAAGCTACTGTGTCAGCCACGGCCTCCCGCACTGTGCCCTGCTGCTGCTGGACAGTGCGCCCTGCCACCCTGCCCACTTGAGTGACCTCTCGGCCCATGTGCGGGTCGAGTTCCTGCCCAAGAACACGTCCACCCTGATCCAGCCCATGAACCAGGGTGTCATCACCACCTTCAAGGCCCAGTATCTGCGTCGCACACTCAGCCAGCTGGCCCAGGAGATGGGCGGTGCAGACCGGCCCTCCGTGTGGGAGTTCTGGCGCAGCTACACTGTCATGACCGCTGTGGACAACATTGCTGAAGCCTGGGCGGAGCTGCAGCCTGCCGCCATGAACAGTGCCTTGAGGAAGCTCTGGCCCAAGTGTGTGCTGGCTGGTGCTCCCGAGCCCAGCGCCGTGCCCCAGCTCCCCCGCAGCATCGAGGCACTAGCCAGCCACGCAGGCCTGGGTGACGTGGCTGAGGCCGATGTTAGCCATCTGCGGCAGGCCCGCGTGGAGCCCACACCCACCTCCCCGGGCATGGATGGTGGGTACGTCTGTGGCCCTGGGCTGCCCTGCCAGGGTGAAAAGGGCCTGGCTTCTAGAAGACCGGAGTCAGAGGCCACAGAGGGTGCGGAGGCTGAGGACGCAGTTGTGGTTGCACTGTGCCCCGAGCACCTGGCCCGGGCCCTTTCCCACTTTGCCGCTGGCCTGCAAGTCCTCTCAGAGAACGATCCCAACCGGGAGCGCAGCCTGCGGGTGGCCCGGGCTGTCCACTGTGCCCTTGCCTGCCTCCGGGAGCTGCTCCAGGAAAGGAGGTGACAGGCTCGGGCTGCTGCGGGGTCTCCAGAGGCCCCATGACGGTGGCAACAAAGGCGACGTCAGAAAGCCTGCACTCAGCCCAGGGGGGCACCCACAAAGGGTGGGCAAGTGGCCACGGCACAGACTCTGAAGGCAGATCTCTTTAAATGACCTGTGTGATTTGAGGCTTTGGCCTGATTGCAGACGCGCTTTGTCTGATGAGTTTTGATTCTGGAGGGTAGACCCTGCCACGTCTCACTCATGGTTTTCATACCTCATGCACGGCCAACTTTGTATAGTGGCATACAGAGTGCCAGGCTTGTGGGCAGTGTTTTCTGATTGGCAGATGAGCTGCGGGACCCAGGAGTGCCCATCCATATCAGAGGCACACCCTATTGAACAGCAGTTGCCAAGCACAGCCCACCGGAGCAGCCTTCCTTGTGCTGAGGGCCATGGTTGAGGCGAGCCTTTCCTGTTTGCCAGCCCTGACTGTCCGTGCCTGCGTGACTTCCCACCAGTTCTGGATGGGGTTTCCTGCTCTCCTGGTTCACCTTCCATGACTTGTGTTGTCTGAGCCTCCATTGTGCCAGAGCCTATGGGCATGTGTGGCTTTTGCTACCAGGCACCATTCCTTGCTTTGGAGATGTTTCTCCCCTGGGTTTCTGTGCCCTGGTTATCTTGGCTTCCCTCTAGCCTCTGACGCTGAGCCTTCTGTCACTCTGATGGTCTCCCAGATCTAGAGCTCTTTGAAAAATCTCAGTCATCCCTGAGGGTTCAGTGGCCTCAACGTTCAGCTTGTTCTTCTGTCCCCTTGTTGTTGTTGTCCAGTCTCTGTTGTGTCTGACTCTTTGCAACCCCGTGGGCTGCAGCATGCCAGGCTTCTCTGTCCGTCATCTCCTGGTGCTGTGCGTGCTAAGTCACTTCAGTCATGTCTGACTCTTTGCCACCGTATGGATTATAGCCCACCAGCCTCCTCTGTCCATGGGATTCTGCAGGCAAGAATTCTGGAGTGGGTTGTTATGCTTTTATCTCCCAGAGTCTGCTCAAAGTCATGTCCATTGAGTCGGTGATGCCATCCAACCATCTCATCCTCTGTCAGCTCCCCTTTCTCCTTCTGCCTTCAGTCTTTCCCAGCATCAGTCTTTTTCAAGTGAGTTGGCTCTTTGCATCAGATGGCAAAGTATTGGAGCTTCGGCTTCAGCATCAGTCCTTCCAATGAATTCAGGGTTGATTTCCTTTAGGATTGACTGGTTTGATCTCCTTGCAGTCCCAGGGACTCTCAAAAGTCTGCTCCAGCACCACAATTCGAAAGCATCAATTCTTGTGCGCTCAGCCTTCTTTATGGTCCAACTCTCACATCTGTACATGACTACTGAAAAGATGATAGCTTTGACTAGATGGACATATGGACCTTTATCAGCAAAGTGATGTCTGACGCACACTGGGGTATCCGCCTGAGTCTGCAGATATACCATGTGGGTTGTCAACACAAAGTCTGCAAGGAAGGTGTTCTTGTACCCCAGCTAGATGAGCCCCAGGTGGTGAGACAGGGCTGTCTGGCCTCCTTTCAACACAGGTACCTGCATATGCCTGTGTGGGTGCACATGCATGCTCACACACACCTACACGTACACACATGCCCACATGCACATGCTGACACACCAAGAGTGAGGTTGGGAGAGAGCATTCCTGTCACTCAGCTAGCACTTGCAGCGGTGGGCATGCTGTCAACACAAAAGCAGGCTGAGCCACGACAGGGGTCCAGACTTCCAGGGAGAAAGGTCAGATGTGGCCCCTGGCCTGCTTTCCTGGCAAGAGCAGCAAAAGGCATGGCAAGAAGAGAAGGCGCTTTCCTGAGGAGCCTGGTGACTGACTATATTAATAAATTACACGAATTGTGGGCATTTGTAACATGCTGGGTGTGGGGAGAGCAGGGTGGGAGAGATTGGTTTCAGAGCTGCCAGTCCAGAGACGGCTATGCCGGGCGACTGGTGAGGGACCCAAATCCAGCGGGGGCCAGAGGAGAGGACTGATAGGGAAGGCTTTCTCGGGGAGGTGGTGCCCAGCTTTTGGAAGCCGGGCATTTCAAAATGCCAGGCATCAGACAGGGACCTGTTGAGGCGGCCGAGCACGGTGTGGCTGGTAAACGCCTGTGGACGGGGAGGCAGGAGCAGCCCCGGTGGAGCCGGAGTGTGGCCAGCGGCTGGAAGAGACAGGTGACCCAGTGGGAGGAGATGCCACATCCTACCGGAAGGAGGGGTGGAGACGCAGGTGAGGTCGTGAGGCAGGCCATGGGGGAGAGGCCGCCCGCGCGCGGACCCATCGGCTTCTTTCCTCGGAACTAGAGACAGGACCGGACCTCAGCCAAAGCGCTCGGAGCTCAGGGCCCAGGTCTTCAGGGCACTCCATTCCTCAGCTGCCCCCTGGAAAGTGTAGTATCCGCAGCTGGGCTGGGAGGGTCTTGTGACAAGCCAAGGACTACATTCCCCAGCGGGCCTCAGAGGCGGAGCGGGGCGCGGCCGGTTGTCATAGAGCTGCTGAAGCGTCGGGTTACCCTCACTCACCTCCGCTGGCTAGCGTGCAGTGTCGTGGAGAGGTGGCTTGGGGCTCGGGAGTGGGGGCTAGGGCCGGGGTGGGAACAAGGCTCTGGAAATAGTCCGTGGGGCAGCCAGGAAACTCCTGGTCCTGGGACCCCAGGGTGTTTGGTTGTCGTTTCTGCACGGCGGCGTTGTTCCATGCCAGCCGGCGTAGCTCCCGAGGGCAGTGAGTCCGCGGGAGACAGCAGGCGCGTGCGGAAAAGGCCGGAGCAGGGTGTGCAGCTGGCCAAAGGGCGCGGGACAAGAGGGCGGAGGAGCATCACCCACTCCCTGAGTTCCTCAGCGATTTCCTCGGATCGGCGGCGCGGGGTCTGCTGGGAAATGGAGTCCGGTGGGACTGGGCCTGTCCCGGAAGCGAGTCGCGGCCCGGAAGTGATCCGCGAGGAGCTGGGCTCTCGCTGCACCTCACGGTGCGGTCAGTTCTTGTGCATCCGCGGTGGTCGCTTCCTTGGCGGAGTTTCTTTGCCTCCGGCCGGCGGATCCCAGTTCTGTGGATACACTCGGTCCGCTTTTCCGCCCAGCTCCCCCTAAACGCACCTCTCTTGAGAAGTCTTCCTGGATTTCTGCAGCTCAGGTCACCTCCCTGCTCCCGCTGCACCTGCGCGCGTGCCCCCCTGAGGTGAAGTGCAGGCGGGTCGGGGCAGAGTACTCGGGGGTCAGAACCCGGGTGTTTGGGCGCTGTTGGACTGAGCGGCCTGGTTCAGGGGAGCCCTGACAAACCCTGTTAAAGCCATGGATTGGCACGGAAAATGATCTATGTTCTTAAGTTACAGTGGTAGCAAATGACCCGTGGAAAGAAAGAAATTCAGATGCTTTGCAGACGTTACAAAAGGAAAGGCAGATGTCTTCTTCCAATTCCTTTCGCCAGAGTTGCCAGCTGAGGAGTTGCTGGTTTTCAGGATCTTTTGCTGAACACTTACAGCAGTAGCTCCTGTTTGCTGTTTGGAAATTTTACCATTAAACAGGACCGGGCCCCAGAGGAGCCTAAGGTGAAGGAAGGCAGGCCCTCAGGGTGGGCGCCCGCTCTTGCTCTGCCTGTGGCTGCTCTCCCTGTCCCCAGCTGCCGTCATGGACTTGCCCCTTCCGTCACTCCTTCCAGTGCCCCGCAGACTGCGTCCTGCACTTGCACACTTGGTCCCTGGGCCTCCGCTAGTGCCCACTGACACCTCTGCCTGGCTGCTGACTGGGCTTTCTGTCACTGAGACACTGGACATGTCCACGCTCCCCGACCAGGAGCAGCCCTCCTCCTTGGCCCAGTCTGGCCTGAACTCCTGAAGGCTTCCCTCCAGGACCCTCTCCCTCACTGTCCTAACCAGGTTCCCAGTGCAAGGTGTCCTCCACAAGCTGTCCAGGTGGCCGGGTTTGGGGACACTCTCACTCACGGCAAGTGGCCTTGCAGGGTGTAAGTGGGTGGAGGGGTCTGGGTGGTCCACAGCCCTGATTGGGTGTGTGTGTGTGTGTGTGTCCCAGGAAGACGGTGCGCGTGGCTGAGTGAAGACGGGGAGGGCAGCTTCCCCACACCTCACCATGGCAGCTGACCCGGCACCCTTTGGTCAGGAGGAGCTCGTGATCATCAAGGTGGAGGAGGACGAGGACATCCCGTGGGATCCGGAACCGTTCTCCAAGCCTCAGCCCCACAACCCCCGCCTGCTCTCGGTTGGGACCCCCGGCTGTGCTTCCGCAGCTTCCGCTATGAGGAGGCCGCGGGGCCCCGCGAGGCCCTGGCCCAGCTCCGGGAGCTCTGCCGCCAGTGGCTGCGGCCCGAGGTGCACTCTAAGGAGCAGATGCTGGAGCTGCTGGTGCTGGAGCAGTTCCTGGGCGTGCTGCCCCCCAACACCCGGGTCTGGGTGGAGTCCCAGTGCCCCGAGAGCGGTGAGGAGGCTGTGGCGCTTGTGGAGGACCTCGCTCAGATGTTTCATGAGACTGGTGAGCCCCAGGGACTGGGCTTAGGGCAGGGGAGTGTGCAAGGGGACCCAGCCCATGACCGTTGGTCCTGAGTGCCTGCTCACTGTGCCCCGGCCCTCTTTTTCCTCATTGCTGGGAAGAAGACTCAGAAGCCATGACCTGTTTGAAGACTTTCCTAGCCTGTGAGCCTCCCAGAGGTGCGAGCCTGCAGTTGGCATGGCATTTCCCCCTCTGAGGGTACTCTGGCAAATTCACTGAGTGCATGGCATGTGCCAGCCCTGTGGGTCCAGTGGGGAAGGGAGAGAGCAGGGTCCTTGGCCTGGTGGAGCCCAGTCTGGTTTGAGAGTTGGATGATGAGACCCTCCAGTCACAAGTAGGGTGTCCTCCTTTCTCTGGGGGGAGTGGAGAAAGCCCAGCCAAGGGTGGCTTTGTGGTTCGTGCTGTATGATGTCTTCACCTTGGTCTGGGTGTGCCCTTACACACCTGAGGAGGTGGCAGCCATGCAGCAGGCAGGAGAGAGGGCTGGTGACAGCCATCAGTTCCCCGTGGCCTTTGTGTACTCGTTCACTCACCGAGTCTGCAGCTCCTTTGCCTGCTTGGCCCCTTGTATCAAGGGGTGGAAACCGCAGCGCTTCAACAAACAAACAAAAACCCATCTTTAGTAAGCTGTAACACATGTCAAAAAATCGTCCAGTTCATGGGTTTTAGTATATTCACGAGGTTGTACAGTCACCACTCATGTCTAACACCATAGTGTAATCGCTTCAAATGAACTCTGTGCCCAGCAGCAGTCACTCCCCGTTCTGCCCTCGCCCAGTGCCTTGGCAGCCGCTATCCTGCTTGGTGTCTCTGTGTACGTTCTTACTCTGGATGTCTTAGTAAATGGAGTCATACAGTATGTGGCTTAGAGGATGGGCTGCTTTCATTGAGTGCAATATTTCCAGTGTTCATGGTTTTTCATGTCAATATCTCACTCGTTTTTATGCCTTGTCATATCCAGTTGTATGGTTATAGCACATTCTATTTATTTGTTTTAACTGTTAGTGGATGTTTGGATTGTTGGCACCTTTTGGCTGTTATGATTAATGCTCATATGAACTTATGTGTACTTTGTCTGTGTAGACAGATGTTTTCATTCAGGGTCCCCAAGACCACCCCTTAGGCTTAGTGATTTGCTAGGAGCTGCAGGAATCGACAAGACTGTTATAGTCTTGGTTGTCGTTTATTACAGTGAAAGGACGCAGATTAAAGTCAGCGATGGGAACAGGTGCCCAGTCTATGAGACACCAGGCATGACATTCCAGAGTCCTGTCCTGTGGGAGCTGTGTGGGTCGTGCTTAGTTCCCCTGGCAGTGATGTGCAGCAGCATGCCTGGGGTGCTGTTCCCTGGGAGGCTTGCCTGATGTTACCAGGCAGAATCTTCCAAGGGCTTTGAGGTCCCCTACTGGGAGCAGATCAAGAGCCAAACTTTTGCTGGGAGTGTGCATGGCTTGGACAGCTCAGCCCTGCTGACACAGCTTTTTACCGACTACCCAGCTGCAGCTGAAGGAAGCATCTGATGACTGTTTCCTTGGCGTTTCAGTGACTTAGGTTTCAAAGGCCTTGGGTGAGCTCTTGAGGTCGCACGTGTGCAGGTCAGAAGGGGCTGCCACCCTCTGTGAGTCCGAGGGCAATGAGGTCTCATCCAACTCAGTCCCTGGCCAGTGTCCAACCGCATGTTGACCTCTGGGTGTCCGACCCCTGTACCCGTGGGGTGGGGCTGCAGACACTAACGCTCTGCTTCCCCTCAGCCCTGGTCCAGGCCCCTCCTGAGGACCAACAGCCTGGAGACCTCGCAGAGCCAGCCAAGCCCTTCTCAGATGGAGCTCAGGTGAGCTGTGAGTCCTCCACAGTCAGAGATGCCATATCCTGCCGAATTCTGGCCCCCACCCTTCTTCACCCCAGCCCTGGAAAGGTCACTGTAAGCAGCTGTGCCCAGCAGCCCCTCGCCCCCCCATCCCCAGTCCCTCACCCTTGGGCTGGGCCCTGCCTGGCACCCTGGTCCAGGCTCACACCATCATATACAGAGTTCAGTAAGTCCCTTGTATATGAATTTGCCGGTTGAAAACTTTTAAAGATGTGAACGTGTGTTTGCATGTCCAGTCGTGTAAGTTAGTTCACGTGTCTGAGGTACATTGTCACATGTGTGCAGTCTCTACATGGGGTTGTATGTTTGTGTACTTCACAGTACAGTAGTACAGTATCTTTATTTCAAGCCCAGGATGTCTGGAAGCAAGCGTAAGAGCAGCGGTGATGTAGCTGGTACTGCTAAGAAGCGCCACGCAATAACGATGGAAACGAAAGTGAAGATAATCGAGAGAGTGGAGCGAGGTGAAAAGATGACAGATGTCGCTCGTTCGTTTAACTTGAACCGTTCAACCATCGGCACGATCATCAAGAACAAGGACAAGATCCTGGAACACGTGAAGTCTGCTGTGTCGATGATGTCAACGATCATATCCAAGCGGCGTGGGAAAGTGATGGAGGAGATGGAGAAACTTCTCAGCGTGTGGTTGCAGGACCAGCATCAGCGTCGAGCCCCACTCAACATAATGCTGATTCAAGAGAAAGCTAAAAGCCTGTATGAAGACCTGAAGAAGAAATATGGCGAAGAATCAGATGGTCCATCTTTTAATGCCAGTTGTGGCTGGTTTTATCGGTTCAAGGCCAGAGCCAATCTTCACAACGTAAAAGTAAGTGATGAGACAATGAGTGCAGATATAGCTGCTGCCCGGGAATTTCCTGACATCCTTCGAGAAATTATTGAGAAGGGGCATATTTACCGGAGCAGGTTTTTAATGTAGATGAGACAGGACTGTACTGGAAGAGGATGCCAGACCGAAGTTACATCAGTAAGGAAGAAAAGTTGATGCCAGGTTATAAAGCAGCAAAGGACAGGCTCACTCTGCTGTTTGGTGGCAATGCTTCCGGTGATATGAAGCTGAAGCCTCTCTTGGTTTACCATTCAGAGAGCCCAAAAGCCCTTAGAAATATAGCCAAGGGCTCTCTTCCTGTTGTGTGGAAGAGTAACCCCAAAGCCTGGGTTACACCGGCCATTTTCCAGGACTGGTTTTTCCACCACTTTATCCCGGAGGTAGAGATATACTGCTTGGAGAAGGACATCCCGTTCAACATTCTTCTGTTGCTTGACAGTGCTCCAGGCCACCCCCCGTTCATGGACGATTTTCATCCCAATGTCAAAGTAGTGCGTCTCCCACCGGATACTACCCCCCTCATCCAACCCATGGACCAGGGAGTTATATCAACTTTCAAGAAGTATTATTTACGTCACACTTTTCGTCAGGCAGTAAAGGCGAGTGATGAGTCAGGAACAACCTTGCGACAATTTTGGAAGGACTATAACATCTACAAGGCCATAAAAAACATTGATTTTGCTTGGCGTGAGGTTACAGCCGGCACCATGAATGGTGTATGGAAGAACCTTTGCCCGCAGTTTGTTCATGATTTTCGTGAATTCGAGAAGGTGGATGAGGAGTCCAGAGAGGTCTTCAGCAACCTAGTAACCCTCAGTGAGAAGCTGGAGCTGGATCTGCAGGAGGATGACTTCATTGAACTCCTTGCCATGCAACACGAGGAGCTCACAAACGAAGACCTGATGCATCTTGAGGCCCAGAGAAAGGATGAAGAGAGACAGGAGGAGGAAGAACGAAGTGAAGAGCTGAAGAGATTCAGGATGCAGGACATGGCCATCATCTGATGACTGTTTCCTTGGCGTTTCAGTGACTTAGGTTTCAAAGGCCTTGGGTGAGCTCTTGAGGTCGCACGTGTGCAGGTCAGAAGGGGCTGCCACCCTCTGTGAGTCCGAGGGCAATGAGGTCTCATCCAACTCAGTCCCTGGCCAGTGTCCAACCGCATGTTGACCTCTGGGTGTCCGACCCCTGTACCCGTGGGGTGGGGCTGCAGACACTAACGCTCTGCTTCCCCCTCAGCCCTGGTCCAGGCCCCTCCTGAGGACCAACAGCCTGGAGACCTCGCAGAGCCAGCCAAGCCCTTCTCAGATGGAGCTCAGGTGAGCTGTGAGTCCTCCACAGTCAGAGATGCCATATCCTGCCGAATTCTGGCCCCCACCCTTCTTCACCCCAGCCCTGGAAAGGTCACTGTAAGCAGCTGTGCCCAGCAGCCCCTCGCCCCCCCATCCCCAGTCCCTCACCCTTGGGCTGGGCCCTGCCTGGCACCCTGGTCCAGGCTCACACCATCATATACAGAGTTCAGTAAGTCCCTTGTATATGAATTTGCCGGTTGAAAACTTTTAAAGATGTGAACGTGTGTTTGCATGTCCAGTCGTGTAAGTTAGTTCACGTGTCTGAGGTACATTGTCACATGTGTGCAGTCTCTACATGGGGTTGTATGTTTGTGTACTTCACAGTACAGTAGTACAGTATCTTTATTTCAAGCCCAGGATGTCTGGAAGCAAGCGTAAGAGCAGCGGTGATGTAGCTGGTACTGCTAAGAAGCGCCACGCAATAACGATGGAAACGAAAGTGAAGATAATCGAGAGAGTGGAGCGAGGTGAAAAGATGACAGATGTCGCTCGTTCGTTTAACTTGAACCGTTCAACCATCGGCACGATCATCAAGAACAAGGACAAGATCCTGGAACACGTGAAGTCTGCTGTGTCGATGATGTCAACGATCATATCCAAGCGGCGTGGGAAAGTGATGGAGGAGATGGAGAAACTTCTCAGCGTGTGGTTGCAGGACCAGCATCAGCGTCGAGCCCCACTCAACATAATGCTGATTCAAGAGAAAGCTAAAAGCCTGTATGAAGACCTGAAGAAGAAATATGGCGAAGAATCAGATGGTCCATCTTTTAATGCCAGTTGTGGCTGGTTTTATCGGTTCAAGGCCAGAGCCAATCTTCACAACGTAAAAGTAAGTGATGAGACAATGAGTGCAGATATAGCTGCTGCCCGGGAATTTCCTGACATCCTTCGAGAAATTATTGAGAAGGGGCATATTTACCGGAGCAGGTTTTTAATGTAGATGAGACAGGACTGTACTGGAAGAGGATGCCAGACCGAAGTTACATCAGTAAGGAAGAAAAGTTGATGCCAGGTTATAAAGCAGCAAAGGACAGGCTCACTCTGCTGTTTGGTGGCAATGCTTCCGGTGATATGAAGCTGAAGCCTCTCTTGGTTTACCATTCAGAGAGCCCAAAAGCCCTTAGAAATATAGCCAAGGGCTCTCTTCCTGTTGTGTGGAAGAGTAACCCCAAAGCCTGGGTTACACCGGCCATTTTCCAGGACTGGTTTTTCCACCACTTTATCCCGGAGGTAGAGATATACTGCTTGGAGAAGGACATCCCGTTCAACATTCTTCTGTTGCTTGACAGTGCTCCAGGCCACCCCCCGTTCATGGACGATTTTCATCCCAATGTCAAAGTAGTGCGTCTCCCACCGGATACTACCCCCCTCATCCAACCCATGGACCAGGGAGTTATATCAACTTTCAAGAAGTATTATTTACGTCACACTTTTCGTCAGGCAGTAAAGGCGAGTGATGAGTCAGGAACAACCTTGCGACAATTTTGGAAGGACTATAACATCTACAAGGCCATAAAAAACATTGATTTTGCTTGGCGTGAGGTTACAGCCGGCACCATGAATGGTGTATGGAAGAACCTTTGCCCGCAGTTTGTTCATGATTTTCGTGAATTCGAGAAGGTGGATGAGGAGTCCAGAGAGGTCTTCAGCAACCTAGTAACCCTCAGTGAGAAGCTGGAGCTGGATCTGCAGGAGGATGACTTCATTGAACTCCTTGCCATGCAACACGAGGAGCTCACAAACGAAGACCTGATGCATCTTGAGGCCCAGAGAAAGGATGAAGAGAGACAGGAGGAGGAAGAACGAAGTGAAGAGCTGAAGAGATTCAGGATGCAGGACATGGCCAGGGGGTTCTCTCTGTTCGAGGAGGCACTGTTTGTTTTCGAGGCCCAGGACCCGAATGTAGAACGGTACACGAAGGTTGAACAGCCGTTCAGAATGCAATCCAGTGCTACCGTGTCATCTACGATGAGAAGAAAAAAGCCACTGCCCAGACATCCCTGGATCAGCTTTTAAAGAGGGAGATGGAATTGAATCCAGCAAGGAGCCAGAACCTGTGCCTCGACCTCAGGCCTAGTGACGTCACAGCCCGCCTGCCATCTCCTGTTGCTGACGGTCCTTCTCTCTGCCAGCTCCCCCTCTTCACCCAGCTCCACCAGTAACTTCTTGCCTGTTCACTCCATGCCAGTCCCTCTAATCAGATGTTGTGCTATCCTCCTATACTTTCTAAGGTATTATACTATAAGATTAAAGATGCCTTCTTTATTTTGTGTGTTTATTTCTTATGTATTATTTATGTGAAAAGTATTATAAACCTATTATAGTGCTCTGTAGCCAATACTACATACAGTACTATAATAGTATTATGTAACCAGTACTGTATACAGTGATATGCAGTACTGTGTAGCCAGTATTATATACAGTACTATCACAGTACTATGTAGGCAGTACTATATACAGTATTATCACAGTACTATGTATCCAGTACTGTATACAGTACTATGGCTGTATTAGGTAGCCAGTACTATATACAGTACTATCACAGTACTGTGCAGCCAGTACTATATACAGTACTATTGCAGTACTATGTAGCCAGTACTATATACAGTACTATGGCTGTATTAGGTAGCCAGTACTATATACAGTACTATCACAGTACTGTATAGCCAGTACTATATACAGTACTATTACAGTACTATGTAGCCAGTACTATATACAGTACTATTGCAGTACTGTGCAGCTAGTACTATATACAGTACTGTGGCAGTACTATGTAGCCAGTACTATATACAGTACTATTATAGTACTATGTAGCCAGTACTATTGGAGAAGGCAATGGCACCCCACTCCAGTACTCTTGCCCGGAAAATCCCATGGACGGAGGAGCCTGCTAGGCTGCAGTTCATGGGGTTGCTGAGGGTCAGACACAACTGAGTGACTTCACTTTACTTTTCACTTTCCTGCATTGGAGAAGGAAATGGCAACGCACTCCAGTGTTCTTGCCTGGAGAATCCCAGGGACGGGGGAGCCTGGTGGGCTGCCGTCTCTGGAGTTGCACAGAGTCGGACAGGACTGAAGTGACTTAGCAGCCAGTACTACATACAGTGCTATTATAGTACTATGTAGCTGTACTAAATACAGTACTGTTGCAGTACTGTGTGGCCAGTTGTGTTAGGTCCCTAGGCTAACTTTGTTGGACCTACAGATGTGCTCTTGGAATAGAACTTGTTCTTATGTAGGGGACTTACTATAGTTTAGCAGTTTCTGTTTTTGGAAAGGCTGATTCAGTTTTTGGATCTGATTCAGTTTTGGGATCAGTTTTTGGAAAGGCTGATTCCCCCCGTGTCGTTCGTTCTTTCTCCTTCTGGCTGAATTTCCATCTGGGGACTGAGTACTCACCAAGCCTACTAATTATGCCTGGGCTTCTAAGATCGGACTGGGGAGGCCTCAGTGCCTCTTCTCCTTCGGGAGAACGGAAAGACGCCTGTGGCCTTCAAGACGCCTGTGGCCTACGTAGGTGGTGATTGACATCCCATGTAAGCCAAGTTATTCAGCTCCTTTTTTCTGCTAATTTCCTAATCTCTCTATATCTGTAATTGAATAAGTTTTTTCTTAGTACGCCAACTCCGTCTCCACCTTCAAATCACCCTGGATCCACTGGGGCTGGACCCTGGCAGATTAGGACGTTTCATATCCCTGTAGAAATTGAGCACAGGCGGTGGAGGCGGCCACCGCACTTGAGCACGGCCGAGAGCTACCGCTCGCTGGGAGAAGCCACCTCGCCCCCGAGGCCAGGAGCGGCAGCTGAGACAAGCCACTCACGCCCGAGGCCAGGGCCGGTGGCCTGGAGGAGCAAGCTGAGGAGTGGTGGCTGGGCAGGCACAGGAGTACCTAGAGGAGCTATCCTACGTTGAAGGTCAGGAACGGTGGCGGTAAGGAGATACCCCTCGTCAAAGGTAAGGTGCAGTG
>SJXQ01002729.1:9385-117784 GCA_006408695.1 Aepyceros melampus
CGGAGCGGGACGCGAGGCAGGGCCGCGCGCGTCTGCAGTCCGGAGCGCAGCCCCGAGTCCCGCGCTGTGCCGGAGCGCAGCCCCGAGTCCCGCGCTGTGCCGGAGCGCAGCCCCGAGTCCCGCGCTGTATCCGCGCGTCCCGCAGCGTCTTGGTGCAGCCGCCCGGCCTCACCATGCTCCCGCTGCTCGGGCTGTGCTTTGCGCTGCCGCTCTGCGCCGGGTTGCTGGAAGAGGCGAGGAGCTGGGGAGACACATCGGATCAAGTAAGTGGAGTTATAGGGGGCCCCGAGCGGGCCCCGGGCGCCGGCTGCAGTCTCTTCCCACCGCTGCCTTCGGGCGCGTGGCTGCGGGACAGGCTACAGGACGCGAGGGAGGGTGGGATCACCCCCATGTCCTGGCACATCGTTCCCCCTTCTTTTCTCCGTCCCCAGTCTTCTGCTTGGGAGCTTCCCCATCTACTGTTCCCTCGAGGAGAGAGTCTGGCTGACAAAGTTTCTTGCGGAATTGTGTCTGCACTTCAAAGTCCTGCGGGACCAAACCTCTTCGGCTCCTGTTACCTGCGCGGGTTTCTGCTGGTTTGGTTCGTTTCTGAGCCAGAACCCTAGCTTAACTGCAAGGTTCTTTCAGACGCGCCTGTGGGGTAGAGTCTTGGCAGGTTGCTGTTGGCTTTCAGTTGTTCTAGAGAGAGAGCACGTCTAGGAAATGTTCTAAACTCGTGGAAGCCTCCGCTCTTCTCATCTGAAAACCGGGAGAACAGAGTTTTCATCTCTTATTGCTTTAGCAGCTTAAAGGTGGCCAAATGATGGCCGGAGGACGAAAAACCAAAGGGTCTCAGTTCCCCTGGTTAATACCTTGTGTATCTGTAGGATTTTTTAAATGGCTTAACCTCACACGTGAATGACTCCTGCAAATATGAACTCTCAGTACAATGTCTTATGGATAGGAAGGCTCTTGAAAGAATATCAAACAGGTTCCCACAGATATCATTGCATAGACCTTATAGGGAGAAAGGTAGGCGTTAATCCTGATTAACGTAAGCGGTGCATTTCTGCATCTCCTGGTGCTGTTTGCACAGATGTATTTAAATTGTTTAGCCGAAAGCATGCTTTTGCAGGATGAGAAGAGATAATAAGCAGGTATACTTTCTGACCCCTTTCCCAGAGCAGATCTGGAAAACAGAATCTGCCTAAACATCCCATGGTTACTTTCACGTCAACTCTGCCTTAATGATGTGCTTATCTACAAAATGCAACGATTCTTCTCTTGTAGGACTGCCATGAGGAATAACCCATAAAAATTCCAGGAGGCTGTGTGGTGGAGGAGGAATGTGCAAGCTGGCATCTATAGAGCGAGGCTGGTCTCCCCTTTGCCCTTTACCGCTGTGTGGCCTGAACGAGCTCCCCTATGCCTCTCTCTGCCTCTCTTTCCTGTCCCTCCCAGCAGGGCACACACCTACTCTTGAGCATACTTTAAGGATCCAGCAGCTAGTTTGTGTCAAGGACCTCATATACTGTGGTATATGAAATGGCAGATGTTTTGGTTAAGGACAGGGGCTTGATGCCCACTACCGGGGCTCAATTCCTGATTCAGGCGCTTTTCAGCTCTGTGATGCTGAGCACAGTCCTGAGAGCTTCAATCTCCAATTTTGTACAAAGTGGGAAAGAACAGAGTAATGAGGGTTGGGTAGGTAATGCATCTAAAAGTGCTGGGGATGGTCAGCACTTGATGTTGGTGCCGCTGAAGTGCTGAGGGAAGGAATTTAGGGTAAAGATCCGAAAACTTTTTAGGAGGCGGAGGGAGAAGATGTGGGAAGCACTGAAACAAAGATTCTGTTTATGAGCTAAGAGGAGGGATTAAAGCTCTGACATCTGCAAGTCCAAGTAGGCTAACACTGAACTTTCCTGCTCATAAGAACATGGGTTTGGCCCATGTTAGTGATTTCATGCTGTCGTCAGCCCAAGGCACCGTTTATTCTTCTGGAAAATGACTAAATCAGGAAAAAACTCTAAATATAAAGTTTTGTGAAAATTTGTGATTTTACCTTTTTATCCCTACCCTCTTAAAAAATTTTTTTGTGTGTATAAGATGTAGGACTTGAGAGCACAGCCTCTAGAACCATACTTCTGGGTTCTAATCCTGTCTCTGTGCTTATTGGAGAGTTAGTTCACATCTGTGTGAGTGCTAAGTCACTTCAGTCATGTCTGACTCTGTGACCCTATGGACTGTAGACCACCAGGCTTCTCAGTCCATGGGATATTTCAGGTTTGCATAGTGGAGTGAGTTGCCATGCCCTCCAACCCAGGGATCGAACCTGTGTCTCCTGCATTGTCAGGCAGTTTCTTTATCACTAACGCCACCTGGGAAGCCCTAATTCACATCTACGAGCCTCTATTTACCCATCTCGAGGATGGGGGTGACTAGATTACTTAAAGGATTCTGAAGATTAATTAATATACTTTGAACAGTGCCTGGCAATGCAGTTAATGCTGTGGTCTCAATAATTATGGCCTTCAAAATTATATGTGAACCATTTAAAAAAATTTGTTTTTATTGAATTGTAGTTGAATTACAATACAGTTGTAGTTGTATTTGTTTCTGCTGTATAGCAAAGTGATTCGGTTATATATATGTACATTCTTTTTTATTATATAATTTGATTGGGTCACTGTACTCTGACTTATTTGTGTTTTGCTTTTTTTTTTTTTAATCTTTTGGCCACACCACAAGGATCCTAGCTCCCCAACCAGGGGATCGAACCCACACCCCCTGCACTGGCAACACAGTCTTAATCTCTGGACTCCCAAGGAAGTCCCGTTTTCTTCTTCCATATTCTTTTCCATTATGGTTTGTCACAAGGTGTTGAATATAGCTCCCTGTGCTATACAGTAAGACCCATTGTGTATCGATTTGTAGCTAATAGTTGGCATCTGCTAACCCCAAACTCCCAATCCAACCCTCTCCCACCCCCCTCCTCCTTGGCAACCATCAGTCTATTCTCTGTGTCCCTGACTCTGTTGGTGCTTCATATAGACAGGTTCATTTGTCATATTTTAATTCCACATGTGGTGTTTGGTGAACAGCTTTCAGAGCTTTCCAGGTGGCTCGATGGTAAAGAATCTGCCTGCCAAAGTAGCAGATGCAGGAGACTCGGATTCGATCCCTGAGTTGGGAACTTCCCCTGGAGTAGGAAATGGCAGGAATGGCAGCCCATTCCGGTATTCTTACCTGGAGAATCCCATGGACAGAGGAGACTGTTGAGCTACACTCCATGGGATTGCAGAGTCAGACATGACTGAGCAACTGAGCACAATGTTTAGATGTCAGTGAACTTGTGGATTTTAATGTACCTGAATTTGCCTGTTAGCCTGCATTGTAATTCCTATTACTTGTCTTTAACTGAAAATATTACTAATATCTGCTAGATTCAAGATGCTTCTTCCCCCACACCTCATCTATAAACAGTATTACCCATAGTGTAATAAACCCACTATCTGCAGTGGTTTTCAAACTTCATCTTGCAGAAAGACACTCAGGGGCTCTTTAAGAATTCAGATCCCTGAGCCTTACTCCCATCAGTTTCCATCCACTAGGTTTGGATGGGACCCCAATGGTTCTGATGCAGGTAATGCATGGACCACATTGAGACTGATACAGCTTTGAAAGCATCTTTCAGGAAATTAATATTAAAAAGCAAGTCTTGGTCTTCCCTGGTGACTCGGTGGTAAAGAATCCACCTGCCGATGCTGGAGGTGAGGCTTCCAGCCCTGATCCGGGAAGATCCCACATGCTTTGGGCCACAACTATTGAGCCTGTGCTCTACAGCCCGAAAGTTACAACTACTGAGCCCATGTTCTGAAACCAGTGAAGCCCACACTCCCTAGAGCCCATGCTCTACCACAAGAGAAGTCAACACAATGAGAAGCCTGCGTACGCAACTAGAGCTGCCCCCGCTTGCCGAAACTAGAGAAAGAAGCCTGTGCAGCAGTGAAGACCCGGCGCAACCATAAATAAATAATTTTTTAAAATAAAATTAACTGCATTTTTAAAGAAAGCAAATGTCTTGTATAAAATCAGTCTGCTTTCAAATTGATATGCTTTCTTTAAATAAGGATGGAACTGCATTCCCATTATTGCAAAAACAGTTTTTAATTTACAGAGTAATAGTAGCTACCAGGTATTGAGTTTCACGGAGAGTTTTCTAGGAGCTCTATGTAAAAATTATAAGAAGTAATAAAGTATATAGTTAACAACATTCCAAGTGGAACCAGGCTGCCTGGGTTCAAATCTGGATCCCACTGCCTACTGGCTGTGTGTTCTTGGGAAAGTAACTTAACATCTCTGGGTCTCTTTCATCATCTGCAAGAGAGTATTGTTAATGGTCCCTACCTCAGAGGCAGGGGTGGATCTAAATTTTTGAGCGGGGAATCAAGTTTACATAATTAGCAAAGCCTTCTTGACAAAATTCTGTGCTAAAATAAAGTTAATTTATTTTTTAAATTAATTAATTTATTTTAATTGGAGGCTAATTACTTTACAATATTGTAGTGGTTTTTGCCATCCACTGACATGAAGCAGTCATGGGTGTACATGTGTTCCCCATCCTGAACGCCCCTCCCACATCCCTCCCCATCCCATCCCTCAGGGTTGTTCCAGTGCACCGGCTTTGAGTGCCCTTGAAGAGTTATTTAGCATGATAAATGACAACAAATGACACATTTTAACAGGCCGACAAGCAACATAGTTTTAGAATAATTGTTTTTTCTCAGACTTTTTTTTTTTGTAATTTATTTATTTATTTTCGGCTCTTCTGGGTCTTCATTGCTGCTCGGGCTTTTCTCTAGTTTGGTGCTAGGGCTTCTCACTGAGGTGGCTTCTCTTGCTGCAGAGCACAGGCTCCAGAGAACAGGCTCAGTAATAGCGACGAACCGGCTTAGTTGCCCTGTGGCATGTGGATTTTCCTGGACCAGGGATCGATCCCATGTCTCCTGCACTGGCAGGTGGATTCTTTACTAATGAGCCAGACGCTGCTGCTGCTAAGTCACTTCAGTTGTGTCTGACTCTGTGCGACCCCATGGACTCCAGCCTACCAGGCTCCTCAGTCCATGGGATTTTCCAGGCAAGAACACTGGAGTGGGTTGCCATTTCCTTCTCCAATGCATGAAAGTGAAAAGTGAAAGTGAGGTCGCTCAGTCATGTCTGACTCTTCGCGACCCCATGGACTGCAGCCTACCAGGCTTCTCCGTCCATGGGATTTTCCAGGCAAGAGTACTGGAGTGGGGTGCCATTGCCTTCTCCACTCAGCCACTAAGGAAGCCAATATCATCATTGTTAAGGGACTGTGCAAGTGAGGGATCCTGACGCTTACCTTTCATTAGCTTCTAAGTAATAATAAACTATTAAATAAAAAATAATCAACCCACTCTGTCAGGTAAAGCACTTACATATAGTAACACTCAGGTCTCATGAGCCATTTTTATTATTTATGAACAGCCTGGTTGAATCCCCACCACTGCAAGGAAAGCCTCAGCAAGCTTCCTCTCCAAGGAGAAGAACCTTGGAAATCCCCCCAGGCGGAGTGATGCGCCCAAGGGGATATTTCAGAGCCTGAATTAGAACCCAGGTGTCCTGAATGCCAAGCTGTGCTCTCAGTGACTCCTCCAAAGACTGCACCACTTTCATATTTACAAGTTGATGTGGTCTGTTTAAGGACGACTTTAACTTTTATCTCCTGGCACACAGATAGTGTTGAGCCTCTGCTTCCGGTAACACATTCACTGTGGTGATCTGTTTGTAAGTCCCTGAACTGAGCATTTCTGCACTTTTAACTTTTGTGATCTACTGCTTTGCATTTGGGAAAACACAGAAAATCAAGACAATTTTTTTTTTAATTCTTTGAAAAATAAAGTCAAGGCAAGATCTTGTGAGCCCCAGACCACTCAATCATATCTCCTTTATGTGCATGGCTGTGATTGTTCAGTGGAGTTGTAAGGCTGGATGGGGAAGAAGGATATTGTGGGAGAGATTCCAGAGATTGGCTCACTTCTGAACTAGCTGTGTCTGGTTTCTCTAGGGGTGGGACTGGGGAGAAGAGAGAGGAGTCCTAAGAGCTGAGCAATGAGTCCTGTGTGACCTTGTGTTCCTAACACACACTCCCCCAAAGTCCTGGATGCTCTAATGTAAAGGATCCTGACCACGTGCTGTCAGAGGTCCAGCTGGAAGTCCTGCAAGCTTTCTCTTTTTAATTTTTTTATTGACTTTATTACCATATTGCTTCTGTTTTATGTTTTGGTTTTTTGGCAACGAGGCATGTGGGATCTCAGCTCCCCAACCAGGGACTGAACCCATGCCTCCTGCATTGGAGGTCTTAACTCCTGGACCACCAGGGATTCCCTGCAAGCTTCCAGTATCTAAGGAACAGATGGTCGGTTTAGGAAGATGGAGCCATTGGATGGAGACCGGAGCTTTTTTTTGTTTCCTGTTGGGAGGGTCCCCGACCTCTTCATTACCTTCCCACAAGCCAGGTCCATGTCCCTTGTTTCTCACAGATTGAAAGCAACAGGGTGATTCACCTAAGGCTGGTTGGTTTGGGTTTTGTTATTGTTTTCCAGGCTGCCTGGAAATTGTTTGAAATTTCAGCCCACCCAACCCCCCACCCGACCCCAGATGAAGTTTCTTCTCCCATTGCTGAGGTTATGGGTAGCCCACATGGCGTGTGGCACGTAGCTGAACAACATGCAGCCCCATTTCTCCGAAAGAAAACTTTTGTGCCAGTGATAGAGAATTCCCGGAATGGAGCTCTTCGAAGACTGACTGTCCTCAGCCCAGGTGATGGGTGGCATCTCCCGTGCCGTCCAGCCTGTCCCCCTGGGGTCGGTGTCAGGTGCTGGCCAGGTCTCTGAGGCAGCTGAGTTCCTGGTCTTGGCTTCAGAATGTCCTCGGGAGATGCGGGCCAATGGGTAGATAACTTCCTGGCACAGTGCCCACTAGGAGCTCATGCTTCAGCCATTTGATAGTGTGTGGCTGAGAGTGGCCTCAGTGCAGCCACTCCTGGCTCTGTGATGGAACCTAGAGCGACAGAGCTGGTGGCAGAGCTCAGAAGGAATGAGGGCTTGAATCCGGCCTTTCTGTCTCTCGTTCAGTGGACCCAGGTCATGAAAGCACCCATCCCTAAAGGGAACGTGTGTATTGTATTTCAAATACCCCTCACTCCTCTCCTCCCTTCCCACGCTCTTCCCCATCTGTGGACTTTCTGGAATGCTTTCTCTTCCCTCCTGATCCTGATCCAACCCTGTGATTGATCCTGAGGGGAAAATACCATCTCTTTTATCCAGATGATGAACATTAAGCTGTTTTTCACCTGTAGTTGGACCATCTGATGGTGGGATAGATGGGGATTCTAGTCCCCCAGCTCCGATGGGGTTATTGCTACATTCCTGGTGCAAAGGCAGTCTTCAGTCACCCATGCACATTCTGGTGGTAAATGCTGCTTGGTCCATGTGAGTTGAAGAGGCAGATAATGAGTGATTTCTCAGCATGGTTCTCATGTTGAACCTGATTCTCTTTAAATTTGTCTTCCCCCTTTATTCCACTGCAGCCAACATCCTACACACCGACTTCAAGCCATCCCTCCATCGTAGAGCCTCTCGTGATCACTTGAGAGTGTAGTGAACTCTTTTTTTTTTTCCCATTTTCTTCATAACTTATAAAAATTACCTTATCTGGTAAGTTTTCCTGAGTGTATTTTCTTTGAAGTTAGGTGGTATAGTCAGTCCTTCACGGCAAAGATTGTGGCTGATACTTGTTATTAAATACTGTGGTCTGGACATCTGTTCTGGCACTGGAGAAGTAAGCTCAGCTTGGAAGGAGTAGAAATTCCTATCTGAGCCATCTCATAACTCTGTGATTTGGGGTCCGTGCTCTGAGGTTATTTATTATTCAGAACACTCCTTGACTTTAAGCTGGATTCAGTTACCTGTCCTTAACCCCCACTTCCAGGTTCTTACAGGGGAACAGGAAAGTCTCAAACAATAAAAGGGGTCAGGAATTCCCAACCAAAAACAATGAAGATGACATTAGTGTCATTTCCACTTCTAATCCTAGCTGGCACCAGGAATCTCTGTGCACCAGGAAGTTTTGATTCTGGTTTGGTCTGTGTCTAAATCTGGACTCAAGTGTTGCCATGGTGATCCCCTGAGATATCAGATAGCCACCTCAAAAATTAAAAACCAACTTCTCTTGTTCTCCTGAATACTTGTTTATTTTCTTGGAAAACCTATTATTCAAAGGAGGGTACTTCAAAGAGAATACTTTAGATCAACCAGAGAACATAATACCTGAGCAGGACCAGGCTTCCCTTCTGACCAAGGTCAGTTATTTTAAGTGGTCCCCAGCCGATTCCACAATTTTAGGAAGGGAGAGGCCTGAGATGAACCTGCAGAACTGGTGGACACCTTGCCCAGGACACTGATTCTAATTTCCTTTGGACCGTTCAAATCATTCCACCTCATTTTAGAAACAGAAAGCAGTAGCCTCCTAGCGACTGGCGTCAGAGCACATGTCAACTGAAATCCTATACTAATTCTTCCTATTCCATGTTCTGTAGAATAGGAGACTCTACGATGGCTTGCAATTGTAATTTACAGTAGCACATGTCTGTTTTCAGAAGGGATCAGAAGAGGATTATGATGAAACCAGTTTTTTAGTTTACAGAATGGAAATATCTTTATTGTTTTTTCTGTTTGCAAGTGATACAAAACTAAGGTACTACAGAAGAGTTTAAAGAAAAAAATTCAGACATCCAGAATTTAATTGCCATTAAAATTTTGGGTGCATTCTGCACATACAGACACTTATACTTAAAAAATGAGATCGGTAAAGATAGCATTTTGTTACCTGATTTAATCATTCAAAGTGTGTCTGACTGTATCAGTGAGGACAGGCCAGGCTGAAACTGGGGTAAGAACCCCCAAACTGCAATAATTTAAATGACAAACATTTATTTCTTTTTTAAAAAACTTTTTGTTTTGTATTGGAGTATAGCGATTACAGAGAAGGCAATGGCACTCCACTCCAGTACTCTTGCCTCGAAAAGCCCATGGACAGAGGAGCCTGGTAGGCTGCAGTCCATGGGATCGCTAAGAGTCGGACGTGACTGAGCGACTTCACTTTGACTTTTCCCTTTCATGCATTGGAGAAGGAAATGGCAACCCACTCCAGTGTTCTTGCCTGGAGAATCCCAGGGACGGGAGAGCCTGGTGGGCTGCCATCTATGGGGTTGCACAAAGTCCAACATGACTGAAGCGACTTAGCAGCAGCAGCAGCAGCATAGCCAATGAACAATGTTGTAATAGTTTCAGGTGGACAGCAAAGGGACTCAGCCATTCATATACATGCATCCATCCTCCCCAAGACTCCCCTCCCGTCCAGGCTGCCACATGACCTTGAGCAGAGTCCCCTGTGCTACACAGTAGGTCCTTGCTGGTTCTCCATTTTAAATACAGCAGTGTGTACATGTCCATCCCAAAGGCCCTAACCATCCCTTCTCTGCATCCTTCTCCCCACTACCTGGCAACCATAAATTAGATGAACGTTTGTTTCTTGCTTGTATGACGTCCATCTTGAGGTGTCAGTGGAGCGAGTGTAACCTTAGGCTTGATGGAGCAGCAGCCTCTCAAATGTTACTACTTACTGTGCAAGTGAGAAAAGGCAGTTCTGGAGAATCTCATACCTTCCATCGAGTCCTTGGTGGAAAAGTGACAGAGGCCACTTACATTCATAAGTTATTGGCCAGAACCAGTCATGTGGCTGTCTTCCCACCAAGGGCCAGGAAATGCAATCCTTCCAGCAGACAGCTAGAGAAATATTTAGTGAACAGCTCAGAAGTCCGGTAAAACTAACATTTGATGTCAATAAATATAGGTCCACACCATTATTTTTAATAGCTGTATTCTGATTAATCACTATATCATAATATGTTTAACCAAACCACGTTTAAATAATATGTTAGGCTACTTCCAAGGATCAACAACTGTTTTAAAAGTTGCAAAGAAGTCTTTTCCTGCTTCATTTTTTTTGTATTGACACCCCCCCCAGTTGATACTTTTCTGAAAGTACGATTTCTAAATTAAAAGGCATGCATACTGGTGGGAATGTAAAATGTTACAGCTACTTTGCAAACTGGTGTATCTATTTCTCAAAAGTTAAATTTACCATATGACCCAGGAATTCCACTCATAAAGGAAATAAACACAGAGACATCTATGTGAATAACCATGCAAGTTCCACAGTATAAATAATAGCCAAAAGGTGGAAATAACCTTAGAGTCTGACAACTGGGAAATGGATAAACACACTGTGATGTATCCACACAATAGAGTATTATTCCGACATAAAAAAAGAATGAAGTGCTAATAAATCTATAAGATTATGCTAAGTGGAAAGGGCCAGTAAAAAATGACCACATATTGTACGATTCTATTTATACAAAATGCCCAGGATAAGTAAATCCATAGAGACAAAGTAGATTAACGGGTGCCTAGGGCCTTATTTAACTTATATGCAGAGTACATCATGAGAAATGCTGGGCTGGAAGAAGCAAAAGCTGGAATCAAGATTGCCAGGAGAAATATCAATAACCTCAGATATGCAGATGACACCACCCTTATGGCAGAAAATGAAGAGGAGCTAAAAAGGCTCTTGATGAAAGTGAAAGAGGAGAGTGAAAAAGTTGACTTAAAGCTCAACATTCAGAAAACAAAGATCATGGCATCTGGTCCCATCACTTCATGGGAAATAGATGGGGAAACAGTGGAAACAGTGTCAGACTTTATTTTGGGGGACTCCAAAATCACTGCAGATGGTGATTGCAGCCATGAAATTAAAAGACGCTTACTCCTTGGGAGAAAAGTTATGACCAACCTAGATAGCATATTGAAAAGCAGAGATGTTACATTGCCTACAAAGGTCTGTCTAGTCAAGGCTATGGTTTTTCCAGTGGTCATGTATGGATGTGAGAGTTGGACTGTGAAGAAAGCTGAGCACCAAAGAATTGATGCTTTTGAACTGTGGTGTTGGAGAAGACTCTTAGAGTCCCTTGGACTGCAAGGAGATCCAACCAGTCCATTCTAAAGGAGATCAGCCCTGGGTGTTCTTTGTAAGGACTGATGCTGAAGCTGAAGCTCTAGTACTTTGGCCACCTCATGCGAAGAGTGGACTCACTGGAGGGGACTCTGATGCTGGGAGGGATTGGGGGCAGGAGGAGAAGGGGATGACAGAGGATGAGATGGCTGGATGGCATCACCAACACAATGGACATGAGTTTGGGTGAACTCCGGGAGTTGGTGATGGACAGGGAGGCCTGGTGTGCTGCGATTCATGGGCTCGCAAAGAGTTGAACACAACTGAGCAGCTGAACTGAACTGAACTGAGGCCAGGGAAAAGCTGGGGTTTGGAAGTGACAAGTAAAGCAGAGTTTCTTTGGGGATAAAAATGTTCTAAATTGATTGTGGTGATGGTTTGCCCAGCTCTGTGAATATATTTTAAAAATTGAATTGTGCACGTTAAAAGAGCGAATTTTATTGTTTGTATGTTATACCTTACAAAGCTGTTAAAAAAAGTTTATGCAAAGTCTAAGTGTATTTTCCAAGGTTTTGATTGACATTGTCATACTGTCCTCCAGGAAGGCCGACTTATTACTCACAGCAGTCGAGTCCACACTTCTGTTCTTTAAACAGTGATTTATCTTGAGAAATGGTTGGCAACCAGCTAGGATTTCTGCATGAGTCCACAGGGGCTGGTTAATTATTAGATGATTTTAAAAACTAAGGATGCTATCACCTCCCTGTGCCCCTCCTCTGCCGGTGGGAAAGTATAGCAAATCATCCAGAAAAAACACAATAAGAAAGTTCAAGGCAAGTTCAGTTTTGCCTTCAGAACTTCCTGGGGTTTTGACCGGAATAAATGAACCCATCAGAGGCAAGCAGACATGTTTACTCATTGTAACAGACACAACAGCGAAAAGTTGATTTTCAAGCCAAAAATAAATGGAAACCAAATACAAATACTCTTCTTTTTTAAAAGATTTTTCTTTTGATGTGGACCATTTTTCGGCCTTTGTTGAATTTGTTACAGTATTGTTTCTGATTTATGCATTGGAAGGTGAAGTCTTGCCCACTGGACGGCCAGGGAAGTCCCTGAATACAGATATTCTAGTGAACTCTGTTCTGGTCATTTCATCTGCTCCCCTAACAGATGTAAGAACCCTCAGATGAGGAGGTGGTGTGATATTGTGGGTTAAGCAGCCAGCCAGGCCTGAGAAGCATGAATTCTAATCTTGTTCTGGGTGCTTCCTGGTTCAAAGTCAAAACTGCTTTTCAGGTGGTGGATAACCCTTCATGTGCCTTCATGGGCCTTAACTCTCTTTGTGTAACTAACTCACATGAGAATGACCTCATAATCGTATTTCATGTCTCTTTCTTCCTTCTAGGTTGGACTCAGGATCCCAAGGCAAGTCAGGCTGTTGCAAAGGCTGGTACGTATATTTACATAAATTCTCTTAAAAGTCTGTACCCCTCACGAGTCTGTGTATTTGGAACCAGGTAACAGCTATGCTCACAGCTACTGCAAACCTTATAGTTGCATGTAGAAGAAATTGAACGTGAAACAGCATAGCTTTTTAAAAAATGTTTATTATGATGATATTGTCATGTTCTTTTTTTTTTTTTTTTTTGGCTTCACAACATGGGGGATCTTAGTTCTCCAACCAGGGATCAAACCCTCACCTCTTGCATTGGAAGCATGGAATCTTATCCAGTAGACCACCACGAAGTCCCCAGCATAGGTTTTATAAACCTTTCTTTGATAAACTTTTTCTTTAAGTGATGTTTTTTCTGAAAAGAGACCTGATTATTCCAGTAGAAGTATAAGGATGAAGTGTGAAATTTTCAAAGACCTTCTTAGAAAAAAGCTAACACCTAAGTGAACCTTTCCTTTTTTTAATAATGTTCTTACACAAGAAATAAAGGTGGTGTTAGGAAGCAAACAGAGGAAGCAAGCAGAGGATTCCCATTTGTAGATTGAAGCTTCGTGTGATAGAAGTTAGGCCAGGCTCTCTGTGTATGCTGCAAGCTCTGGATGGAACTTGGGAAGACGTTCAGGATTCTAAGTGTTTATTTGAAATGACCTCAGTCCTTCCTTCCCACGGTGTGTACAGTGATGTATGCAAGTGTGGGTTCACACCTCCAGGCTCTGAGGCTACGGAATCCTCTGCACACCCTCAGGGATAAGCCATAACCCCAAGCCGTTTACCCCCTGCTCCTGGCTGGTGTCTGAATTCCTGCTGAATTGCTCATGACCAATGTCACAATCATTCCCACCTTTATTTGGACCGGGACTTTGTATTCTCCTCATTTTCTGCATGGCTTCTTCCTCCCTGCCCACCCCCATCCTCCCAATCCTGCCTCCCCAAATTTATTACCCTCAGTCTTTTTCTGTTTTTCTGCATATTCACATAATCATAAACAGACATATGTGTAAGGTATAGTTTGGGCTGAGGCAGAAAAGGAGAGACGACCTCAATGGAAGTAGATGACCTTTATACAGGCAAGGAGGGGTGACAGTTGGCCTAACAACCAGATTGAGCACCCAGAGGGATCAGGGAGGCTCCATATTTATAGGGAGGTTTATGGAAGCGATAATGGAAACGTTAGTCAGGCGGGATGTTTTGGGTATTCTTTAGTTGAGATGGCATTTGTAGTTGGACAGGGGTGATAAGTCTTCTGGGCAGGTGTAGGGGGTGGGAGGTTTCTGGACAGGGGGTGATAAGTCCCAGATAGATGCAACAGGCCTGGAGCATCAGGGCGGGACCTAAAGTTCGATTTTGTTTTCTCCAAAGTTAGATGATTCAGCTAGGGCCTTTGGGACTTGTTTTCTTTTCTAGGCCCAAAGACCCCTTCAATATGTGAACATAAATGGGGGGGGGGGTGCACGACACCTACACACCTGATACCTGGTTGGTTTGACCACAAGAGGGGTACTGAATACTGAGGGGGTCTCTAACCTCTAGGATCTAATGTCTGATGATCTGAGGTGGAGCTGATATAATAACAAAAAAAATAAACTGCACAATAAATATAATGCACCTGAGTCATCCTAAACCATCCCTCAGCCTCCTGGTCCATGGAGGAATTGTCTGCCATGAAACAGGTTCCTGGTGCCTAAAAGGTTGGAGACTGCTGTGGTATAGCACAGGGAACTCTGCTCAATACTCTGTAATGACCTATATGGGAATAGACTCTAAAAAGGAGTGAATATATGTATGTGTATAACAGCAGAAACTAGCACATCATTGTGAATCAACCATACTTCAGTTCAGTTCAGTCACTCAGTCATGTCTGACTCTGCGACCCCATGGACTGCAGCACACCAGGCTTCCCTGTCCATCACCAACTCCTGGAACTTGCTAAAACTCATGTTCATCAAGTCGGTGATGCCATCCAACCATCTTATCCTCTGTCGTCCCCTTCTCCTCCTGCCTTCAATCTTTCCCAGCATCAGGGTCTTTTCAAATGAGTCAGTTCTTCACATCAGGTGGCCAAAGTATTGGAGCCTCAGCATCAGTTCTTCCAATGAATATTCAGGACTGATTTCCTTTAGGATTAACTGGTTGGATATTCTTGCAATCCAAGGCACTCTCAAGAGTCTTCTCCAACACCACAGTTCAAAAGCATCAATTCTTCAGTAAAAATTCATAAAAAGGGAGGAGCCCTTGCTCCCAGCAAGACATAGGTACACTTATTCATTCATTCAAGGATTTTGTTGAGTCCTCACTGTCTGCCCAGCACTGTTCAAGGCATTGGGAATCCAGCAATGGACAAACAAGCAAAAGACACTATCTTTCATAGAGCTTGAATACTAAAGAGGGGCAGAGATAGGCAAAGTCTATAAATAAATGGTTAAATGTGTTAGGAATGGAGAAGATAAGTACCACTGAGGAAAAAAAAACCAGCAGAGGAAGATGGGGACCCTTGTATACATTTTGAGATTTTGAGATTTTTCATATTTGCTATCAGACAGTGGAACCATGTAAATCCAGCTGCTGTTCCCTGAATGCTGACCACAGGCCAGGTGTTGTCCTGAGTATCTCTTGTGTTCTAGCTCAGCCAAATACAGACACTTTTACAGACAAGAAAACAGAGTCACTTATCCAGGATTACACTTTCCATAAGAGGTGATCGAATAAGGGTTTTGAGTCCCAACAGTCTGGCTTCTGAGTTTGTGCTCATCACTAATACACCCAACTGCCTTGTCACCTGAATGTATTTGTTTCTTATTATTTTCACTCAACAGTGCCTCAGCTGGCCTAAATCTGTCCCTTCTTCTAGGTGATAAAAAATATACCATGTCGTTGGCACAACATAGTTTATCAAGCATTCTACTATTGAGCTTTCAGTATGGTTTCAATTTTTTGGCCTCTGTATACGCTGCTGCAAAAACCTTTTTGCTTTTTCTAGTAAGTGGATGCTTTTACTTTCAGTAGGAGGGTTGCTGAATCAAAGTGTACATACATTTTTTAAAATTTTGATAGATGTAGGCAGACTAGTTTTTGAATACTCCTAGTACTTTCTGTCTTAATTCCATTTCTATCAGCAATGATGACTATGCACATTTCTACCAGCAACAATGAAATTACTCTCTTTGATTTGTCAGTCTCTGAAATATAAAGTGATATCAGTCCTTCAGGGTGTATTCCCCTGACTTATGAGTTTGGATTTTTCTCTGTACAGAGTCGTTCTTCTATGAATTGTTTTTCAGGTCCTGCAGCCATTTTTCAATTGTGATTTCTTTTCACATTTTTCTTGTTACTTAGTCCCTAAGTCATGTCCAATTCTCTGCGACTGCACGCACTGTAGCCCACCAGGCTCCTCTGTCCATGGGATTTCCTAGATAAGAATACTGGAATGGGTTGCCATTTCCTTCTCCAGGGGATCTTCTCACCCAGGAATAGAACCCACGTCTTCTGCATTGGTAGGCGGATTCTTTATGGCTAACCCACCAGAGAAGCCCTCTCTTGTGATTTTTATCTCCTGATTGTCAGTATGGGCTTCCCAAGTGGCATTAGTGGTAAAGAACCCATCTGCCAGTGCAGGAGACAAAGAGAAATAGGTTTGATCCCAGGTCGGGAAGATTCCCTGGAGGCATGGCAACCCATTCCAATATTCTTGCTTGAGAAATCCTGTGGAGAGGAAGGAGCCTAGCAGGCTACAGTCCGTAGAGTCGCCAAGAGTCGGAAGTGAAGTGACGTCGCTCAGTCGTGTCCGACTCTTTGCGACCCCGTGAACTGTAGCCTGCCAGGCTCCTCCGTCCATGGGATTCTCCAGGCCAGAATACTGGAGTGGGTTGCCATAGAGTCGGACGTGACTGAAACGACTTAGCATGCACGCACGCACTTATCAGCATGTGGGAGATCTCTGTGTGTTTTCGATACTCTGTATTCTGAATTGGAAGAGTTCTTCCCTAAGTCTGTCATTTGTCTATTAACTTTGTTTATGAAATATTTGTCATTGTAAAGGTTTTAATTTCCTGAGTAATAAATAAGTTTATCTTTTCTTATTTTCCCTCATAGTTACAAAGATTTTCTTGACCCTTTGACTGTGTCATATAATCTCAGATTTTTCTCTAGAAATCTAGGAATGTTGAAAACCTCTGTTTAACAAGTATCACATAAATTTGTTCATGTTGATTCGCTTACCCATCCAGACAGCACCAGAATGATCTTTCCAGCATGGGTCTGGTGCGTCACTCTCACAAGTGTCTTCCGTGGCTTTGTGACTTCCCTGGCGGCTCAGTGGTAAAGAAGCTGCCTGCCAATGCAGGAGACTTGGGTTTGATCCCCTGGGTCAGAAACATCCCCTGGAAGAGGAAATGGCAACCCACTCCAGTATTCCTGCCTGGAAAATTCCATGGACAGAGGAGCCTGACATGCTACAGGCCGTGGGCTCGCAAAACAGTTGGACACGACTTAGTGACTAAAATGAAAGTAAAAAATCAGTGACTTTGTATCACCTATCAGATTAACTCTGAGGATGTCTAAGCCCACCCCCTACCCAACCCCCGCTCCGTGATCTGGCTCCTGCCTGCCTCTGTAGCCTTAGTGTACCCAGAGTTTCCTTCTATTTCACGTTCTAGCTGTACCACACTAATCTGAACGTTGTCTACTCGATTAGTGAAGAGGATGTGGTGGCAACAGCTGAGATCTTCCTATCACTCCCAGCTCATGGACCCCCCCGGGACATGCTTTGATTTTATTCTGCATTAATTAGATACCCTTTGAAGGAAGCTCTCTGCTATCACAGATGCCAACAGTGTTTATGTTTTGAAAAGCAGGAGTATCTTTTTGTCGGAGTCTCCCTGGTGCTCGACAACTACTGGCTTGGTTTTCCTAGAATAATTTACTGTCATACCTCCCGATGGCAGAGCCACGTCTTGGCATCCCCTTTGTAGCAGAGATTCTAAAATTTGCAGCTAAGATTTGTTTTGAGCGGATGTGGTCAGACACGCAGATACAGAAATGACCATCACGAAGGAGGAGGTTTACACTCAGGTCCCTAGGGACGAGTGGCATGCAGGGCCACGTGGAGAAGCACCAGGTCACTCGGGGCAGCAGGGTCAGAGGGGAGAGCGTGGCCAGGAGCCTTTACTGGGGGTTTTGCAGGAAGGAATTGATGAGTCAGGTTAGGTGTGCGGAGTAACCATAGGGCTGGGTGGTGGTTTAGTCACTCAGTTGTGTCCAACTCTTTGTGACCCCATGGACTGTAGGACTGGATAGCTGAAATTATCTTGGCAGGCTCTGGGCTACACCACGGGGTGATTTGGGGCCGGGGGAATATTGGTTGGTGTGCAAGGGCTTGGCAAAGTAGGTGGCTGGGATGGGGGTGGTGCTGTTACTGATTGGGTGTATCTTGAAGCTGTGCTCACAGGGCAACGTTTGCTATCTCCAGGAATCAGCTGACCCTCGGAGGGGCGGAGTAACCTCTCCAAGTTCAAATCCCCAGATGCCGATGCATCAAGAATATAGAAAATAATATAACAATGTAAAATGGATGTCCTGTGAATTAGGCACACAATCCCTACTCCTACCCCAGAAGACAAATGGAAAGGACATACAAAAGACCCACCCCACCCCTACTGCCACCAGCATAACTCAATAACATACTCAGCAGAAACCTACCTCTTCTTTTGTTTAAGTTTTTAAAAAATAATATTTATTTATTTGGCTGTGTTGGTACCTGGGATTTTTCTGCAGTGCACCAGGCTCAGTTGCCCCTTGGCATGTGGGATCTTAGTTCCCTGACCAGGGATTGAACCCACATCCCCTGCGTTGGAAGGCAGATTCTTAACCACTGGACCACCGGGGAAGTCCCTGTCTCACTAATCTTTAAAATTACACTCAGCCTAAACATTCACTTTTTTTCTTTAGAAGGTAATGTCAATATAGGGCTTCCTTGATGGCTAAGTGGTAAGAATCTGCCTGCAGTGCAGGCGATGTGGATTTGATCCCTGGGTCGGGAAGATCCCTTGGAGAAGGAGATGGCACCCCACTCCAGGATTCTTGCCTGGAGAATCCCGTGGACAGAGGAGCCCAGTGGGCTATAGTCCATGGGGTCGCAAAGAGTCAGACACAATTTAGTGACTAAACAACTACAGCAACTCTGTCTGTATACACAGCTAATAAAATGTAGTAACAAGCACTTTATAACCTATAAACATGACCTATATATTAATATTTGTATGCTGACTACAATCCCAGTTTTCAGTAATTCAATTTTTCTGTAGTATTTCTAAGTATTAAAACATTGCTATTTTTCTTAGTGCTAAGAAAAAGGGATATAGAAAAGAAAATACAGTCAATTCAGCAGGTAGCATGGGGCTGGCACTGTTACTTCACCGAGAGCTAGTAATGTATGTATCTGTCTCCCTACTCCCATCTTAAAATTCATCTTAAAAATTTTTTTTTTATTTTTTGGCCACAAAAAAGTGAGTGAGTCCTCTATGTTTTTAAACAACTCACATGGACATGCAGGATCTTAGTCCCCTGATCAGGGACTAAACCCACATCCCCTGCACTGGAAGCTCAGCGACTTAACCACCGGACCACCAGGGGAGTTCCATCATGGTTCATCTTAAGAGATTATAGAATTTTTTTTCTGAATATAGGTGATAATTGCCTGTTGTGTTTCCTCTCTAAACAAAATGAAATATCACCCATAGAATGTATTACTGCAAATAGGCAATTCAGAGCTGATGACACCCTCTGTCTACGGAGGGGAAATTATTTCCCCAAGGTGGTAAATACAGTCCTCAGGGAGGTGCTGTGTCTGGAGGTCTTCTGCTTCATGTAATAGCAGCATGAACTTTTTCTAGATAAGAAGAAGCATTAAAAAAAAGAAGAAGCAACACTGAGGTTTATTAATAGTTAAGATCTCTGGACTTGGGGCTTCCCTGGTGGCTCAGATGGTAAAGCGTCTGCCTGCAATGCTGGAGACCCAGATTCAATTCCTGGGCTGGGAAGATCCCCTGGAGAAGGAAATGGCAACCCACTCCACTATTCTTGCTTGCAGAATTCCATGGACAGAGGAGCCTGATGGGCTACAGTTCATGGGGTCGAAAAGAGTCAAACATGGCTGAGCAACCTCAGTTTCCTCTTTGGACTTGGAGCCAGCCAACTGCCAAGCTCCATCAAGTGGGGGAGCAGATTAGGTGGTTTCTGAGGTTCTCTTCCACCTCTGAGATGATTTATTCTAGTGGTTGAGGAACAATTGTTAGCCCAGAATAAAACAGCAGGAGGATAATCCTCTGGGAAGCAGCCTGGCTTCTGGCACTGCCCGTGGCAGACACTCCCGGTCACCTTTCCAGTTGGCATTGTGGGTGATTCGGGATGTCTTCTGTGTGGCTTGATCTTAAAAAGCTCACATGAGTCACACAGCAACCTCTGATCCCTGACTAATCAAGACCCTCCCTGCCTCAAAACGCTTTTCCATCTGTTTAGCTTTTGTAGGAAAACATAATGAAAAAATAATTATGTCACAGGAAGGCTTGGTTTCTGCCCACATCCCTAAACAAAATACTGAGTCGAATACAAATATGGAGAGCATGTTGGATTTTTAAGCACTGTGCTTTGGCAGAGGTTGAGACCACCGTTTTATATCCTTTCTTCTATGACACATTTTTGTAAACCTCTGCCATTCCAGGTTCTGTGCTTGTCCTTGGGGTGGTTCATCTCACGATTTATGTACCTGGCCAATATTCTTCACCCCACGCGCCCTCTTCTAACTAAACTGCTCTGTTCTCATGCCAGGAATGGGCTCTGGTTTATTCTTGTTTCTGTGTCTTCTATGTGTCTAGAATTTCATTTTGTTCTCTTTCACTCCATACAAATTCTATATCTCTTTAAAAAGCTTTTTCTTACTCCTACGGTCTTCACTGTTTTTCTCCTCCTTCTGCACTGTGGGAAGTCTTCTAACCAATAAATAAATACATATGCCTCCTTGTATCTTCCTGTGTTTTCTTCCTCTTCTTTTGCACTTTCTTCCCACCACGCCTTGAGAGAACAGATTGTATGTTAATATTTCTTCCCAATCCATCCTAGAATGTAGAGTTGCACTTAACTAAATACTACTTATTGCCATTTCCTGTTGGGGGATATATATTTTTCTTTAATTGTTCGATATTCAGAAAATTCAGTTTTGTAATTGGTTTTGATTTTGACTCCATGCTGAGAGCTGTGCATGAAAAAAAATAAAGTCACGAGCCCTCTTTTCCACGTGTTTGCAGTCCAAGAGGGGCAAGGGAAGGGAGGGAAAGCTTTCGAGGATGGGGATACAGGAGTGCATAATTGATGTTAACAGATTTTCAGCAGACAGTGCCATCACGGCCAGACAAGGGGTGTTCGTGTCAATAGCACAGCCTCCTGTGGGAAACCAGCAACAAGGCAGGCGCAGTAACACTAAAATAGTTTCTTGAAACTTTTCTCAGCCCGTCTCTCGGGGCCATGAGCCATGAACTGTGCGTTGTCACATTTTGGTCGCAGTGAAATTCTAACTGATCATTATCTCATAGATGAGAACAAATCAGTGTGACATCAATGATAGTCTCAAGGGTCCCGAGTGTAACCGAGCTTTCATTACATCAGAAACAGTACAGGGCAGAGACCCTCTACAAAAGCAGCTCAGCTTTGTGCAGAATGCTAGAACTGTCCTCTCTGTTTATCAAAGACGTAAACTGAACAAGATTTTTTCCTATGTTAGTATCAACTTTTGTGTAAAGTGATAAATTGAAAAGAAAAAAATTGGGGGGAAAATGTCAGAAGATGACACCAGTGTAGAAAGCATTCAGCTCCCTGCTCTGTCTGGAGTGTTCATGATCTGAGGTTCACAGGTAACTTTTAAATCAGCGTTGTATTTACGATGTTTTCGCACTTTTGTGTTTTACTGACTGTCTAACAGTGACCGCTGTGAAAGCCTTGACCGGCCAGCTTCTGCAATCCTTTAACAGTAGAGGCAGGATTGGAAGTTAGGGACTCCCAATTCTTATGCTGGGTTTTGTTTAAAGTATTGTTAAGACTTTGACTTTATTTTTTAGAGCAGTTTCAGGTTTAAACCAAAGTTGAGAGAAAAGTGCAGATTTCCTATATGCTCCTACCCTGACACAGGCATTACCTCTGCTATTGCCAATATCATTCTCTAGAATGGGACATTTTTAACCAAAGATGAACCTGTATTGGCCCATCGTAATCACTCAAAGTTTATAGTTTACCTTAGGGTTCACTCTTGGTGGTGTACATTCTGTGGGATTGAACAAGTGTTTAATGACATATATCCATCATTATCGGAGCTTCCCAAGTGGCACTAGTGGTAAAGAACCCACCTGCCAAGGCAGGAGATGAGGGAGACGTAGGTTCGATCCTTGGGTTGGGAGGATCCCCTAGAGGAGGGCATGGCAACCCACTCTGGTATTCTTGCCTGGAGTATCCTATGGACAGAGAAGACTGGCAGTCTACAGTCCATAGGCTCGAACAGAGTCGGACACGACTGAAATGACTTGGCATGCATCCATCATCATATCAAAGGAGAAAGGGGCGGCAGAGGATGAGATGGTTAGATAGCATCGCTGACTCCATGGACATGATTTTGATATTCCCTGGTGGCTCAGATGGTAAAGAATCCACCTGCAGTGAAGGAGACCAGGGTTCGATCCCTGGCTGGGGAAGATTCCCTGGAGAAGGGGGTGGCTCCCCATTGCAGTATTCTTGCCTGGAGAGTTCCATGGGCAAGGAAACTGGTGGGCTATAATCCATGGGATCACAAAGAGTTGGGACATGACTTAGCAACTAAACAACAACCATAAACCTGAGTATTTTCACTGCCCTAGAAATCCTGGACTCGATTGCGGACTGCCCTTTCCTGCAATAGTCGTTCTTTTGCCCTTTCCAGAACGTTATAGGGTTGGAGTCATACAGTATGTAGCCTTTTCGTATGGACTTCTTTCATTTAGGAATATGCATTTATGGTTCTTCCATGTCTTTTTATGGCTTGATAGCTCATTTCTTTTTACTCTGGATTTCTTAGCTCCCCCTGTGTGACTGGAGGCAAGTACCTTATCCTGATCTTACACTGGTTAAGCGACGGGCTTGAACTTGAGTTTCTTTTTCTTCATATTTGTCTTTGCAGCTTACACTATAACTTCTTCATTTCAGGAGTGTTTCTAATATGCAGAAGTCTAGTTCCCAAAACAAAACCAGTAAAATGTGTCATGATTAGACAGAGCGTAGAGTTTGGAATAATTAACCCAATATCTAAATGCAGCTCAAGGGCAACTCCCAACTAAAGCAGGGTTGTAAATGCAAACATCTAAAGAGATGAAGAGGGTGTGCAGTTTTTACTGTTGTGTCAAATTCTCTCCAGACACTGTGGTGTCATGCAACAGATTTTGTCCTAAAGAGACCAGATGTACATAAAGAATATTTTGTTGTCAGTTATTCCTGATTTCCTATAATCCAAAGCTTTATTCCTTACTTTTGGCTTTGCTTTATATTCTTGGATCTCAAAAGAAGACATAACTTTGGTGATTTATTCAAGCCCTTTCTATTGATATTTTTGTTTAGTTGCTAGGTCATGTCCAACTCTTTGCAACCCCATGGACTATAGCCCACCAGACTCCTCTGTCCATGGGATTTCCCAGACAAGAATACTGGAGTGGGTTGCCATTTCCTTCTCCAGGGGATCTTCCCAACCCAGTGGTTGAACCCGTGTCTCATTCTTGACAGGCAGTTTCTTTACTACGGAGCGACCTGGAAGCCTTCTCAATTTAGAGATATTATAAAATTATAGCAGAAATACATAAAGTGTCATCTAGCGGTATTAATTTTAAAAAGTGTTTCTCAAACATCAGAGTCCCTTAGAGGGCATGTTGAAACATAGATTGCTGGCTTGGCCCCCTGAGATTCTTGCTCTGTGAGTTTGGGGTGGAGTCCGAGAAATTACATTTCTTCTTCTAAAATATTTTATATTTTAATCAGAGGATAATTGCTTTACAGTGTTAGTTTCTGTTGTGCAAGAACGTGAATCAGCTGTATGTATACATATATCCCCTCCCTCTTTAGTCTCCCTCCCACCCTCCCATCCCACCCCTCTAGTCATCACAGAGCACCAAACTGAGCCTCCTGTGCTTTTCAGCAGCTTCCCACTCTCTATCTGTTTCATGCGTGGTAGTGTGTATGTGCGGGCTAAGTCACTTCAGTCATGTCCGACTCTTTGGGACCCTGTGGACTATAGCCCACCAGGCTCTTCTGTCCATGGGGATTCTCCAGGCAAGAATACTGGAGTCGACTGCCATTTCCTCCTCCAAGGGATCTTCCCAACCCAGGGATCAAACTTGCTTCTCCTGGGTCTCCTGCATTGGCAGGCGGATTCTTTATAGCTGAGCCACCAGGGAAGCTCGGTACAGAATATAGGTCAATGCTAATCTCTCAGTTCATCCCACCTTCCCCTTTACCCACTGTTGTCTAAAGTCCCTTCCCTGTGTCTGTGTCTCCATTCCTGCCCTGCAGATAGATCATCAGTACCATTTTTATAGATTCCACGTATATGTGTTAAAGTTTCTGCATTTTTAACAAAAGTTTCTGGGTGATACTGTTGTTGCTGATCTGTGGACCACATCTTGAGAACCATTGTTTTGAAATAATTCCTTCTCAGACCAAATGAGAGAACTTCTTTTCTTTTTAGGTAAAAATCTTCCAAATGCAGTTAGGTTTTTTTTTTTTTTCCCTACCTGAAGTTCAGCCACCAGATGAATAGTCTCCAAAACTCTGTCTTCACCCCGCCCCTGCTCTGGCTTGGCTCAATGCTTGTGATGAAGACATTTTGCTGAAATTACAATACAATGAGATAGAAGCATATACACATATTATGGATACACAGAGAACAGTGAATAGTTTTAACCAGCTTTTAAATTTGCACTTTCTAGCCAGTGCCGTTTATCAGAAGCTTTAAGGATAAATGTAATTAGCATGCACTTTCCTTTTTGGGGGTTCTAATTCCCCAAATACTTTCTTGAGCTCAGTGTTGATTCTCATTTTGTAATAGTGGGATTGTCATCTGGATGGAAAAACCCTACAGTATAGTTTCTCTAAGTGGATATTGAAATTAATTTGGAAGTATGAGAATTTCTTTAGGCATGCTCTGATCTTGTGATCAACTCAGTGATCCTAGAAATGTGATCTAAAAATTTATAAAAGTGTTATGTGCTTCACATACTTATAAAATTCCAATAATTTATTAAATTCTTTAAACAAAATTAACTCTGTTAAATTGGAAAACTTGCCTGTGTCTTTTTTTTTTACAGTTAAAAAAATTTTTTTGAAGTAGATTTACAATATTGTGTTAGTTACAGGTGTACAGTGAAGTGAGTCAGTTTTATGCATGCATATATCCATGCTTTCTCAGATTCTTTTCCCATATAGATTATTAGAGAGTATTGAGTAGAGTTCTCTGTACTCTACAGTAGGTCCTTGTTGATTATCTCTATTATACATGTGTGTGTGTGCTAAGTCGCTCAGTCATGTCCAACTCTGTGACCCCATGAACTGTAGCCCTTCAGGCTGCTCTGTCCATGGGGTTCCCTAGGCAAAAATACTGGAGTGGGTTGCATGCCCTCCTCCAAGAGACTCTTCCCGACCCCGGGATCAAACCCAGGTCTCCTGCATTGGCAGGCAGGTTTTTACCACTAATGCCACCTGGGAATCCCTATTTTTATACATAATTGTGTATATGTTGGGTTTCCCTGATGGCTCAGCTGGTAAAGAATCTGCTTGCAATGCAGCAGACCTGGATTCGACCCTGAGTTGGGAAGGTCCCCCTGGAGAAGGGAAAGGCTACCCACTTCAGTATTCTGGCCTGGAGAATTCCATGGACTGTATAGTCCATGGGGTCACAAAGAGTCGGACACGGCTGAGTGACTTTCACTTTCATTTTCATGTATACGTTAATCCCAGTCTCTAATTTATCCATCCCTACTGGGTTCATTTCTTAAAGCTGGGCTAAGCAGGTTGTGTCTCTGTCATGTACTTGTTCAGCTGTGGTTTCCTTACAAGTGAAGGGGAAGATCACAGGAACTCAGGACAAGAGAAAGAAAGAAAACAATCAAGAGTTCAAGGACTCCCAAATTGAAGATGATTTTCTCTTACAGAAAAAAAGACCACCCCAACCCCAAATGGTTGAAGCATGCTTTTGTGGGCTCTGTGTGGAAAATACTGTGTTTTTAAAGATTGAAAGTGTAGCTGATTCACAGTGTTGTGATAGTTTCAAGTGCATGGCATACTGTGTGTTTTGATTCCAACAGAAAACCAAACCCTTGATGACAGAGTTCTCCGTGAAGTCTACCATCATCTCCCGTTATGCCTTCACCACAGTTGCGTGTAGGATGCTCAACAGAGGGTCTGAGGACCAGGAAGTCACGTTTCAGATGCAGATTCCAGCTGCAGCTTTCATCACTAACTTCACTGTGTAGGTGAACCCTGGAATGAAGATTTCTCTGTAGGGTGGTCAGGGGGAGCCTGAGATGCTGTGAGGACCACAGCCTTTGACCCTGAGAATATATACATTCTCAACCCAAAGGACTGTCCATGGGAAATAAGGTTGATTCCCTCCTCTCTGCCTTCTTCTTTGCATCCCCATTTTCCCCTTCCTCCTTTTTATTGTCTCTTCTTTCGTCCCATTCCTCTCTTCTTTCCTTTCCTTCATTTCCTCTTTCTTTCCTTCCAATAAATGGCTCCCCACCCCGGGCCAGACACACTTCAAGGTGATTGGTCTACTTCTTTGAAAAAGATGAGTGTTGCTCTGCTCTAGAAATCCCTCTGGGGAAAACAAATAAGCAAACAGACGAATAATGAGATTGCCTTCAGACAGTAGTGAGTGCCATAGAGATGACAAGTAGGATTGAGGGGCTCTTTTAGGTCGGGGAGTTGGGGAGGTGACTCAGAGGAGTCAGTGTTGAAGCTGACATCTGAAGGACTGGCCAGCATGATAAGCCTTTGATAACTAGATACCATATATTTCTTCTTTTCACTTGAACTAAGAGGTAAAGAGATGCAAAACAGGTGTGTGGGTTTAATTTTAGGTCTGGGCAGGATTCTAGTTGGTGCATCTTCTTGGAAGTTTGTTTGAGCAGGTCTTCTGTGTCCCTCCTGGAGAATCACAGACACCATGGGTTGGCTCTTAACACATGGACCTGTTGAAATTTGCCCTAGAACGAAATGAGTGATGCAAGGGTAGTGCCCTAGTCTGGAATGCATTCTGAGTGCATATCCAAGAGGCAAACAAAAATATTTTCTAGGGTTGTCATGGTTATGAGATCCATGCTTGAGTTTGTCTTGGCAAGCTGGCAGCACAGCTGTCTCTCTTTTTTTCTTTTCAATTAAACATTTTATTTTGTATTGTGGTATAGCTGGTTAACAATGCTGTGATAGTTTCAGGAGAACAGTGAAGGGACTCAGCCATACATATACATGTATCCATTCTCCACCAAACCTTCCTCCCATCCAGGCTGCGACATAACATTGAGCAGAGTCCCCGGTGCTATACACTAGGTCCTTGTTGGTTATCCAGTTTAAATACAGCAGCATGTACATGTCCCCTCCAAACTCCCTAACTATTCCTCCTCCCATCTCTTCCCCCCGACGTCCATAAGTTCGTTCTCTTAAGTCAACACAGCTGTCTTTTGTGTTTCAGGCTTATTGGAGACACGGTGTATCAGGGAGAAATTACAGAGAGAGAAAAGAGAAATGGTGATAAGGCAAGAGAGAAGAGGAATAAAACCATAGAAGATCATGGGTAAGTACCATTGAATTCCCTTGTGGCTCAGACGGTAAAGCATCTGCCTACACGCAGGAGACCCAGGTTCCAATCCATGGGTGGGGAAGTTCCCCTGGAGAAGGCAATGGCACCCCACTCCAGTACTCTTGCCTGGAAAATCCCATGGACGGAGGAGCCTGGCAGGCTACAGTCCATGGGGTTGCAAAGAGTCGGACACGACTGAGCGACTTCACTTCACTTCACCACTGAATTCAGGAATTAAAAGTCCACTACAGCCAAGTGTCAGGTTTTCTACCTCTTTGACTTCTTATCTTGTTTTCACCCTGTTTCAAGGATTTATCTTTTTATTTTTACCATATTAATAATCTATAATATAACTAGTCAACAATACAGTAGCTAAGGGTTTATGATCAAAAACACACTCACCCCCATTCCCCAGTTCTCACGACCTAGAAAGATCCACTTCTGATATTTCTATAGTTTTATGGAAGTTATCTCCCTTATTCTAAATATTATGATTGTTGTTCTTGTTTAGTCACTCAAGTCATGTCCAACTCTTTGTGACCCCATGAACTTCAGCACACCAGGCTTCCCTGTCCTTCACTGTCTCCCAGGGTTTGCTCAGACTCATGTTCATTGAGTCAGTGGTGCCATTCAACTATCTCATCCTCTGCTGCCCTCTTCTCCTCTTGCCCTCAATCTTTGCCAGCTTTAGGGTCTTTTCCAGTGAGTTAGCTCTTCTCATCAGGTGGCCAAAGTATTGGAGCTTTATCTTCAGCATCAGTCTTTCCAATGAATATTTCCTTTATTATTGTCTGTTTTGATCTCCCTGCTCTCTGAGGGACTCTCAAAAGTCTTCCCCAGCACCACAGTTTGAAAGCATCAGTTCTTTGGCACTCAGCCTTCTTTATGGTCCAACTCTCACATCTGTACATGACTATTGGAAAAACCATAGCTTTGACTATAGTCTTGCTTTTTTAAAAATTTCTTGATAAAAATCAGATGTTTATTGTTGATTCTCTGCTGTGAAGAAAGAGGATTCAGCAGATTTATAATACTCCCACTTGCTGTCTGCATTCTAAATTTTTGTATTTTTCTTTTTCTTCTTCAGGATAAGCAGAATTATACCATCCTAGATGAGCCCTGCTATCTTCAGTGGTAGTATTCTCTCTCCTGCATGTCACCCAACCTTTCCTTTTCCTACTTAATCATTTACTCTTGTGTTGTCAGAATTACCAACATTTATATTCTGATCTGTCATGGTATTTGAATTCTTTGTCTATAAACTGAATCCAAACACTGAAGACCAACAAGTCAGTTCACTTTGAATGACTGTAAATAACCTTAACTGCAGAGCCACCTAGTATACTGAGATTTGTTTCCTTCTCTGCTAGCCCAGTTGAAAAGATTACCTGTTCCTTTTGAAGAAAAGTGATCACAGCATCTAGAGAAAATGGTGTAGACTTTATGAGAATTATTATTATTTTTTTTATACTTCACAAATTGTTCAGGATCATGCCACAGTTATGTTTAGCTGGATCCCAGGTTTATTTTGGCCATGCCTCGTGTGGTATGTGGGATCTCAGTTCCTGGACCAGGGATCAAACCGGCAGCCCTGCGTTGGCAGTGCGGAGTATTAACCACTGGACCACCGGGGACAGCCCTGGGTGTTTTTCCTTGAGGCCACCTGTGTCAGCCGTCTTCCCCTTTGCCCCCTCGGGTCTGCGTCAGGGAGAGAGAAGTAGAAGGGTTCCGTGGTCTTTGAACTCTCTACTCCTCAGGATTCCTCGGACCCATAGAACCTTCCTCTAGTGCAGGTGTTTGCTTCTCCTCCCAAAGCTAAATTCTAGTTTTTCTTTCTAATGTCGACTGCAAAAGTTACGCGCAACCTGGAAGTTTGAGGATTATGTTTTCTTGGAGGCATTTTTGAGGACTATAGCCCTGGAGACCATAATCTCAGGTTGCTCTGAGGGACTGTTCCAGAGAGGTAAGGGAGGACTAGGATATGGAGGAGGTTCTACTAAAAAAATAAATGTAGTCGAACATCAGAACATGACTGCTAATCAGAAAAATATCCAGATGTCTCAGGTGAATGGTTTTAGTGCTTTTCTGCATTGGGAAGGTGCGAGAGTCTGGGCTCATTGAAACAAGTCTGTAGATATGCACCTTAAGTACCTATAACTATAACCTATAACTAACTATAGGTCAGGCTCCTATTTCCCTCCATCCTGAAGCCCCTCAGGGTGCATCGCGGGGACGGGTGCAGTGGCTGGTGGCTTGCTGGTAGGGAATGCTGAGAGTTCTCACTCAGAGCGCTTGGCTGGGACCGTCTTGGACTTGAGGGCACCTGTCTTTCTGCAATCCCCCGTCACCTTTTCTCTTCCTTCCAGGGAGAAGGGGACGGAGACATTCAGAGCTTCTGTGGCGCTTCCCAGCAAGGACAAGGCTGCCTTCCTCCTGAGTTACGAGGAGCTCCTGCAGAGACGGCTGGGGAAGTACGAGCACGTGGTCAGCGTGCGACCCCAGCAGCTGGTGGGGCGGCTGACGGTGGAGGTGACCGTGCTGGAGAGGCCAGGCATCGCGGAGCTGGAGGTGCTGGGGCTGCAGAACAGCCGGCAGAGGGGCAGCGGCCGGGGGCCAGGTGAGAGGTGTGCTGGTGCACACAGGTGCGCTCAGGTGTCCCGGTGTTAAAGCAGATGGCACCCCTGCCGTCCAGGCCCAGGGTGAAGCAAGGATCTGAAGGACAGCAGCCAAGCAAAGACGGTGCCCTGTGCATTTTTAAAGACAGTTTATTTCTTCATTTATTTCTTTGGCTGCATCGGGTCTTGATTACAGTTCAGGGGATCTTTTGCAGTGGCACACAGACTCTCTAGTTGTCCCGAGGCATGTGGGATCTTAGTTCCCTGACCAGGGATCAAACTCATGTCCTCCGCTTTGCAAGGCAGATACTTTACCATTGGACCACCAGTAAAGGTCCAGTAATGCCTTTTTTTAAAGCCATGCTCCATCAGGAGATTTTACAATGTTCTAATCATCTCTCACGGTTGTGTCATTTCTGGGAATCTACCCTTGGTGAGACATCTAAAATGTTGGGACGGTTATATATACGAATGTGTTTGATAATGTTTGTAGTAGCAAAGCATTCCTTCATCCTAAATATTCAATTGATGTGATTAATAAATTGGGGTTGTAAAAAAATTCATCATATGATAAGGAAAAAAGAGATACATTTGTATGTACATTTTAATGTTAAATATGGTAACTACTAGGAAGTCATATAAAATAATCATTTATGGGTGAGGGATGATGGGGTCATTTTCTAATACTGTTTTATTTTACCTTATTTTTAAATAATGTGTTATCAAAACAAACATTTAACATTAACAGAAACATCTAAGTAATGTGCTATATTCTTTCTAAAATTAGAGAAAAATATGTACTGGAAATTTGATTTAGACACAGACATTTGTGTTCATCAGCAGGATCGCTTAATTTGAGTTTTTCTCAGATTTTAATTTTTTTAAAGTTAAGTAGTTAATTTTGGACTGTGCTAGGTATTCATTGCTTCGTGTGGGCTTTGTCTAGTTGTGGTACTTGGATTTCTCTTGTAGATGGTAAACCCTAGGGCGAGTGGACTTCAGTAGTTGCTCCTTGAGGCTTTAGTTGCCCCAGGGAATGTAGACTCTTCATTCCGGGGTCCAGGCATTGAACCTATGTCCTCTGAGTTGGCAGGCAGGTTCTTAACCACTGGACCACCGAGGAAGTCCTCTCATATTTTAATTTTTTAAGTAGCACTCTTTGCTGAGATGATCATGAAAAATTCAATCTAATTTAATTGCTATATTAACGTCAACTAATAGTTTAATATTCACTTGCATTCAGCCTTATCCTAAATATATCTGTGAGGTCTAATGTCAAGTTGGATAACGAAACAGATGTGCCCCCCAAATTGCACCAGGGTTAAAATGACAAGACTTCGGGTAATTGTGATGCTGAGGTCAGGGAAAGGCTGAGTGATAAGAGATTGCAGAAAATGCAGAACCTGAATTCAGCCCCTGTGACTGCAAGGAGGGTGCAGAATCGCCCAAGAAGCCTTCTCGTAGGAGAATATTTAGGGATGAGTTTGCAAGAAGATGAGAGAAATGACTTGACACAAGGATAAGAGAATGTCATTAATCTTACTTGAGGCGAAAATAGTGAAGACCTGGAGCTGCTGGTGGGAAGAGTAAACGGTATGGAACCTAGCTGTGCCCCTAGCACGCAGTTCAGTGAACGATTCTGGATGAGAGAGGTAGTTTGCTCTCAAAGACTGGAGCATGGCTGCAGGTCTTTGTTAGAAGTTAACTCCAAGCAATGAGTTTGCAATCTGTCCAGATCTCATCAAAAAGTTAAAGATATTGTCAAGAGACCTGACATTCAGAAATGATATGAGATAAAAGACATCATTCTTAGATCATTGAGGTCACTGTGGGTAGGGTTAATGGATTTATGATCAGTTAAGAGTTAATATCCTTGAAAAAAATGACTTGGGCCCTGTGAGACTCAGCTTACACATCTGTAAATAAGGATTATAACCGTCTCTCAAGGTCATTGAGAAGCTTTCGTGCCGAGTAAAATCTTCATCATCATCATTATTACAATTACCTTCTATTTAGTTTTTCCTCTGCAAATCTTATCTCTCCTAATAGATCATAAATGATTTTGAAACAAGACTTTGTCAGATTAACCTTTGTAGCCTTGTAATAGTTTTTTTAAAAAAATATTTATCATTTATTTATTTAGCTTTATCCAGTCTTAATTGTGGCATGTGGGATCTTAGTTCCCAGACCAGGGATGGAACTGAGGCCCCCTGTATTGGGAGCATGGAGTCTTAGCCACTGGACCACCAGGAAAGTCCCTCTGTACAGTGTTAAACACTATGTCTTTTAAAGAGTAGATAGCTGATTGCTGCTGCTAAGTCGCTTCAGTCACGTCTGACTCTGAGCGACCCCGTAGACGGCAGCCCACTAGACTCCTCTGTCTCTGGGATTCTCCAGGCAAGAATACTGGAGTGGGTTGCCATTTCCTTCTCCAATGCATGAAAGTGAAAAGCGAAAGTGAAGTCGCTCAGTCGTGCCCGACTCTTAGCGACCCCATGGACTACAGCCTACCAAGCTCCTCCATCCATGGGATTTTCCAGGCAGAGTACTAGAGTGGGGTGCCATTGCCTTAGGTGTCTGCAAAGCAGAGAAGAAAAGGGAAAAAAGAAACGAAAAAAATACACACCTAAACTAATAACAAAGAATGTTTTAAAATTTCTTTTTTCCTAATCATAATTGATCAGGAAATTCTCCCACATGAGAAGGATGGTTATCCTGCTGTAGAGATGAAGTGCCTGTGCGTCCTGCTGGGTTCAGAACCCCCATGACTGTTCCAAGATGCGTCTGTGTGGTGGTGTGTGGGCCATCCTGTAAGGGGTAGGTCTGAATCCTGATGGTTGTTTGTAAAGTTGCTCACTGCTTATCAGCAGGGCCTGTGGGAATCTCTGAGGAATGTTTCCAGACCATTGATCTCCTGGGAATTTGTTTATTTTTAAGAAAAGTGTTTTCCTGGCTCTTTGCACCAGACCAGCTATCTGGCCTTACAGAGCGAGAGGTCTCACGGGCCGTTCCCTGGGCCAGGTGCGGTGGACGGGGGCCCTTTTTGCTCCGCAGTGCAGCCCAGAGCTCAGCTGCTTCTGCTCCTGCAAAACAGCCACTGCAGGAAGAGGCCAGCGGCACAGGATGCTGTGATTGTGCCTGGATGTTGTTGCGTGTGTTCTGAAAGCACTTGGGCAGAGATGCGGCTGGAATAGAACTGAGACCAGGACGTGGGCTGCGAGCGTGTGACTGTGGACTGGAGCCAGCGCGGGCCTCTGAGGTCAGACTTCTGGATGTTCTCTGAGCAAATCTCTATCCACTGGACCCGCTGATATCATTAGGGAAGCAGTTCTAGATAAGAATGACCGTGTGCTGGCTACTAGTCTGGTGTGCCTGTGCACACCAGACTTGTAGGACAGCCCTTCCTGGGAGCTTTTGTAAAATACTTAGGGTGTGAATTCAGATTCCATGTCTTCCCCTAGGTCCATAGAAAGAAGAGAAAGCATAAAAGCTGTGGAACCTACTTTTGCCTCAGTTTCCTTGTCTGATGTGTTGGGCCCATGGCTATTGAACCGTGAACGAATGACTTTGTCTCAGTGTGAAAGCCAGTGCTGTGAGACGTAATTTGCCAGTCAAAGCATTCTACTTTCTGGATTATTGAAACAGTTAACTTGTGTGTGTGGTTCAAACTCTAATAGGTTACAAATTGGTGTTCACTGCAAGACCACACACTCTCTCTCTCTCTTCCGTCACCCTGCTTCCTTCTCCCGCAGCAACTTGATGATTTGGGGGCTCAATGGAACAAGAGTATTTGAAATTAATTCTTTTCTGGAACATCCCTGGATGTCTGACGATCTTAAGTTATAACCTAGATAAGTATTCCACCTATGTGATTGGTTTAAAGCTGGTTACTTCACTCTCTAGGTTAAAATCTCAAACTTCTTGTGGTCCTATGGCACCTGAATCATTGCCCTTTCCATGATTCAAAAAAACCCAAAAAAACCAAAGCAAAACAAAAAACTGGTTGGGGCCATAAAATTTTCTTTTATGAGCAGATCCCTGATGGCTCAGAGTAAAATAAAATAAGATAATATTAGAAATAAGGTACCTTGCCTTTTTCACCTCCTTTAGCTTTATATCAGTGATGCTCAAACCTGGCTATACCCTAGAGTCTCCTGGAGAGGTTAAAAAAAAATAATAACAGATGACTGAGTCCTCACTCAAACACTTGAATTAGAATTTACCCAGGTTGAGGCCTCGATAACTGTATTTCAAGGTGTGCTATTCTGAGTCTATTCTATGAAAAACTGAAAATTTTGTGAATGCTTTTAATTTATTTATTTGTAATGCTCAAGAAGAATGCTCAAAATTTTTCCTACCACTAAACAGATATGGCTCTGTGACTTGCATAGTCTATCCTTTATATTCTTTGCTTATTTCTTGTTAAAATTTTTATTTATTTACTTTTGGCTTTGCTGGATCTTCATTGCTGTGTCTGGCTTTCTCTAGTTGCGGTGAATGGGGTCTGCTCACTAGTGGTGGTGTCGGGTTTCTCATTGCTGTGGCTTCTCTCGTTGCGGAGCATGGGCTTTAGGCATGTCGTTTTCGTAGCTGCGGCTCACCGGCTTAGCCATTCCGGGGCATGTGGGATCTTCCCAAACCAGGAATTGAACCCTTGTACCTTGCGTTGGCAGGCAAATTCTTAACCACTGGACCACCAGGGAAGTCCTGTTCTTTGCTTTTTTTAAAAAAAGCAGTTTTATTGAGGCTGAGCATAAAATTTACTCATTTTAAGTCTTGTAACTCAGTGATTTGTGTACACTTGCATAGTTGCGCAACCATCAGCCCAGTCCAAGTTTAGAACATTCTTATCACCCCGAAAAGATGTTTGTGCCTCTTCGCAGTCACTCCCTGTTCCAACCTCAGCCCCAGGCAACCACTAATCCACTTTCTGTCTCTCTTCAGACAGCTGCATTTTTCAAAGCACCCCAGGTGGTTTTGACAGTTGGTAAATGTTAGGAGCCTTACTTTGGACCTCCCACCAGAATGTATGGACATGAACTCTATTAGGATCCTGACCTATAGAAGCAGCTATTTTTAGATGAGTTACTTTTATTCCTTTATTTTTAACCATTTAAGAAAGTTGGAGTATAGTGAATTTACCACGTTGTGTCACTTTCAGGTGTACAACAGAGTGACTCAGCTATGCGTACATGTGTATCTATTTGTTCAGATCCTCTTCCCTTACGTCCTGTGTGTGCTTAGCCGCTCCGTCGTGTCTGACTCTCTGTGACCCCATGGACTTTAGCCAGCCAGGCTCGTCTGTCCATTGAATTCTCCAGGAAACAACACTGGAATGGGTTGCCATTCCCTTCTCCAGGAGATCTTCCTGGCCCAGGGATCAAACTGGGGCCTCCTGTATTGCTGGCAAATGTTTTACTCTCTGAGCCACCAGGGAAGCCCATATATAGTAATATATGTTAATCGCAAACTCCTAATTTATTTCTTCCCTTGCCCCTCCTTTCCCCCTTTGGTAACCCTAAATTTGTTTTCCATGTTTGTGGGTGTATTTCTGGTTTGTATGTAAGTTCACTTGTATCTTTTGGGGGGAAAACATGATGCTTTAGGTTTTAGAACCCATACCCGCGCTCCCCACCCCCACTCCCAGCCCCCACCAAGTGCTCTGCAAGCAATGTGTGCTCTTTATCCTTTACCTGTCCAGCAACTCAGCCTACAGCTTGCTTTTTAATTGTATCACTCCTAGATCAGCTTCCCATAAAATAACCCTAAGAACCAAGAAAGCTTCATTAGAAAGAAGAGAACCACTCAAAATACAATTTCATTACCTTTGATGTTGGAAGATGAGATTGTTGACTCTGCTGGGGTCTTTGAAGATAAATTAGTGACTAGTGTTGAGTCCTGCAAGCTCAAGTCACCTTTGACTGCCGGCTAGACTTGTATGTGTCTACAGTGTCTTGTGTATCTGTAGACACCAGTGAGGAGTTGGTTGAATCTGTTTAAAAATCAAAGTTTTCTTTCCTTTTGCTTGGTCTGTGAAACTCCTGACCCTGCAGTTTGCTGTGATGGCTCTCAGGATGGAAATGGAGGCAATGAGCACAGTGCCTGCCACAGAATGGGTGCTCAGCAAGTATTTGTTAAAAGAATTTAAGAGTAAATAACTGTCAGCAATGAAGATGCCATTGGGTTTTCAACATCTTCCTGGTTTGTTGCTGTTCGGTTGCTAAGTTGGGTCCGACTCTTTGCGGCCCCATGGACTGACTGTATACAGCATGCCAAGCTTCTCTGTCCTTCCCTACTTCTTGGAGATTGCTCAAACTCATGTTCCTTGAGTCAGTGATGCCATCCAACCCACCTCATCCTCTGTCGCCCCCTTCCTGGTTTAAGTTGGTTAAGTTCTCCAGATCTTGGGTGTGGCTCTTATTCTGTTGTGAAGAAAGGATTTGGAGGCAGAGTTTGGTTCCAGAAGACTTGTTACAAGAATGTAGATCCCTCCCTTTTCCAGAATTGTCAGATAAAAGAGGGGATGCTGGGTTTAAACTTGCAACTCCAGGTAAACAGTGTGTCCCATACAGTATCTGAGACATGCTTATCCTAGAAAGTCACTGGTGGTGTATCTGAAATTCAGATGTGCAGGGCATCCTTTTTCTTTGCTAAATCTGGCCACCCTGAGCTATTAAAGGCTGCATTGTGACTAACGGTACACCCCCAGCTCCGGTTCCCCGCTGGTGTGTGTCCCTCCCCGGGATCCAGTCTCCAGGCTGCAGCTGGAAGAGTATGGCCCCGCTTGGCCTCTGTGCCTTTGCCAGGAAGCAATCTGGCTGTTATGTGAGAGTTTCCAACATGGTTCGGTGCAGAAATCACTGATGTATGAATCATTGGCTCCACAGTTGGGTCTGTTTTGTTTTGTTTTTACTGCTAATAGGAGGACCCATGCTATCTTGTCTGGTCATCGGCTGTAGCTGGGTGGGGGTCTGCTGTGAACAGGATGGCCCAGAGCCACCCGGGAGGGTGACCTTCTCTCTTTCACTTAATACTGGTGAGCATCCTCCTCTTCTTCAGGATACTTCACTCTGCTTCTTCCTTTTCCCCACTGTGTTAGTTTGCTATACTAGGTGGGTTGTTGTCCGGGCAAATGGCACTGTCTGCCACAGCTGTGACTGAAACCAGAGGTGGAAGCATGTGCCCTGTTTCAACTAGAGCACTGCCACACCCATCAAAACGCTTTCAAGATGATCCTCTTGAAGGGTCCCTCCGTCCACCTGCCCGAGTCTGTGCTGCTGTGTTGAGCCGTGTCCACGTTAAACGTTCCAAGAGCTCACAGCGAGTCCTCACCATGTTCCTGCTCTGTGCTACAGATGTTCACCGCCATTGTCACTGCCCTTGAAGAAGTTAGAGTGGGTAATTTTTAAAAATTGACAAAAGTGCTTTTCTTTAATTGACATGTATTTGATTTACAACTCTGTGTTAGTTTCAGGTGTACGACAAAGCGATTCAGTGTACATATACACATATCTGTTCTTTTTCAGGGACTTGCCCAGTGGCTCAGTGATAAAGAATCCACCTGTCATGCAGGAACCATAGGCGATATGGGCTTGATCCCCGAGTCGGGAAGATCCCCTGGAGGAGGACATGGCAACCCACACCAGTATCCTGCCATGGACAGAGGAGCCTGGCGGGCTACGGTCCATGGGGTCACAAAGAGTCGGACATGACTAAAGTGACTTAGCACGCACACACATTCTTTTCCAGATTCTTTTCCATATAGTTTATTATATAATATTAAGTAGAGATCCCTTTTGATTATTTATTATATATATATTGTTGCTACTTAGTCATTAAGTCGCATTCAGCTCTTTTGCAACCCTATGGACTGTACCCGCCAGGCTCCTCTGTCTGTGGGATTTCCCAGGCAAGAATGCTGGAGTGGGTTGCTATTTCCTCCTCCAGGGGAAGCTTCCTGAACCAGGATCAAACTCGCATCTCCTGCATTGCAAGCAAATTCTTTACTGTTGAGCCATCGGAGACATGCCATTTTATAGTATATATGTTCATCTCAAACGCCTGATTTATCCCTCTCCCCTTTCCTCTTTCATAACCATAAGTTTATTTTCTATGTCTGATTTGATATTTGTATATGATGCAAAATGATTGCAGTAAACCTGGGTGACATCTCTCACCATACATAGTTACAGAATTTGTGTGTATGTGTAAAAGATGAGAACTTTTAAGATTGGCTCCCTTAGCAGCTCTTAAATATGCACTGCTGCATTATTAACCATAGTCGCCATGGCGTAATTAATCCCCACCACTTTTTCTGTTAACACTCTGCCAATTGGCCTGAATTTGTCTTTTTGTTGATGACAGGAGGGTAGTTGCCCAATTATTCATTCCCTCTGTTGAAGAAATCTCCCCACTGGAGCCCAGGTGAGCAGGTGACATAAACAAACACAGGCAGTTTAACCTCTTTTCCAAGGGGAAATGAGACAGTGTTTGGAAATACTTTTGTAAAATCACCAGGTGTTGGCTCTTTTCCCTGACAGTGGGCAAACCCAAGGCCCACAGGAAACAGAGGCCAGGAAATCCCCCATCAGTTGACCGAAAGGGGAGTAGCGTTCAGCTGATGACCTTGACTGTGGTTCTTTGCTCTTAAATTCTTTCACCTTTAGACACTGTAATAGCAACTGGCTTTCCTTCCCCCCCCCCCATGTGGTTGTCTAGGAGGAGAATGTTTGTCTGTAAGTAACATCCTGTACTTTTCACCCTTTATGCAAAATAAACAATGTCTTATCATTACAAGATAGAATCGATGGGGAAAATAGGAATTTTTAAAAATTATTTATTTGTTTATGTGGCTGTGCTAGGTCTTAGTGGTGGCACATGGAATCTTTAGCTGCAGCTCTCAGACTCTTAGCTGTGGCACGTGGGATCCAGTTCCCCGACCAGGACTTGAACCCCAGGCCCCATGCCTTGGGAGTCTTCGTCCCTGGACCACCAGGGAAGTCCCAAGGATAGGAATACTTCATAGCACTTGTATGTGTGGTTCTTAACCTTAAGAGGGCTCCTTGGAGAATCTGGTGAAAGCTATAGACATCTGTCCAGAAAGAAGTATACATGTACAGTTTCATGCCAAATTCTGTATATAATTTCAGGGAACTCTTGAGGAACAGTTGTTCCCTGTATGTGAAGCGAAAGTGAAAGTCGCTCAGTCGTGTCTGTGTCCATGGAATTCTCCAGGCCAGAATACTGGAGTGGGCGGCTTTTCTCTTCTCCAGAGGATCTTTCCAACCCAGGGGTCAAACCCAGGTCTCCTGCATTGCAGGCAGATTCTTTACCAGCTGAGCCACAAGGGAAGCCCAAGAATACTGGAGTGGGTAGCCTGTCCCTTCTCCAGGGGATCTTTCCAACCCAGGAATCAAACCCAGGGTCTCCACTGCAGGCAGGTTCTTTACCAACTGAGGCAGACATTGTTTGATTCCCTGTTATGAATGTCCTACATGATGTTTCTTTTTCCCTCCCAATAATGAATATTTGTTTTTACTAAGTTTTCAGTGGTATAGAGAAACCTGCTACTTACTGGAAAATGTAAACCATATGTTAACAAAATGTCTTTTTCTTCTCATGAGTTGCCTTTCATCCTAGACAGAATAACAAGGTGCTTCTTGAGAGAAAGAGGCTGGGAGCTAGTATGTATTGAGCTTTAATGTGTGTCTGATGGGACTTCCTTGGTGGCTCAGACAGTAAAGAATTCACCTGCAATGCAGGAGCCACGGGTTCGATCTGTGAGTCAGGAAGATCCCCTGGAGAAGGGAATGGCAACTCGCTCCAGTATTCTTGCCTGGGAAACCCCATGGACAGAGGAGCCTGGCAGGCTACAGTCCAGAGGTTCGCAAAGAGTCTGACATGACTTAGCAACAGCACCATCCTTAGTTCTTTTTTTTTTTCTTAGTTCCTTTTAGATGTGATGTCATTTAATTCTGACCATGATTCTATGATGTGGATTTAGAAGACATGGAACTAAGGCTCAGAGATGTTAAGTCAGTCTTTTGAGTCTATCAAACCCTGGAGCCCACTTCCCTTGATATTGTATGGGTTCTAAGAAGCACATATTTTCCAGTTAAAAAATATGGGACTTCAGACAGGAAGAAGGCCTTGTGGGGATGCTGATGATCTGAGAAGCAGGGCAGAGTGGGTGGAGACAGACCAGTCGGCGCATCTTCAGGGGTTGCCCTAGAGGCAGTCCTGTGCCCGTGAAGGTCATCTTGCAGGAGACCACTCTTGCTTGGGTGAAAACAGGGAGATGGCATGAGAAGACACAGCTTCCTCCAATTCAGAGGAATCATGAAGTTCACTGCTAGCCCTGACCAAGTGGGTGTGAAACAGGGCAAGCCAGGATATGTGGGTTCTCATTGGAAAAGTTGGTCAGATTCTCATTCTCTTGGTCTGCTCCCAACCTGTTCCCTTGCACTCTTCATTATGTTTAGGACACATCCCGTGATTGCTGAGGGCCTTGCTAATAAATTAGCTCATTTTGCTTCCGATTTTGCGGCAGGCAGCAGGACCCCTGTTCACACGCAAGAAAAGCTAAATAGTACTACTATTCTGCTTTTCGATCTTGGTCAGTCATTAGGGGCAGCCTCATTGATTTTTTTCTTTCTCTAATAAAAAGAGGATTTTATGTTCTAGAAATACTTCTCTGGAATTTTTCCCAGTGGGCCTTTTATTTTTTTTTTTTTTTTGATAGGTAGTGGAAAATTCTCTGAGTCACATTGACTGTCTGATACTTAGTGGGTGGAGGTCAACCTCAGGAACTGGGCTTCTTGGTGAATAACCCGGTTGGGAATCAACCCACTCTTTGAGCACATAAAAGAAGCCCATTTAGAGGAATCTCATGAATTTTCATCACGCACTAGCAAACATCAGAGGTCAGTAGGAAACTAAAATAATAATACACTATCCTTTCTCATGGCTTATGTCAAAGAGGCTAGTCAAATTGATTATGAAGAGAGAAATTATACTTTTTAATCCTTGGTGCTTTCATTCAGCTATGAATGGTATTAATTCAGGGCAATTGTAAAGACCATTTCCACCAGAAAGACTTGGAACAGGAAATGGTAGGTACGTCCTGACAGTGTGGTTGTTTAGTCACTCAGTCGTGTCCAGCTCTTTGCCACCCCATGGACTGTGCATGCCAGGCTCCCCTGTCCTTCACCGTCTCCTGGAGCTTGCTCAAACTCATGTGCATTGAGTCAGTGATGCCGTCTAACTATCTCATCCTCTGTCGCCCCCTTCTTCTGCCTTCAGTGTTTCCCAGCATCAGGGTCCTATCTAATGAGTTGGCTCTTTGCATCAGGTGGCCAAAGTATTGGAGCTTCAGCTTCAACATTGGTCCTTCCAGTGAGTATTCAGGTTTGATTTCCTTTAGGATTGACTGGCTTGTTCCCCTTTGGTTTCCTTTAGGATTGACTGACTTGTTCCCCTTGACAGTGTAAAGAGAGTAAAATCTCATTTGTGTCAACTTGGAAGGTTAGAGAGAATCTAGTGCCGCCCACTCACATACGTCAAAGGCACACTACCATTGTCTGTGCAGGAACCAGAATCACCTGGGAAGCTTTGTGAAAACACGGATCCCTGGGTCCCACCTGCAGGGTTTCTGACGCCAAGTTTCTGGGACGAGCCCAAGAACTTGTGTTTCTAGCAAGTTCCCAGGTGATGGCTTCTGGTCCAAAACCACAGCAGAACTGTCTGTGTCACCTGGCAGATGGTGAACTCATCTAGGGTTTGCTGGAGCACTGCTAGAGAGACGAGTGTGAAACTGCCTCTGCCAACGGGACGTCTTTCTTAGAGCTGAGGGGTGCGGAGGGCTTCCCTGGTGGCTCAGTTGGTAAAGAATCTGCCGCCAAGCAGCAGACTGCCTGCAGTGCAGGAGACCTGGTTTCAGATCCCCGGGTCAGGAAGATCCCCTGGGAAAGGAAATTGCAGCTCACTCCAGTATTCTTGCCTGGAAAATTCCATGGACTGAGGTCCATGGGGTCACAAAGTCGGACACAACTGAGCATGCACACTTGGGGACACTGCACGAGAAATTGTTTCCCTGGACCTCTGTCCCTGGACCTTGTTCTGCCAGCTATTACACTGTGTAATGCCACCAAGTATTACCTTGAATGTATAAATGCCCACACAGAAAGATTTACCCTAAGATAGAGGTCCACTCGACAAATAATACTATGTTCCATCCTGGGAGTTACTCATTCAGGCTCTTGTGCTATGCAACTTCCAACAAGTTTAAATTTTTTTTTAAATTGGGGTATGCATAGAATCAAGTGTATAAACCTTATGTGTGTAGCTTAAGGAAGTTTTACATATATGCTGCTGCTGCTAAGTCGCTTCAGTCGTGTCCGACTCTGTGCGACCCCATAGACGGCAGCCCACCAGGCTCCTCTGTCTCTGAGATTCTCCAGGCAAGGACACTGGAGTGAGGTGCCATTTCCTTCTCCAATGCATGAAAGTGAAAAGTAAAAGTGAAGTTGCTCAGTCGTGCTGACTCTTAGCAACCCCATGGACTGCAGCCCACCAGGCTCCTCCGTCCATGGGACTTTCCAGGCAAGATATATATATACACACACACACACACCCAGCAGTTACTTTCACGTCAAGATGTAGAGTATTTTCAGCACCCCAAAATGTCCCCTTATCCTCTTTCCCAGTCAGTGTTTACCCTCCTCAAAGGAACCAGTATGCTCTTTCTTTCCTTTTTTTCTCCAAAGATTTATTTCTTTAAAGAAATGGATTTTGAAAAGAAAAAACACGGGGCAGACAGGTATGAAATAGAAAATAAATACAAATGTAAGCTGTTTTGCTCATTGCTTTATAATCACAGCAAACTAGCCCAGAGAATGCCCTGTATAAAACACAAAGGTTCAAAGATGGAGGGGTTCCCTTAGGCAAGGCTGAAGACTTCAGTCTCTGGAATTTGGAGTTGAGGCTGCAGTCCTGCTTTTTGGATGGATCGCTGGGTGTGTGGCATGGTCCATGCTTTTAACCAGACTTGAACAGATCGGCCACTTGGCCCGGTTAGCAGTGGGTGAAGTGTTGGGTGTCATGTGTCACTTACCTCGTTCCTCCCCACGATGCAGCGCCCGGTGGGGGTGTGCTTCTTGCCACACTCCTTCTTGATACAGGCTGCGATGCCCTTCTGCATATTATACGTCTCCAATGCCTGAGGAGCACACTCCACTGAGTCCTGTCGCATCTCCTTTGACATATCAGCGTTCTTGATCACGGCCTTTGGGTCACCAAGAAGCAGGGACTGGCCGGCTGCGACAGTCTCCTGCAGGAGGGGTTGGCGAGGCTCACACCCGCGGAGAGGGGCCCCAGTATGCTCTTTCGATTGCTGTGAGTTTTGCCTGCTCTTGAGCTTCGTGTAAATGGAAATAGTGACTACTTTCTTCTGTATCTTATCTTTCACTCAGAATGACTCTGATTCAGCCATGTTGCCAGTAGCAGTTGTTCTTTCCTCTTCCTTGCATGGAGTGTCCCAGGTTTGACACGATGCATTGTTTCACGTCTAATTCACCGGCACTTCTATTTTGTACCTGTTTCTGGTTGATGATAATGTTAGCAAGCATGATTGCTCCCCATGAATCAGAATGGTGCTAAGTACGTCACATCACAACCATGTCAAGAGTGTGTTTGCTGCCTGCCAAGTCGCTTCAGTCATGTCCGACTCTGTGTGACCCCATAGACGGCAGCCCACCAGGCTCCCCTGTCCCTGGGATTCTCCAGGCAGAACCCTGAAGTGGGTTGCCATTGCCTTCTCCAATGCATGAAAGTGAAAAGTGAAAGGGAAGTCGCTCAGTCGTGTCCGACTCTTAGCAACCCCATGGACTACAGCCTACCAGGCTCCTCCACCGATGGGATTTTCCAGGCAAGAGTACTGGAGTGGGGTGCCATTGCCTTCTCCCTAATCCATTTTACAGATGAGATAACTAGGCTCAGTAACCTGCCCCAAATCTCATAGATAACAGGTGGACCCAGTATCAAGCATAGGTCCTTGTGACTCACCTGTGATCTCAAGTTCTTAGCTAGGGTATTTTCATACCTCTCACTCTTAGTGCTTGACCAGTAACCATCAGTGAGAGACGACGCTAGAGAACACAGGCTGGTACTCTTCACGGTCCCCTGGAGATTTTCCCAGCACCTTTTTCACATGAGCAGGTCTGCTGGAAGTATTCTCTTACCTACAACTGACTTTCTGCAAGAACGGACTTCCCTGTTTGCTACCTCTCTGATCAGTCCTGAAATTCCTGCCCTTGGTAAGTATAAATAATAGAAGAATCAGTTCTGCTTTGTGGTTCCTGTTAAGGTTACACCTAAATGGTCTCTTAAAATTAATTGTCTCTTTTGGTGAAGGAAATGTTTACAGTTCCTTTGACTTTTGTCTAATAAGCCCTTAGCAGAAGGAAGTATATTCTTAGACACAAATTACCATGGGCAAATGATGCCTCATTTCCTTTTTTGTTTTGCTAATTAAGGATGGAAAATTGTTGGTCAGCTTACTCCATGGCATCAACTTGAATAGATTTAAAAAGAGAATCTGATTCTTTGCGGCAATTTCAAGCCAGCCTTTGATTCAGTATCTGGATTAAAAGTCTCTACATGCTGATGTTTAGGAATTCCTCATTTTCCTATTCTTCATAATACATGCAAATCTCAAAAAGCTAGTTGCTCAACATATAGACACAGTATTGATTGGATTTACAGAGATGGAGGTGGGTAGTCTGTGAAATAATTCTCCGTAGTGTGTCTTCTGAAGGACATGAAAGTTAGGAATAAACGAGATTGTTCTTTGCTTAATATATCATCTTGCTCATTTTATTTAAATCACAGAAAAAAATCATTTATCTCTTCCTCTTTCTGGAATTTTAATTTACATCCTAAGTTTTGTGCTGGGGAAGGCTTTGGGCAATGTTTTTTAGAGTCATGAACCTTCTGGACAAGCAGCACATTATGAGAACCAAATGACTGATGAAGAAGACGCGCTCCTTATGGAAGAATTGCGTGTGGAAGGGGTGAGAGCATCAGAAACCACCCTTTTGCAACTCTGATGAAACAGTGAGCAAGCATCATCAGTGACTGATAAATCTGCTAAGGGAGAGACTGATGAGGAACCTCCTCCTGGGTGATCAGAACCGCCCAGCGCTCTTACTGGAGCTAGAAGCAGACAACTAGATATCGCGTACTACCTGGTGGGGTAAGGAAGCGAGGACTCAGCGTCACCAGGACGTGCTCTTGTCCACAGCACTGAGCCTGAGTCTAACCCGCCTCTAGCTCTACCCACCGAACACAAGGAGGTGCAGGGGACTGAGCTGGAAGCCTCAGGCTTGACTGAGCATTAGATCACGGAGGGAACTGAAAAGACTCAGCCCCCTGACTGTGTCCCAGAGCAGTTAAATGAGCCCTTGGCCTGGGCATTCGTACGTTTCCTGTGACGCTGCGTTCAAGCCAGAGTTGGGGACCCGGAGAGCAGGGGACCGAGACAGGACGGGAAAACCATCATGACATACAGAATGTGAGAAACTCGGTGGAAGAGAGAACTGGCGTTTCACAAGACATGTATGTAGCATTAGTAAAAGGGTAGAGAGAGGGGACATGTGTGGATTAAGAGAGATTTCAGAAATATCAGTCAAATGTGATGTGGGGACTTTGTTATGATCCTGAGTCAAACAAAGCTGCCATTCTAGGACATTTTCCAGAGAATCAGGAAACTTTAAATACAAGCTGAGTATTTGATGATATTAAAGCACAAAGCATTAATTTTGTTACTTTTGAACCAGTTTTGTGGTTATGCTGAAAAAGTTCTTGTAGAGATACATAAAGAAGTATTTTGGGCTTCCCAGGTGGCCCTCGTAAAGAACCCATCTGCCAATGCAGGAGACTTAAGAGATGTAGGTTCGATCCCTGGGTCAGGAAGATCCCCCGGAGGAGAAAATGGCAACCCGCTCCAGTATTCTTGCCTGGAGAATCCCATGGACAGAGGAGCCAGTCCATTGGGTTGCAAAGAGTCGGACACGGCTAAAGTATTTAAGCACTTCACAAATGCACTCATGCACAAAGAAGCATTTATGGATGAAATATGATGCCTCAGATTTGTTTTAAAATTCTAGCAAAAAAATGGTGAGAGGGAGATTTCCCTGGTAGTCCACTGACTTAAGACTCTGTGTTGCCAATACAGGGGGCACAGATTCCATCCCTGGTCAGGGAACTAAGATCCCACATGCCATGTGGCACATTCAAAGGATTAAAAACAAATGGTGAGAGGATCCATAAAAACAGATAAAATAAGACTGGTGATTGTTGGGTCGGATGATGGTTCCCTGAGAGTTCACTTTAATATTTTCTCTCCTTTCGTGTGTTTGTAAGAAAGGATTTAGAAGAAGACACAGAGATGAAATGCAAGCTAACATATCTCATGCATTGAGATTTATTACCAGTACAAAGTTTGGGGAGTTCATCTGAAATGCAAACCTGAAATAAAATAAAGGCTAACTTTCTGTGTCTGTGCAAAATAGATCTTGTTTCTTTTCAGAAAAAGTTATATGTTCAGTTATTCGTTATGTTTCTATCTTGCCTACAGATGATTCTGGGCCACCTCCTTCTACTGTTATCAACCAGAATGAAACTTTTGCCAAAGTTGTTTTTAAGCCTAGTGTGGTCCAGCAAGCCAAGATCGCCCAGAACGGCATTTTGGGAGATTTCATCGTTAGATATGATGTCAATAGGGAACAGAGCATTGGGGACATCCAGGTAATGGGTTTGTTGTTGCTGTCTCTCATTAGCTGCATGACACTTTTGTTAGACCCAGAATGAGGGATTTCAGTACTCGCCTGAGAGAGTGAGAGCTACCGACTCTTAGGAAATCTGTTTTTACCCCAAATGTGTCTCCGACACCACTAGTGATCTTCCCTTGCTAGAGGCTGGGGATATCTATTTCCTGCTTCAGTAATCTAGAGGCAAATGAAACCTAAAACCTCATTTTCCCTGAGGTGCTTTAGTTGAAATTAGAACTTAGTTCATCTTTTTAATTTAGAGAAACTGGCCCATGACTCAATCTCCTGTAGGTCGTATTTCTCCAGAGACAGGGTAGGATTATCAAAATGTATCACTGTGCATCCGGCATGTAGGCAGTCTTTATGTCGGAACATGAAAGATGCTTAGGAAAGAAACAGATAACGCAGAAAGCAGGGTTCTCAAGTGACAGGGGTCGAGGAGAGAGGAATGATTTAAGTTGAGTCAGTGTAATCGATGTATTTTTAAGGAATGCTTTTGCCCCTATCCCAATTAAGTTAGCAAGTAGCCAGAGGGGTCAGGACCACGGATGCCTCTGCTCTGGATGCGGCGTCTGGCCCGAGACCCTGTTTCATGCTGTGTGTGACTTTCAGACGTTCCATGGAATCTCTGTTTCGGTTTGTTTTGCTCCCTAACCCAGGCACTATCAATTTTGCTTTCTCTTCCCTCCACCAGGTTCTAGACGGCTATTTCGTGCACTATTTTGCCCCCAAAGACCTTCCGCCTTTACCGAAGAACGTGGTGTTCGTGCTTGACAGCAGTGCCTCCATGGTGGGAACCAAACTCCGCCAGGTGAGTCCGGGCTACTGTTTCCTCTTCCACGATTGGCCAGGACAGTGACGTTCTCAGTGAACAGGATTTAGCTGCTGCGAAATGTCCGCTTTACCATTCATCTGTTCCTGCCTGTCGGGAACATTCCTGAACAGATTCAGGGAAGCCACTGACTTGAACTGTCATTGCAGCCTGGGGGTTTTAGGAGAGCAGAGGGCTGCAGAAACGCCTTGAAATAAGGGGAACTGGGGGATAAGTGAGTGAGATAAGAATACAATGAGGAGGCCACTGAATAGCACCATTGTGGATGGAATAACTCTCTTCAGTGATGGTGTCCATTGAGGATAACAGAATTAAGTCATTGGCAGCCCCTTGGCCTGTGGTTTGAACCAAAGACCTGTATCTCAGTAATTCAGGACTCCCTGGTAGCTTAGCTGGTAAAGAATCCTCCTGCAATGCAGGAGACCCCGATTTGATTCCTGGGTCGGGGAGATCCAGGAGTCGGCTTCCCACTCCAGGATTCTTGGTCTTTCCTGGTGGCTCAGACAGTAAAAGAATCCACCTGCAATGTGGAAGACCTGGGTTCAGTCCCTGGATTGGGAAGATCCCCTGGAGGAGGGCATGACAACCCACTCCAGTGTTCTTACCTGGAGATTCCCCATGGACAGAGGAGCCTGGCGGGCTACAGTCCATGCGGTCACAAAGAGTTGGACACGACTGAGTGACTAAGCACAGCACAGCACAATTCAGGACTCTTATTCTCACAATACTTAGGAAGAATCAACATTCTAGGGATGGGGGACATTACAGGGACATGTAATCTATGCTGAAAAATTAAGTTATCACCCAAATGTAGCCATCTACATTTTTTTTCACAAACCACAGGAGAAGGCTATTCCTTGTCTTACTCTGGTATCAGAAATGTCATAAATTTGCATTTATATTTCCAACTTACAGAGTGGAAAACAGAAAGAACTGCAGGTTGCCGTACCAGCAAATATCTCAACGTTCAACAAAAAATTAGGCCTCTTAGATTTTCTTTCTAAATTCATTATCCATTTTTATCAATTAACAATAAACATGTGGTCTAATGAGTAAAATAGCATCTCACACCTGCTATAGAGCCTGTATCCCCCGTTTTCCCCTTTAAGTGCCCCACCGCATAGAACTGAACTTGATCTTAGCTCGAAAACCAGTGCAAACATTTTCTCTCAGTTATCACTTTGTAGTTACTCTGGCCATTTATATGTAAATATTTAGTTTACACATTTTTTAACGGTCATATATTATATATATGTACTTTGTTTCAATGTGCTACATGGTGGTTCAGATCTTAGTCTCCAGCTGCAGATTGAACCTGGGTCCCCAAATTGGAATCCCAGAGTCTTAACCACTGGACCACCAAGGAATTCCCAGTATGACATACTCATCTTTTCCCCACAATGTCTGATTTTGCCCTACCCCAAAATAGTGAAAACTACATTCCAAAATCTGAGGCAAGGATCTGCTTTAGCCTTTTTTTTTTTTTTGGATAGGTAAGTATAATTTCTAACTGGTATTAGTGGAGGATACCCCATAAGCCAGATTCTCGTTGTTCTTCAGCATTGCATTCTTGTAGTCAGCCTGCCAACTCCTTTGTCTCCTATTTTTTCTTGCCTGTGCTGGGTCTTCGTTGCTGCGCTCAGGTTTTCTCTAGTTGCCATGATGGAGGCTGCTCTTTGTTGTGGTGTGTGTGCTTCTCATTGCGGCAGCTTCTCTTGTTGCAGAGCACAGGCTCAGCAGCTGTGGCCCGTGGGCTTCGCTGCTCTGCAGCATGGACTGTCTTCCCGGAGTAGGGACCACAGCTGTGTCCCCTGCACCAGCAGGCAGATGCTTCTCCACTGAACCACCAGGGAAGGCCCTAGAGCATATTCAGTATGCTGAGGCATTTCACTAAGGGTATTACATGGATTGTTGAATTAAGGGATATTTAATCTTTATAATAGTTTGGTTGTCATCCCCATTTTACTGATGGAGAGACTGGGGCTTTGCAGGAGCAGATAACACAGCTAGTACATGGCAGGGCCAGGCTTTCAAGCCAGGTCTGACCCTGAAGGTCATGAATCAAACCAAGATACTGTGGGGTCTCAGGGTGAGTAACAGTGATGAGGCACCATCCTCATGTGCAATGATAGGCATGCAGGTGCCTACAAGGTCAGTGCCCGGACATTTCAAGACTCCATGGCAAAGGCTGCGTCTCAGGAGGAGGGATTTCTTTGCCAAGAGCAGAGTAAGGACAGACGTCACCCTGTTTGTTATCCCCCCTCTCCCTTCGTTCTTGGATTCGTGTTGTTTAGTCACTAAGTCGTGTCCGAATCTTTGCAACCCCGTGGACTGTAGCCTACCAGGCTTCTCTGTCCATGGCATTTTCCAGGCAAGAACACTGCAGTAGGGCTTCATTCCTGGGTAGGAAACTCCATTCCTTGTGAGGCACTGAGCATCTGGCCTGCACTGTTGCTGGTTTTTAAACCACAGCATGGCCTCTTTCCAAGGAGAACCGCCCTAGACCAGCCAAACACGTCAGAAGCCTCCAGGAAATTTCTAAAGCCTGTGGCTACCTTGAGTGGTTTTGAAAACCACTGAGTCTTTAAGCAGCTCACAGCTTCTCTAAGGCCACAGCCCTGAGTGAGCAGCTTAGCTGGCTTTCAGTGGAGTCTGTACACAGTATCACGTTCCCTGGTGAAGAGGAAAATTTGCCCCAAGCAAAGGGCTTTGGTGATGTGTCAATGGGCTTGGCAAACACCAGACATTTGGAATGGGTCCCTTGAATGCTGTGAAGACCACGAAGTGTCTTTCTTGCATTCTTATCCAAATGTTCTTGGCTCCCTTCATCTTTGATGGGCGTGAGATGTTTCACTGTAGTTATCCCAATCTCAGGCACATAGTTGCTACTGAGTAAGTACTTGAACAATTGATCTGTAAGGAATTGTAAGGATCATTTGAGTTGAAAATGTGTTCTTTTTTTTTTCAATTTAAAAAAAAATTTATTTGGTTGCATCAGGTCTTGGTTGTGCCACAGGGGCTCGCTTGCCCCATGGCATGTGGGATCTTAGTTCCCCAAGCAGGGACTGAACCAGTGTCCCCTACATTGGAAGGCAGATTCTTTACCACTGGACTATCTGGGAAGTCCTCTGAAAATGTGTTCTTACCCAAGGGTCTGCCAGTACCCGGGAGCAACCAAAGCTGTGTGCTTTTGGCATCTTCTGGTTCTGTCCTGATCCTGGTAGGAATGTGAGCCTGGAAGCCAGGACTTCGCCAGCCTGGGGGCAGCTTCAGCATACGCGCAGCAGTCGATGCTGGGCCTGGCTCCGTGTTCTCTCCATGTGGTCTTCTGCTGAGTCAGGCAGGGTTTCTGCCTCCCAGCTTGAGTTTGTAAAACTTAGTGAGACAGAGGATCTGAAAAGAAACAAAAACCCGGTGAGCAGGGAGCAAATATATGTGTCCTTGGAGTGTGAAAGCTTGTTGTTCAGTCTCTCAGTCACTTCTGACTCTTTGTGACCCCATGGACTGCAGCACGCCAGGCCTCCCTGTCCATCACCAACTCCCAGAGCTTGCTCAGACTCATATCCATTGACTCGGTAATGCCATCCAACCATCTCATCCTCGGTCATCCCCTTCTCTTTCCTCCTTCAATCTTTCCCAGCATCAGGGTCTTTTCCAACAACTCAGTTCTTTGCATCAGGTGGCCAAAGTATTGAAACTTCACCTTCAGCATCAGTCCTTCCAATGAATATTCAGGGCTGATTTCCTTTAGGATTGACTGGTTTGATCTCCTTGCCATCCAAGGGACTCTCAAGAGTCTTCTCCAACACCACAATTTGAAAGCATCAATTCTTTGGTCCTCAGCCTTCTTTATGGTTCAACTCTCACATCCATACATGACTATTGGAAAACCATATTAAATGATGTCTCTGCTTTTTAATACGCTGCCCAGGTTTGTCATAGGTTTTCTTCCAAGGAACAAGCATCTTTTAATTTCCTGGCTTCAGTCACCATCAGCCCAAGAAAATAAAATCTGTCACTGTTTCCTTTTTTTCCCCATCTATTTGCCATGAAGTGATGGACCGGATGCCATGATCTTAGTTTTTTGAATGTTGAGTTTTAAGCCAACTTTTTCACTGTCCTCTTTCACTTTCATCAAGAGGCACTTTTATTTCCTCTTTGTTTTCTGCCACTGGGGGGAATGTCATCTGCATATCTGAGGTTATTGAAATTTCCCCCAGCTAATAGATGTCTATTAAATACAGTTTCCATTGACAGGGTCTATACATTCTTTTCTTTCTTTCCCCTAAACTATATAATTTCCCAGTGGCTCAGCAGGTAAAGAATCCATGTGTAATGCAGGAGACAGAAGAGATTCAGGTTCCATCGCTGGATTGGGAAGATCCCCTGGGGTAGGAAATGGCAACCCCCTCCAGTATTCTTGCCTGGGAAATCCCGTGGACAGAGGAGCCTGGCGGGGTACAGTCCGCAGAGTTGCAAAGAGTCAGACACGACTGAGCACTGGGGACATTCAGTATAATTTCTATCACTTTTGCCCTCGCATTTGCCGTTGGCTAAGGGACCCACCTTGGTGGCCAAGCAGTGGCTAATACATCAGTTTCCAGATGTCTTTCCTGATGCAGCTTTCTGTGGCCCTGTTCCCAGGTTTGTGCCCATAACCGGTGCCATTCTGTGCCAATCCTCGACTCCAGTGTGGCTTTGGAAGCTTGGCATCCTTTTTCTGCTTAATTTAGTCAACAGTTTTAGAGGCTAAAGAACAAGCATAGGGATTCCTTTTTTATTGAACCATAGGTGATTTACAATGTGGTGCCAATCTCTGCTCTACAGCAAAGCAACTCGGTTGTACACATGTAGACGTTTCTTATATTCTTTTCCATCATGGTTTATCACAGGATATTGACTGTAGTTCCCTGTGCTATACAGTAGGACCTTGTTGTTTATCCATTCCAAATGTAATAGCTTGCAGCTACTAACCCCAATCTCCCAGTACAAGCACAGTGTTTCTCATCTGTGATTCTCAAACTACAATGAGGGCAAATGTGAACTAGTGGATTAGAGAACTAGCATCTGAATTTCATTTGCACTTCCTTCGTGGGCTTACTTCACCGTCCAAAACCTCACTTTCTTCTTCTCCGTGCAAAATTGAGCTTCCAGGTGCTATTTACGACTGAGTGACTGAACTGAACTGAACTGAATGTGTAACCTTACAGGCAAGTAGTCCATGAGCTCCATGAATTTGGGAACCATCTTGGTTTTGATCATTAAAGTACACATTTCCAGCTCCTAGCACTGTACCTGGTAATGATTTTTGCCGAAAAACCCACAGCCCATAAATTATGAAATGTAACTTTTTAAAGGCACAGTAGCTTTAGCCCTTGAGTGACCAGCGCATACCCAGCACTCTAAGGGTTTTGCATACATCTGTTCATTTCAGCTGCCAGCCAGCGGAATAGTCATGGTCATCGCTGCTTCACAGATGAGATGGTGAAGGGCAGGAAGGTGATAACAGTGCATTGAAACACATCAAGTTTCAAGTAGAAAAGTTTGGAGTCGAGCTCAGTCCACCCCACTCTGAAGCTCTTCTCCAAACATTCTTCGCTGTATCATCAGGTATAACCTCAGACCAGCTCTCAAGCTTTTAAGCTTTAGCTGTTCTCTTCCTTTCTTCTTTTTATAAATTATAGTTCATTAGCAATGCTGTGTTAGTTTCAGGTGTACAGCAAAGTAATTCAGTTATACACACACACCCACACGTACACTGGAGAAGGCAATGGCAACCCACTCTAGTATTCTTGCCTGGAGAATCCCATGGACAGAGGAGCCTGGTGAACTACAACCCATCGGGTCGCAAAGAGTTGGACACGACTGAGCTTCTGAGCACGCGTGCATGCACAGGTACACATATACACGTGATCTTTCCTCAGATTCTTTTGCCTTTGAGGTTATTATGAAATATTCAGTGTAGTTCCCTGTCCTTATTGATTGTTTATTTTATTTATAGTGCCTGCTCCTTTTATTTGTTGATTTGGCTGTGCTGAATCTTAGCTGTGGCACATGGGATCTTTAGTTGCAGCATGAGAACTCTTAGTTGCGGCATGTGGGGTCTAGTTCCCTGACCAAGGATCAGGCTCAAGCCCCCTGCATTGGGAGCACAGTCGTAGCCACTGGACCACCAGGGAAGTCCCTATAGTACCTGTTCTTAAGCCAAGTGAGGAGATCTCTTGAATGCAGCGCACTGCCGGTGACATGGTTGGAAGAGAGAACTCCCTGCACAAATGCAGACAGGGCTGCAGAAAAGGAGGGAGGCAAGCACACGTGCCAAAGGAGATCTCGTCTAAGAAACTTGAGAGTCTCAGGAGCAGGCACCGTGTGGCTGTCTTGCAAATGAATAATGGACGATATAAGGTTTGGATCCTCCTGCCTCTGAAAGCATAGCTTCAGTTCATAACAGAGTCCAGCTTCCCTCTTTGCAGTTTTCCAGGACAGGGGTCAGCAAACATTTTCTAAAAAAATGACAGGTCAGTGAATATGTTAAGCTTTGCAGCCTGGAAGATCTCTGTCGTGATGACTCAACCCTGCTGTTGTAGCACAAAGGCGGCTGCTGCAACGTGCAAAGACAGGGGTGTGTCCTGTTCCCATAAAACAACACTTATTAAAAGCAGGGAGCAGCCTGGATTTGGCCCCCAGGCCATGGCTGGTGGACTCCTGGCTAATTGGTGCTGGCTAGAAATACTGTTTCAGTTGATAAATACTATTTATTCTCATCCCCTGAGCTGCCCTTGTCCAAACAGTACCTCTAGCAAGCATGTGTCTTAGAAATATATTGCAAAACAGAAGTCTGTGCCTTGGGGCCATGGACAGAAGGCAGCAGGGGAATCTGGTGTCTTTTGGCTCAAACTCAGAAAAATGAGAAAATAAATGATGGACAAAGGGCGAAATATTTTCACCCTGGGCCACTCATGAAAACTTGGACTTTTTGTTTCAAAAAAAATTTTTGCTCTTCAACAAAATCATAAAGAAAATTTGAAGGTACCCGTTTTTAAAAAGGCCTTCCCTGGTAGCTGGTAAAGAATCCACCTGCAATGTAGGAGACCCTGGTTTGATTCCTGCATTGGGAAGATCCCCTGGAGAAGGGAAAGGCCGCCCACTCCAGTATTCTTGGGCTTCACTTGTGGCTCAGCTGGTAAAGAATCGGCCTGCAGTGCGGGAGATCTGGGTTTGATCTCTGGGTTGGGAAGATCCCCTGGAGAGGGAAACAGCTATCCACTCCAGTATTCTGGCTTGCAGAATCCTCATGGATAGAGGAGCCTGATGGGCTATAATCCATGGATCACAAAAGAGTCAGACACAACTGAGCAACTAAGCAGATTTTTTAAAATGTTGAAACAGTGAAGATTGAGCCAAATGAGGTATGTTTAAAAACTTTTGAGGGGAATTTCCCTGGTGGCTCAGTGGTAAAGAATCTGCCTGCCAGTGCAGGGGACACGGGTTCAATCCCTGGTCGGGGAGGAACCCACATGTTGTGGAGCAACTGAGCCCATAAGCCACAGCTATTGACCGAAGCTCTAGAGCCTGTGCTCTGCAACAAGAGAAGCCACAGCAGCGAGAAGCCCGTGCACCTCAACTAGAGAGCAGCCCCCTCTGGTTGCAACTAGAGAAAGCTCACGCACAGCAGCAAACCCAACGCAGTTAATAATACAAACAAGTTTTAAGGATCTCTAAATGAAGGTACTGTGTGGTTATCATGGGAAGGAAAAATGAACAATACAGAGCTTTGAGTTCTCTTGCATTGTCCGTTCAGAGTGCAGGCCTGGCAGACGGCATCTGGAAGCATGGTCATCCCATAACCAAGAGCCTTACTTGCCCTTCCTGGTGTCCTGACCTTGCCCTTAAGTTTCTCCAGTGGGCATTGCCATCAGCCAACTTTCTCTGTAAAGGGCTAGAAGTTTATGCTACAAGTCAAAATGAGATAACCTCTGTTGGTCAAAGAGGATTGAATGAGATGAGAAGTGTGGAAGCAGTTATCAGAGTGCCTGCGAGTGTTGTTATTGTTGGTTCGCATCTGTTTGGTGGCTGCTGGAAGCTGCAAACGGAGTGCAGTTCCTAAGAGCTGCCCGGGCCTGACGTCACAGCCACCTCGCTCTCTTGCTTGGGACCCCACACTCGCCCAGGCTGGCATCTTGGCTTTGACTCCAGACTTCAATTCTCCAAAACTGAACATCACGTTGATTATGTACTGTGGGAGAGGTACAAGGCGTGGGGGATACAAAGATAAGCAAGACAGAACCTTTTTTCCCAAGCGGTCCAGAGGAAAAGAAAAAGTCATGGAGAAAACTGTATGCAGGGTGCTCCCTGTGATAGAAGTGAATGCAGGATCCGCTCACAGAGAACAGGGGTGCTGGTCAGGTTTTTCAGGCTGGAGCAGGGGCAACCAGGGCTTCCCAGGGGAGGGGAGAGTGATGGATGAAATTAATCCAGTGGACGGGGCAAGAAGGGAGACGGAGAACATTCTTGTTTTGGCCACCCCTCGGCATGCGGGATCTTAGTAGGGAACAAACCTGTGTCTCCTGCAGTGAAAGCAGGAGAATATATTTTTAATATTTTTATGAGAGGCAGGTTAGAGGTGGACTGCTAACCTCCGGACCGCCAAGGAAGCCCCTCTGTTTTCCTGTGTGATCCTCCCATGCTGAAGAGCTGTGTCTGCTTCTTCCGTAACCATTCCGTTGTTCCACTCTGACCGTGGCTCTTTCGCAGCCTCCCCACATCTTTCTGTCAAGTCCTTTATGTTCGTCAAGGCACATCCTTGGGGGTTTGCAGTGAGTAGCCTAGGTGGACCTCTGCCAGGGACACAGGAGTCACATGCAAGGGAAAGTTGAATGGGGCAAGGGGCAGTCAGAGAGCCAGATACCCCAAAAATCTGTAGCCCAAAATGGGCAGGGCTCCAGAATCCAGACAAGCAGTTAGGCAACGTAGATTTCAGACCCTGGACAGGCGCTGGGGACCAAGCTCAGTGCTGTCAGGCAGTAGCGTGCGAGCAAGCGGGTGAAGCAGGCCAGCTGCAAGGGTCTGTGGCCTCAGGGGACCTCGTCTTGATCAGCATCCTCTTGTCCACTGACTGTTTGAGCAGGAAGCCGTCCCTGGGGATGACTACCTGTAGCCCATGATGACCTAGATAGAGGTGGTAAGACTAAGTTCTTTCCCAGAATAAGAGATTTGGGATCAGCCTCGTGAGCAGATCCTGATAACCACAAACCTTCCATGTGAAGAGAAGTGGAAAATATCATCTCTTTCGAGTCTTGAGTTATTTCTACATCAAGCAAGAGAAATAGATATCCTTAATACATGATAAAGAATCAACGAAATATTGTTGGCAAAGAACTTTTTACAAACATGAACCATGACACTATTAGGTAATACTTAGTACATTTGTCAGAGCAAAATCAAAACATTTGGTGATAGATTGTAACAATAACCAGAGCCTTCATATGAGAGAGACTTTGCTTCTCAAGTTAGAATAACATTAATCCAAACACAAAGACTAATAAAATATAGTTATGTTTATATTGCAAAAGATGCTCTAATGTCTAAATATATTCAGAATTTTTTTATTTAGCCAGAATTTAGTTAGAAATTATTCTCTTTTGGAACCAGTCCTAAAGTATTACTTGCATTTTTGTGTGTGTGCCACTGAAATCTACAGTATTTTATTTATTTATTTTGGACTCTCCACGCAGCATGTGGGATTCTAGTTCCTCGACCAGGGATAGAACCTGAGTCCCTGGCAGTGGAAGTGCAGAGTCTTAACCACTGCACTGCCAGGAAAGTCCCAATACTGGCATTTAGATCTGAATCTGTACTAGAGCAGTGCTTTTCTCTCGCTATGAAGCAGCACCTATTTAATAATATTTTTGCACAGATTTGGGTGATCAGAACTAGAATTATAATCTAGCACAGGACTGCATTGAAGGAGCATTTGAAATTAGAATTCAAACAATAAATAAAATTATAATAGCTTATAATAATGTATTTTAAAATACAAGAGCCCTATGATTTTGTTTAATTTCAAAAATAATGGTCTTCATGATAGTTTGAACAGTGTAGAGACCTAAGAAATACTATTACTTTCTATTTCCTTCTAGGTGAAGTTTCAAGTTAATGTTTAGTATTTACTAAACTGTTTCAGGGCTTACCAGGTGGCAGTAGTGGTAAAGAACCCTCCTGCAAATGCAGAAGATGTAAGAAATACAGGTTCGATCCCTGGGTCAGGAAGATCCCCCAGAGAAGGGCATGGCAACCCACTCCAGTATTCTTGCCTGAAGAATCCCATGGACAGAGGAGCCTGGTAGGTTACAGTCCATGGGGTCGCAAAGAGTTGGACATGACTGAAGCAACTTAGCACACACACACGCACAGTTCAGTCCAGTTCAGTTGCTCGTTGTGTCCGACTCTTTGCGACCCCATGGACTCCAGCACGCCAGGCCTCCCTGTCCATCACCATCTCCCAGATTTCACTCAGATTCCTCGTTCATTGAGTCCGTGATGCCATCCAGCCATCTGATCCTCTGTCGTCCCCTTCTCCTCCTGCCCCCAATCCCTCCCAGCATCAGAGTCTTTTCCAATGAGTCAACTCTTTGCATGAGGTGGCCAAAGTACTGGAGTTTCAGCTTCAGCATCATTCCTTCCAAAGAAATCCCAGGGGTGATCTCCTTCAGAATGGACTGGTTGGATCTCCTTGCAGTCCAAGGGACTCTCAAGAGTCTTCCCCAACACCACAGTTCAAAAGCATCAATTTTTCGGCGCTCAGCTTTCTTTATAGTCCAACTCTGACATCCATACATGACTACTGGAAAAACCATAGCTTTGACTAGATGGACCTTTGTCGGCAAAGTAATGTCTCTGCTTTTTAATATGCTGTCTAGGTTGGTCATAGCTTTTTTTTCATGAAGCAAGTGTCTTTTAATTTCATGGCTGCAGTCACAATCTACAATGATTTTGGATCCCCGCCGCCCCCCCCAAATCTGTTAGTTTCCATTTTTTCCCCATCTAATTGCCATGAAGTGATGGGATGGGATGCCATGATCTTAATGTTTTGAATGTTGAGTTTTAAGTCAGCTTTTTTACTCTCTTCCACTTTCATCAAGAGGCTCTTTAGTTCTTCTTCACTTTTTTCTATAAGGGTGCACACAAACTGTTTTAAAATATTGGAAGATCTGACGACTTCTAGACCAAATTTTCCAATGATGTAAAGAAAGCTTCTGAATTTCTGCTCTTTCTCTAAAAAGAACACTTTGGCCAATAGAAAAATAGTTTTTGGTTTTTTTCAACCAGCTCCTTGTATTGGACATAGAAACCTTTTGATGTCTTATGTTTCTGGTATTACAGGTTTCATTTTCTATTTTTAAAATAAATTATATAATGTGTTTCACTTTGGGAGTCATTGATGACGCACGCAGCAGGGGCACCGGCTTTGTGCAATCAGTGTTTTCCTTTACGAGTCTGAATAACCTCTTGAACTGTGCTTACTTTGTCATCAGTAGGGTGATATTTTTTAATGTTTGAGATTCTTCTCTGAAACCAATCTGGTGCTAGATTTTTCTGGAAAACATAACAATGATATAGACATGAATACATTATGGAGAAATGGTCTTTCTCACTCAATTTATTGCCTTGCTGGTAAAGATGGGATTTAAAAAAAAATTACTTGGTGGGTCAGTCTGGATATGATGTCAAAAAACTTCAAACCATTGAAAGGCCTGTGGCGTGTCCAAGTACAGTTGTGTTGCCTTTTATGGAATTCATGTTTGTGCCCTTGAAATGCCACGGTCTTGGAATACTCCCACTGAAGCATGATCGGTGCCCAGGGCCCGGCAGCAACTGGCTGGCTCAGAATGGGTGCTCTGGTTTTAGCCGTGAGGATGCCTGCAGGGTGACGTGGGTGGATGTCCGTGGAGGGTGCAGAGAGAGGCCAAGGTGCTGGACATCTCCACCCTTCTCAGTGACGGCTTTGATGTGTAGTTTGAGGTTGCAAGGAGGGCCTGACGTTGCAAAATTTGATGGGATCACAGACTTTTTGTCTGTCCTTCCAGTAATGGGACTCCATTGCCAGTCCTGGGGATAGAACGCTCTCCCTGCTGGCCGCAAGAGGGATTGCACCGCACAGGAGGCCAGTCACACACCTCTTTCTGGTCCCCGCCCCGGCCCTTTATCTCCACCCACCGGAGAAGGGAGAAGGCCTGCTTGTGTCCAGTTGCCGATGGGTGTATTCCACTTCCCGGTATTACCTCTCAGAAACTTACGGCGTTCTAGGGTACTTCTCTGTTGAGCACAATTCTGTCGTGGCTCGAGCCGGACTTTTAGAAGTTCTTAGCTTTCTTTTGCTTTTGACGAGACAACTCACAGAGGATTTTCTCTTGGGTTCATCCAGAAGGAATGTGTGGAAAGGGAAAATGTCAGCTCCTCAGCAAACATTTTAGGATGGGTGAGCGAGAGGACTGCTTCAGAGCACAGCAGGGCCATTCTGCTGAAAGCTTGGCATGTCTGGTGTCCAAGACCCCTTGACCTTGGATTTCCTCTATGATGTCATGGGCTCGTAACCACCCAGGGACTGGGGTACAAAAACCTTTTGTGTCAGACTTGGTTGCTGGTGCTGGTGGTTCAGCGGGGACCCAGAAAGATTTGAGGAGAGTCAGCAGGTACCCCGATGGAGTGGATGGGCAGCTGGGTTTTCCATGGGTTCCACTGACGGGTCGCCCTAACGGTCTCCTCTCCTTGGGGAATGTCTCAGAGTGAGTGGTTCAAAGCGTGTGTAGTTGGAACACTCACCCCCTCGAGGGCTGAGCCAAGGGCCTGCAGCTGCTCTGGCTCAGTTTTGTAGGGAAGGGAAAGGAAGGTCCATCTTGTCTCTAGGCTGGCTTAACACAGGGGCTCTAAGCCCGCCAGACAGAGCAGTTCTCAGAAACTCCCCGCCCCAGGAGCAGCCCTAACAAGGAGACAGTAAGCGTGTAAAAGGGGCGGCACCTCCCGGGGCCCAGCCCTGCCCCTTCCCTGACAGACACCGCCAGGAAAGGTTGCACTGCTCCTTTTCCTGAAGCCCCACTAGACCAAGAAGGGCCATCGCCAGGCAAGTTGGATGAGCAGAGAATCTGAAACCAAGAGCGCCTCTTTGTTTATTTACATTCTCCTTGCTCCTAAAAGAATTTAAGTGGACAGAGATGAAAAAAAGGCTCATTTAATAATAAACCAGAGGCAGAGCTGGAATTAACTTCTAAGACATTGTTTTCAGAGGAAATACTTTCTCCTCCTCCTTTCAACCCAAGGGACGTACCTACAAGCAGAAGGATTCCTCACTACGGAACTGTTTCAGGGAGCCAGTCATCCCTATTCTCTTTGTTTCTACGAGGCTGGGATTAAAGGGAATCTTGTCTGAATGCTTCCTGCAGGCCAGGGTGCTTCTTTACTATCTGAATAATGAGAAGTATTTCCTTTTCCTCTCTGCATTGTTTTGTGTACCTTTTGTACATTCCTTCAGTTCAGACACAACTTGGAACATCGCAAGGAGCCCTTCTGGAGACGTGTATAGGCTGGTGTTTGCAAAGTGCCCTTTGGGGTCACCAAGGAGTGGATATGACCAGCCAGTGCCTCCAGGGTAGCTCAGGCCTTTGAACCAGCTTGCGCCGTCCATTCTTATCTTTCTGGGCTTCCTCTGATCTTTCTAGAATGTGCTTACCTTGGTCTCTAGGGTGTACTCTTGGGAAAAGCCTGCCTAGGTTTCTGTCTGTCTTCAGCATATAAACGCAGGGTGCAGAAACACCAGCTGAAGCCACCTCACATTCTCTCTCCTATCTGGGCAACCACCTTCCTTCTGCCTGTTCAGCCTTCTGCAGAACGCAGAGCTCCCCAGACCGCGCTGGTTGGAGCTCAGGAAGGGTTAATGGGTGATGGTGGCTCCAGGCAGCATCCGCTCCCGCCCCTTGGAATAAGGACCTGGAGACCAGTGCAAAGGTCCCGAGGCAACTGGAAGTGGAACTCCCTGGAGCCCGTGGGTCTGCCTGCCCCAGGGCTCCTGAGAACAAGTCAGAGTTGTGGCCTTACAAGGTCATCAGAAGCCCTTCATTGCTGAGCTCAGAGGAGGAGGGTGGAGAGACTGGAAGGACTGCTCCTAAAGCAGAGAATCTTTTATGAGAGGGGAAAATAGCAGCCAAGAAGCCAGGCCAGCCCCTCTCAAGGGCTTAAGCTCGCTATTTAAGGATCCCTAGAGATGACAGCCGCTAAACAGCAGTCTTCTGAGGAGATTCCCCAGGCCCCAGCCTGCACCCTGGGGGCCCCTGCCAGCTCTGAGCCCCAGCAGCAGGAACATGTCCAAGTGGCTGCCTTAGCAGCGGACTCCCGACTCTACTGTCCCAGGCACTGCCTCGGCTTGCCGGTCCTGTCTGACACCGTCCAGCTGTGGACCTTCAGGCTTCCCAGAGGTCCAGCCTCTCGGATGGGGAGCGATGCTGAGCCCGTCTTTGCTCACGCTGGGGCGTGCTGGCTCTGAGCGGGTGGAAGGGTGAGGGGTCAAGGTGGGGCCAGCTTCCCGGAGTTCCGTCAGCCGCGCGCTCAGGGCCCTCCACTCACATCTGTTCACTGTTGCGATCTGATCTATTCATTCTTGCTTTAATGCTGTCCGTCATTCAGCCGTGGTTCGTGCACATCACCCTTCTCAATGTTCTGTCTTAGCTTCTCAAGGATGGGGGCTGTGTCTTTCCTCCCTTCGTATTCACTCAGTAGAATTCTCCCTCTCTCTCCCCCCCTCTTTTTCTCTCAATTGCTCATTCAGCAGCTATTTACTGACAGCCCACAATGTGCCAACTGTTGTGTTGGGAGGGCAGGGAGGAAACAAGAGGACAGCTGTTTTGAGGAGTCTGGTGTCACAGATGGACAGTCTTCCCAGCACTCACTTTTTTCTGCGAGCCTGTTTCAAGAATCTGCCATGCGGGCAGGCTCAGCTGGGTATGACCCAAGAGTGACGGAACAGGAAAAGCTCCTGCACTCGGAGACGCGGGGCTGAGTTGGACCATCCAGTAAATGCACAAATATGTCCTCACATTCTCTCTATCGGCGCTGGGAAGGCAGGGGCCAGGGTGCCGGCTTGAAAGGACAGAGGAGCGCGTGAACCCAGAACCGAAGGACGGGGAGGGGGCAGCGGGCACGCCGACTGTGGGACAGAGCATCATCACAGGGAACAGCAGATGCAGAGGCCCTGGCAGGGGAAGGGCTGGAAAAGATAACGACACTGCCGCGTCCTGAGCGCCAGGAAAGGTGTGTGTGTCACGTGAAAGCGGATCTCGGAGAAGGGGGCTGTTTTTCTTTTTTTTGGTCACTTGATTTCCCCCGAGTTGTACTGGGGTACAGTTGGTACACAGCACTGTATGTTTAGGGTGTGCAGCGTTCAGTTCAGGCGCTCAGTCATGTCCGACTCTGCGACCCCATGAATTGCAGCCCACCAGGCCCCCCTGTCCATCACCAACTCCCGGAGTTCACTCAGACTCACGTCCATTGAGTCCATGATGCCATCCAGCCGTCTCATCCTCGATCGTCCCCTTCTCCTCCTGCCCCCAATCCCTCCCAGCATCAGGGTCTTTTCCAATGAGTCAACTCTTCGCATGAGGTGGCCAAAGTACTGGAGTTTCAGCTTCAGCATCAGTCCCTCCAATGAACACCCAGGACTGACCTCCTCTAGAATGGACTGGGTGGATCTCTTTGCAGTCCAAGGGACTCTCAAGAGTCTTCTCCAACACCACAGTTCAAAAGCATCAATTCTTCGGCGCTCAGCTTTCTTCACAGTCCAACTCTCACATCCATACATGACCACAGGAAAAACCATAGCCTTGACTAGACAGACCTTTGTTGGCAAAGTAATGGTAATGTTTTTAAAATATTTATTTAAATTTTATTTTGTTTTTAATCAGAGGGTGATTGCAATATTGTGATGGTTTCTGCTGTGCATCCACATGGACCGGCCAGAGGCACGTCCCCTCCCTCTTGAGCCCACCTCCCACCCTATCCCACCCTTCTCGACTCTCCCAGGGGACCGGCTTTGGGTTCCCTGTGTTGGATACAGCAAATTCCCACTAGCAATCTGTGTTACGTGTGGTAACATATGACCTTCTTGGCTTCTTTCCAGGATGTCTTCCCTTGTATTTCAAGTTACCCAGGTCCTTCGGGCCTCATGCTCAGATCCCCTCTGTTCTCTGAAATGCCTTCTCACATCACTCCAGCCCACGGTGCTTCATTCTCTCTTAAAACCCAGGGGTAGTTCTGATTCGTACCCTCCCTCTGTAATTCACGAATCGTCCTTGTGTTCTTTCATCCTCTGAACTTCTCTCTAGTGTGTGTCAGGAGTTCTCTGCTCTGGGTGATGATAAAATAGACGGAGGGACGTCCCTGGTGGTCCAGTGGATAAGAGTCCGCCTGCCCGTGCAGGGGGCACATGTTCAATCCCTGTTCAGGGAATTGGGATCCCACGTGCTTCAGGGCAACCAGGTCCTTGCTCCTCAACTAGAGAAAGCCCAAGCGCCACAACAGGGACCCAGTACAGCCAAAAAAAAAAAAAAAGATGGAACCTGCCTTCACTGGAGGAAGGGAAAGAGACACAGAGCAGACTGCAGTCGTGACGAGTGAGGCACATTACTCTGTAAGTACGTTGAGGGCAGTGCCAGCCTAGAGGAGAGAAGGTCCGCTCTCTTTAGAGGAACCAGAAAATGTTTAAATACAGAATATAGCACATTAGCTGGGTTTTGAAGAATGACTAAGGACTTGTCAGATGAAACAGGGGCATAAGGCAGCGGGGAAGGACACGCCAGGTCTCGAGAACAGCAGTCGTGACGTTCCAGAGACTTGAGGCTTGATGTGTGTGGATCAGAGCAGACAGGACATTTCGTATATGAGAAACAGTCATGTCTTATATAAAGTTGTGACACTTTGTTGTTTAGCTGCTCAGTCTTGTTCGACTCATTTGTGACCCAGTGAATCGTAGCCCACCAGGCTCCTCTGTCCATGGGATTCTCGAGGCAAGAATACTGGAGTGAGTTGCCATTTCTTCTTCCAGGGGATCTTCCCGATCCAGGGATCAAACTCAAGTCTCCTGCATTGCAGGCAAATTCTTTCCCACTGAACTGTTTTGTTTTTTTTTTTTTCCAGCTAGGTGATAAAGTTCCTTGACATTTATCCAAGCCCCTTTACAGAGCAGGCACTCCATGATAACCCTGGGATTGTCCCCAGTGTGCAATTTCCAAGCCAGGGGGTGTGTAGACTCATGCAGTGGGACATGACTGGCCTTGCTTTTGTGTTTGCCTAGACCAAGGATGCCCTTTTCACGATTCTGCATGACCTGCGACCCCAGGACCATTTCAATATCATTGGGTTTTCCAACCGGATCAAAGTGTGGAAGGACCATTTGGTGTCAGTTACTCCCAACAGCATCAGAGATGGCAAAGTTTACATCCACCACATGTCGCCAAGCGGAGGTAAGTACGTCCTGGTTTGCCTGTTTGCTGAGACGCGATACAGGGATTTGAAAGTTAACGCTGATCACAGGAAAGGAGATAACAGGTGAGCACTTTCCCCAGGAGCTTGCTTCTCCTTTTCTGGGCACCGAACTAAGATGGTCAAATAAGTTACAGGGGAAATACCTGATAGGTTTTGGAGCCTTTCCTGGTTTATCTCACGGATCCCAAACAATGCAGCTCTTTTTGTAAATTGATTTTCGGGGCCAGGAATGAAAGCCAAGTGGCTGATTCAGTGTTTTGTGTGTTTGAGTGTGAGAACCTTAAGGCAGCAGATGGAGCTGCCCCCCTGAGCTGTCGGTCCTCCTGGACTACAGGTGGCCTGGGAGATGCTCTAGGTGGAAAGGTGATGGAGCCTTTGCACCCTTGCCTGGGAGGCGGTGCCTAGGTAAGGACACAGGTGAGGGGAAAGGCCAGAAAGAACTCTGAGATGATCTGAGACTCAGGACAGTGTGTTACCAACTGTGCTGGCTGGCAGTGCCGTCAACCCTGGACCCAGATCTTATTCCCGCTGTCAACTTGTCCTGAGGACAGTGGGCACTTGGTGGAAGCTTAGTATTGGCATGTTTACTGGACCTTCACCATCCTTCCTAAAGGCCCATAGAGACACTGTCTCCTGGGGGTTTCAGGTGATTCTGCTTTCGCCATCTAGAGACGAGAAACACCCAGTTCTGTCCATCCTCTTCCGTCTGAGTTTCTCATCACTCCTGTGTTGGTTATTTTCCGTCCAAGGCAAAGCTCTGGTTTCCCAAATGAACTTTGGAATTTGATCTTGTGTGAATGGAATTTTAATTTATGGATACAATGGGATTTCCTACCAGTTTCCACAACATTGTGATCTAGGAATTGTTTTACTGGTTGAAGTGAGAAATGAAAGTTTAGAGTTAATATTTTCGTAATGATCCTTGGAAGGAAGTTGGGAAGTCTCTGAGGAAAAAGACTTCCCTTCATCTTTGTTTAGCCTGTAGTTCCTGGAGCCAGATCAATGGAAAAGACCCTGATGCTGAGAAAGATTGAAGGTGGGAGGAGAAGGGGACAACAAGATCATTTGGTGGATGGCATCACTGTCTCAAAGGACATGAGTCTGAGCAAACTCCAGGAGATGGTGAAGGACAGGGAAGCCTGGCGTGCTGCAGTCCATGGGGTTGCAAAGAGCTGGACACGACTTAGCGACTGAGTAGCAGCAAGTTGGCTTGGCTCCAGACACACAGTATCCACTTAAAGAATATGCATTAAAATGAGCTTTAAGATGCTGCTTACTATTAGAATGCTATGTGTGTGTAGGGGGGAGCAGGATAAAGCTTTAGAAAACAGGTAATGTGTGTTATGCCCTTTTGGAATCTAAGATGAACAGAAATTTATCTCCTCTCCTCATCAGGAGATGAGCATGAATTCTGAAGCCAGACTACCTGAATTTGAATCCAGCCGCACCAGCTATGAAGCATTTAATCTCTACCTCCTTTTCTTCGTCTGTAAAATGAGGATATAATGGACTTTTTTTTAGGATGAGTTAAAATATTTAAAGTACTTAGAACAGTGGCCGCACACAGGAGGTCTTCTCTAGCTGTCAGATATGGCCATCTGGGGGCTTCCCTGGTAGCTCAGCTGGTAAAGGATCCGCCTGCAATGTGGGAGACCTGAGTTCGATCCCTGGGTTAGGAAGATCCCCCCGAGGAGGGCATGGCAACCCACTCCAGCATTCTTGCCTGGAGAATCCCCATGGACAGTCTGACAGGTTTTGCAAAGAGTTGGACACGACTGAGCAAAGCGACTGAGCACACACACACGGCCATTTTTACCCAAATAGTCCCTCTTGCTGGTGCACTGTGGTCCTTTAATATCCCTGGGGGAGCTCTCAGTGGAATGGTTGGGGGTCTCCATGGGAACGCTCCCATTGTTTTTTCATTTTTTGTTTTTATTTGGCTGTACCAGGACTTACTTGCATCACGAGGCATCGTTTAGTTGTGATATGCCAATTCTTTGTTGGCATGTGGGATCTAGATTGCTGACCAGAGATTAAAGTGGGCCTCCTGCCTTGGGAGCCTGGAATCTTAGCCTCTGGACCACCAGGGAAGTCCCAGCCCCCACTGCCCACCCCCGTTGTTCAGTGTGCAGGAGATGCCTCAACTTAACAGAGATTCGATGCCAAGCCCTGCTGTGCCTGGCTTGAGAAAAGCTAAGCACATCCTTTGCCTGGGGCTGAACCTGGCTTTAAAATGCAATGAGAGATTTGGCATCATCGCTTAAGTTCTGGATCAAAGAGGAAATAAACACCTGCCTTCTGGCCCGTGGCCACACCTTCAGAGGCAGTGAAGCTAGGTGAGGCATTCAGAGGCAAGCGGGCGAACCCGGAGAAGTGCTGCGTGCTGTCTCAGCGTAAGTTCCCCTTCCATGGGGACCATGTCTGCATCTTACGACGAATTAGTGATGTGTTTGCACAGTCACAGAAATCTATATTTTCAGCCAGAAATTCTGCAGGATGTGAAGCAATGGGGGAAATTTTCTGGTTCAATCAAATACGGTAGATTTTGCAGGGAGATTAAAAAGCACGCCAGTCAGGTGGCAGGATGGTGGTAATGGGTACACAGCTCTATACATTTACTAAAAATCATTAACTGTGTACTTAAAATGAGTGAAATATTTGGTCTGTCAAGAAGGCCACTTAAAAAAATAACCACTGGCGTCGGAAAAAGGAAACGGGTGTCCATGTCAGCCGTCAGAACTCTCGGCTTCTCTTGGCGATGGTACGGCAGCTGCAGCAGGGTTGAATGAAACTCTGAGAATCTAGAAGCCTCATGTTGGCTGGTGGGTTTAACTTCCACCCGCCATCCATCTCGCCCGACCCCAAGCAAAATACCTGTCCAGCACCCACGGCAGATAGTGTCCCCTGACTTTAATCAGAGCTGCTAGTGACAAGCATGTCTGAATTAGAAATGGCAGGGGTGGCGGGAGGTGTTAACTGGACAGCCTTCGCTTGGTGGGGTCCTTATGAAGAGGGGAGACCCTGAAGAAGCAGGAAGCCAGAAAGGCGATGCCAGCAATAATAAAAAAAATTAGTGAGTTCTCTAATCCTCGTCCTCCAGCCCCAGGCCACACGTGACGTCCCCGCGAAGGTCTCCACACTCCCACCTCCACGCTCGGTGCTCCCTGCTTCCCTCTGGGGTGCGTTCTTTCTCCAAGTCCCTGTACCCAACACCCTCTGGCCCTTTCACAGCGATTCTCCGAAAGAGGTGCAGATCGGTCATGCTAAGGGATTGGAGACACCTGAGCTGAGGCACCATCAGAGACCCTCGTGCGCACTCAGTCGCTCAGTCTTTGTCCTATTCTGGGACCCCATGGACTGTAGCCCACCAGGCTCCTCTGTCCATGGAATTCTCCAGGCAAGAACACTAGAGTGGCTGCCGTTTCCTCCTTTAGGGGATCTTCCTGACTCAGGGATCAAACCCATGTCTCCTGCATTGCAGGCAGATTCTTTTTTTTTTTTTAATTGGAGGCTAATTACTCTACAACATTGTAGTGGTTTTGCCATACACCGACGTGAATCAGCCATGGGTGTACATGTGTTCCCCATCCTGAACCCCCCTCCCACCTCCCTCCCCATCCCACCCCTCAGGGTAATCTCAGTGCACCAGCCCTGAGCACCCTGTCTCATGCATCGAACCTGGACTGATCTGTTTCACATATGATAATATACATGCTTCAATGCCACTCTCTCAAATCATCCCACCCTCGCCTTCTCCCACAGAGTCCAAAGTCTGTTCTTTACATCTGTGTCTCTTTTGCTGTTTCATGTATAGGGTCATCATTACCATCTTTCTAAATTCCATATATATGCGTTAACATACTGTATTGGTATTTTCCTTTCTGACTTACTTTGCTCTGTATAATAGGCTCCAGTTTCATCCACCTCATCAGAACTGATTCAAATGCATTCTTTTTAACAGCTGAGTAATATTTCATGGTGTATATGTACCACAGCTTTCTTATCCATTCATCTGCTGATGGACATCTAGGTTGCTTCCATGTCCTGGCTATTGTAAAGAGTGTGCAGGCGGATTCTTTACCCATTGAGCCACTTGGGACACCCATCAGACACCACCTTCAGGACGAGGTTATATAACTCTGCACCATTCCTATGCATCTGCGGAGTTTCTAGGCTGCCTGTGCGACCTGGAGAGAGTGCAGGGGGCTGCTCTCCCCACCTGTCACTCCTGCAGCTGCATGGGAGGGGTGTGAAGATGTGTCCAGGCGAGGGAGGCAGCGAGCCTCCAGCATTGTGTTCTGTGTCCCGCAGGCACGGACATCAACGGGGCCCTGCAGCGGGGCATCCAGCTGCTCAATGACTACGTGGCCCACAACGACATCGAGGACCGCAGCGTGTCCCTCGTGGTCTTCCTGACGGACGGGAAGCCCACTGTTGGGGAGACCCACACCCTCAAGATCCTCAACAACACCCGGGAGGCCACCCGGGGCCGAGTCTGCATCTTCACTGTGGGCATCGGGGCCGACGTGGACTTCAAGCTGCTGGAGAAGCTGTCCCTGGAGAACTGCGGGCTCACGCGGCGAGTCCACGAAGACCACGACGCCCGCGCCCAGCTCATCGGGTCCGTGGTCTGCCTGTGTCCTCAGGGTGAGGGGAGGGCAGGGTGGGCTTAGCGGGAGGCCTGGACGTGAGGCTGGACCCCAAGTCTGCCTGTGTCCTTGGGGTGGGGAGGGCAGGCTCAGCAGGCCTGGACGTGAGGCTGGACCCCAAATCTGATCTATGTGTCTTAAAATCAGGCTGATTTGGGTTCACATTCTGGCCCTGCCTTATGACTTCAGGCCTTAAGACCCTCTGTGCCTCAGCCTTCTCACCTGTGACAGGAGGATTCTGGCCGGATGATAGAATTTAATGAGAAAAACCACGTGAAGTATTGGCAGGACTGTTAGGGATTCTTGAAACTATATTCTGTGAAGACTTGTTAAGATGGATTAGGCTAGGTAAGAAGGAGTATGCATATTCATGGGATGTGCAGCAGTGTCTACACCCGTCTGAAGGTGAGTGTCTTCCAGCATCTAAATACTGAAGGTGGATTACCCTCATTCACACTGTGTTACTCCAGAAGCAAAACTGAGACCAGTGGGAGGAACTTGCAGGAAGGAAAATGGTGATTTACTGCCAGGAGCTCCCTGGTCCTCCTCAGAGCAGTGGACAAGAGACAAGGGAGCTTGTGGGGTAGTGAGTTCCCCATCACCAGTGGTATTCAAGCCTCTGTTGCACGGCCTCCTGTCTGAGATGTTCTGGGTGGAATATTGGACTTGGCTGCTTCTAAGATCAGAACTGCCTCCCCAGCAGCCCATGGTTTCCTCTAAGCCCTGTCCTGCTTGCCGCCCAGGCAGACCCTGATTCTCCCCTCCCTTCCTCCTCCCCAGGTTCTACGATGAGATCAGGACCCCGCTCCTCTCCGACATCCGCGTGGATTATCCTCCCAGCTTGGTGGAGCGTGCCACCAGGACCCTGTTCCCCAACTACTTCAACGGCTCGGAGATCGTAATCGCAGGGAAGCTAGTGGACAGGGCAATGGACCGGCTGCACGTGGAGGTCACGGCCAGCAACAGTAAGAAGTTTGTGGTGCTCAAGAAGGATGTGCCCGTGGAGCCCCGGAAGGTGGGGATCGACGTCCCGCAGACCCCAGGCCCAGGGGCCGTGGCCAGGAGGAGCCCAACCACCTGGAGCGTCTCTGGAGCTACCTGACCCTGAAGGAGCTGCTGAGTGCCTGGCTGCAGAGCATCGCGGAGCCGGAAAGGGAGCGGCTGAGGCAGGAGGCCCAGGCTCTGGCCGTGAACCACCGCTTCCTTATCCCTTTCACATCCATGACGCTGAAGTCAGCACCGCGGACAGAGACCCCAGAGGCCGCCTACGGCGTGTCCAGCACATCCATGGCCACTGGACCCGAAACAGTGATGCAGAGCCTGCGAGGCACACACCTGCAGCCAGGTGAGCGTAGACGTGGCTCAGTGTGGGGCCCCACGTGGCCCTTTCTGGCTGCTTTTTCAGGCCAAAGTCATCTCTCATTTTCTTATATCGTAATTTTTATAAACAATGTTCTATCCCTGCAGCTTCTAGCCAACAGTGGGTTAGCTTGTGTTTGTATTGTTATTATAAACCGTGGATCGCTATAGAGAAGTTCAAGAAGGTAAAGTCAGTCTATCGATAAATCATCAATATTGAGGGCCTACCACGAGCCACAGGAATGAGCAGACAAGTAAACAAATATTCATTTATAAGTGTCTTTCTATATATATTTTAAAAGATGTATTCATTTTATTTTTTTGGCTGTGCTGAGTCTTCATTGCTGCACGTGGGTTTTCTCTGGTTGGAGAGAGTGGGGCTCCTCTCTAGTTGCAGCGTGCAGGCTTGTTTGCAGTGGTTTCTCTTGTGGAGCACAGGCTCTAGGGCACATGGGCTTCAGTACTTGCCGCACGTGGGCTCGGCAGTTGCAGCTCCTGGGCTCTGGAGCACAGGCTCAGTAGTTTGGCACATGAGCTTAGTTGCTCCACGGCCTGTGGGATCCTTCTGAATCAAGGCTCAAAGAGGTTTCCCCTGCATTTCAAGTCTAATTGTTATCCAGTGGACCACCAGGGAAGCCCACCTTTCTATATTTTTAGACACTTCAGTTTTGTCATTTGATGCGTATGCTTGATTTTATATGATAAAAATAAAATTTATATGATAAAATTTTATAGGTAAAATAAAATGAAGTTTTACCATATATTGTATTTTATTGTTTAGTCACTCAGTTGTGTCCAGCTCTTTGTGAGCCCATAGACTGCAGCATGGCAGGCTTCCCTGTCCTTCACTATCTCCCAGAATTTGCTCAAACTCATGTTCATTGAGTTGACGATGCCATCCAACCATCTCATCCTCTGCCATCCCCTTCTCCTCCTGCCTTCAATCTTTCCCAGCATCAGGGTCTTTTCCAATGAGTCAGCTCTTTCTTATCAGCTGGCCAAATTATTGGAGTTTCAGCTTCAACATCAGTCCTTCCAATGAATGTTCAGGGTTGATTTCCTTTAGGATTGACTGGTTTGATCTCTTTGCTGTCCAGGGGATAGCAAGAGTCTTCTCTTCTCAAGAGTCTTCTCCAACACCACAATTTGAAAGCATCAATTCTTTGGTGCTCAGCCTTCTTTATGGTCCAACTCTCTCATCTATACATGACTACTGGAAAAACCATAGCTTTGACTATACAGACTTTTTTCAACAAAGTGATGTCTGGTTTTTAATATGCTGTCTAGGTTTGTCATAGCCTGTGTCTTGTGTATTTTATGAATTTTACTTCTCATGTTTTTATTAAAATTGTATTTTAAAAATTTTAATGATTTTGTTTACAATGAAATAAATGAAATTTTATTTTAGTATAGGTATTATGGCATCACAGACTCAATGGACGTGAGTCTGAGTGAACTCCGGGAGTTGGTGATGGACAGGGAGGCCTGGCATGCTGTGATTCATGGGGTCGCAAAGAGTCGGACATGACTGAGCGACTGAACTGAACTGAACTGAAATGATAGATATTATTTAAATTATATAAGAGAAATTAAGTTCTTCTATATAAGAGAATCCAGAGTTGAAACAGAAATTTTTTATTACCTGTCCCAGTGCTATTTTTCAGGGGAAATTAGTAGAAACAAGAATGAGAGGGACTTTCCTGGTGCTCCAGTGATTAAAAACCGCTTTCCAATGCGAAGAGCACAGGTTCAATCCATGGTCAGGAAACTAAGATTCCCACATGCCTAGAGGTGCAGCCAAAAAAAAAAAAGAATGGGAAAACAGCAGGAAAATTAATTCAACAAAAGCAAAGGGTTATATTCTCAGTAATATCTGCATGTGGAAAATAGCACTTTTTTTCATATGTGACGTTTTTATTAGCTTCCTGCCCGGTTCACATGTCCTAAGGTGAGAGAACTGACATGAACCCGGGCCTCGCGCGATCCTCAGATTCTAAACTCTGAGATTCACCTGGGCATGGTGGAGAGAGCACAACCTTAGGATCCAGATGGTTTCAGCTCATGGCTCCTTCTCACCAGCGGTGGCCTGGGGCAGGCTTCTGAACCTCTCTGAGCTTCTGTTCTCTCACCTGTAAAATGTAGATAGTGGTATCTTTCCTGAAAGGCTGTTGCAAGGATTCATGTGCAGCATCTTAAGTACAGAATGAGTGTTCTACACGTTAGATACCCTCTCCCATGAGGAGTGCAGAACTAGAAATTTAGCGAAAAGTTCAGCCCCTAATGTAGAGGTGAAAAATGCTACATCACGTTTTTAGAAAGAGTGGAGCTTGTCTTGGCAAAACTAGGACAATATTCATTCTCGTGAAAAGGATGAAGAATAAGTAAGTTGCACGGTGCTATGAGTTCATGCTACAAGATCTGTGCCACATCCAGAGAAAGTGGCTTTTTTGAGTAACATCTTGATTTGATGTTAGTAACTCAAACTTCTGCAGCTTCAGGAGATAGCAAACTCATAAACGACACAGGACTCAGAGGGCCAAGAACACAGATGAGGAATAACCAACTGATTGAACAAAAGGCTTGTTAGATATAAAATTTTCCTAAAGCATCAGTTAGTACTCAGGACAATTTCCTCCTTTTGTTTAAAGCTCCGATGATTTTTTAATTTTAAGATTTTTTGCGTGTCTGTGACAGTTTAAGGCTCCCAAAGCAGGCATCCAGACTGAGCTGTCACTTCTCCCCTGGGTTGACCTGATTCTGTCCATGTCCTGCTTATGAGGGGTCAGTTAGAGAAGAGGGCACTTAAAAACATTCAGATACTATGATCTTCATTTTCTGGGTACAAAGATCAATGAAACACAAGCATAAGAGGAGCATAAGCTTGTTAATACAGACAGCTTGAAACAGTATATTAATTTTATTTTATTGACAGAAAATTATTTACTTTGGGGTTATTTTTTAATATTTATTTTTGCTGCTGCTTTGTGAATGGTGTTTACACTCACGGCTCTAGACCTGGATTGCCATGATATCTTTTTGTTTTACACTTTTGTATCCTTTTGGTTGTTATAAAGTGCTGTTTTATTTAAAAAGATGTTAAAATTTACCATCATGACTGCAAGGAGATCCAACCAGTCCATTCTGAAGGAGATCAACCCTGGGATTTCTTTGGAAGGAATGATGCTAAAGCTGAAGCTCCAGTACTTTGGCCACCTCATGAGAAGAGTTGACTCATTGGAAAAGACCCTGATGCTGGGAGGGATTGGGGGCAGGAGGAGAAGGGGACGACCGAGGATGAGATGGCTGGATGGCATCACTGACTCAATGGACGTGAGTCTGAGTGAACTCCGGGAGTTGGTGATGGACAGGGAGGCCTGGTGTGCTGCGATTCACGGGGTCGCAAAGAGTCGGACACGACTGAGCGACTGAACTGAACTGAACTGAACTGAACCTTTTTTCCATTCTTTTTTGTTTTTAATTGAAGTGTAGTTGATTTACAATGTGTTGTTGCTTTCTGCTGAACAGCAAAGTGATTCGGTTATACATATATCAGCTCAGCTCAGTTCAGTCGCACATATACATTCTTTATTTTTAGTCTTTTCCATTATGGTTTATCATAGGATATTGAATATAGCTCTCTGTGCTATAGGGTAAGGCCCTACCCTATAGCACAAATACAAGCTTATTTGTAAAGGCTTGTATCTGCTGACCCCAGCCTCCCACTCCACCTCTCTCCCAACCTCCTCCCTCTTGGCACCCACCATTCGTCCTCAGCATTGTAACCATTTTTAAGTGTACAGCTCAGTAGTGTCCAATATATTCACATCCTTGTGAAACAGATCTCCAGAACTTTTTCATCTTGCAAATCTAAAACTCTCTTCCCATTAAACAATTCTACTTTCCCCCTCCCCAACAACTATAGAATATTTTCTGTATTTTTTCCTATCACATACACAGAAATCACAGGCAAAAATATTATTTAATTTATAAGGAATAAGATAGTTACTCCTCTTTATGTTACACCTTCATTTTGTGTTGGGAGGCCAAGCTCCTCCTGTAAAACAAATGTTTTTAAATTGTCGCAAATGTATATGAAAGCTGTATTTGACTCATCTCAACTCTCTATACCTCTCACTTCCTCCTCTTTAATAAATAACAATGGTGGGTCTCTTCTTTCTCCTCTCTAGGACCTGCTGTCAAGAAACCATACAACCCAAGGATTAAAATCTCCAAAACATCAGGTAAAGGAAAGAATATGCTTGGGTGTGATTGAGAGTTGAGATATTTAGGACTAAGATGACCAGGAATTCCCTGAAGCCAGTTAGATCAGCTCATAGAACAAGATGTGAGGACCTATATTTATTTAGCTCAAGTCTGCAGCGTGGGGGCAGTTCTCAAAACCTCGATTGTCATTACGCCATCACCTAAACTCCACAGATAACACAGTCCTTAGGACCCTAGCAGGAGCCCTGGACTGGACCAGAGGCACACGTTCATCATGATTGAGTTGAAAAGACATTTGTTTTTAGAGATCTGAAGTGTGCTCGCTTCCAGCTTCTGGTGTTACAGTTATCTGCCACAGTGCACACTTTTTAAACATTATTATTCTATTATTTTCATAATCCTTGGCTTTAGAAGGGAAGAACAGATCATGATACCATAAAATTTCCCTTGGCCAGCTTCCTGGGATGATAATAAAAATCTGGATGGAATAATGACCCACACCCTGCGTTTTATTCTTCAGATGTACACATCTGCCTTTGTAAGCCTTCCTTATTGCCTTGCTGCGATGTACTGGGCATGTCGGTTCGTATAGCCAGGGACATTCTGGAGATTAGCTCTGGGTAGAGGAAACACATCGTCCCCAGTGGGTAGGGTGTCATTCCTTTGAGCACACACGCGTTATGGAATGCAAGAAAACTTTCCTCTTGGATACTGAGCAGAGTAATGACTTCCAGACCGCTCCTTTCTTTTTTTGGAGCAAGCAACATCTTCCCTTGTAAAGGAATCTGAAAGATTGAGTACAAATGGTGTGGAGTGAGCATAAGACGCTCTCAGAGAACTGTCATGCAGTTATCTGCGTGCCCACAGAGTGCCAAAAATATGCACTTTTCTCTTCAGTGGTTGTCATTTTTTCATCTACAAAAGACCAGTACCTTGTATGCCCTTATTCCATTGTCCTTCACTGGATGCTTGAGGCAGTTTACAGTGAGATCAACCAGATTCTTCCAGAGGCCCCTCTGAGTCAGGCTGGGGACAGAAGGGATTTCTCAGCAGTTCCTCCAAGACCTCTAATTGGCTCATAGCTTGAAAACACTGAACTCCTGGTCCACCGCCCCTCACCATATACAAATGGTGGAACATATACGTATACAGGAAAATCAGTCCTGTACACGCATATGCGTGTACACAGAAGTAGAGCGGAGTTTGGAAACATGTTTTGTTTGGTGTATGGAGAGAAACGAACCCCCCAATCTTGTGGGAAAAGAGAACTGATGTAGACTCTCGGGAAATACAGTGAGAGGCAATACCATCCATCTTTAGCAGAGGTGAAAATGAGGGGAACAGGCAAGGAGCAGGGGCCAGCCAAGCTTTGTGGTCTTATCTGCGGACAGAATTTTGAGAGCAGGACAGTCAGAGGGACCCAGAGGAGGAGTTGCCATGGTCACTGCTGACTGGCCTCCTGCTGACCCTGTGTCCTTCACTTGTCACCAGCTCTAATCTGGGCTCAGTCACTGCCACTCACGCAAGGGCTGTGTCCGACTGGCGCTGGGAATGTCTCTAGGGCCGTGGCTCTCCAGAGACAGGACGGAAGTTCTCATCCACATCACTTAACTAGGCTGGCCTAAGCGTGACAGGAGGGGTTAGGAGCAGCCACAGAGAGAACTGAAGAATGTGGGCTCAGCCGTCGTGGGGGTGTAGGGTGAGGCCCCGCTTGCCTCTGCAGCTCAGTCGGCTGCAGTGTCGTCACAGGAGCATTGGATTTGAATTTAGGGGACCTGCATTCAAATGTTTACTTTCCACGAGCTACCTGTGTAACCTCTGCATCACTTCATCTCCCAGGCATCTTCCTCATGTTGACCAGAGGACCTGCCGTTGACAGGATTAGGTCAACAACACAAGAGAAAATAGGAAAAGAGGGCTCACACAGGAAGGTACCCAATAAATGTCTCTTCTTTCTTTTTCTCTCCCGTTCTTGCCCTGGCCTGGCAGCGGATGGAGACCCCCACTTTGTTGTGGATTTCCCCTTGAGCAACCTCACCGTCTGTTTCAACATCGATGGAGAACCCGGGCATATCCTGAGGCTGGTCTCTGATCACGCGGACTCTGGTGAGTTCTGCCTAGAAAGTAGAAGATCTTGCGTTTGTGGACTAGAAATAAATAAATCCTAATCTTTGCATTTTACCCCACTCCTCATGGTGTCATGGCATCTGGTCCCATCATTTCATGGCAAATAGATGGGGAAACAGTGGAAACAGTGACAAACTTTGTTTTGGGGGGCTCCCAAATCACTGCAGATGGTGACTGCGGCCATGAAATTAAAAGACACTTGCTCCTTGGAAGAAAAGCTACGACCAACCAAGACAGTATATTAAAAAGCAGAGACATTATTTTGCCAACAAAGGTCCATCAAGTCAAAGCTATGGTTTTTCCAGTAGTCATGTATGGATGCAAGAGTTGGACTATAAAGAAAGCTGAGCACTGAAGAACTGATGCTTTTGAACTGTGGTGTTGGAGAAGACTTGAGAGTCCCTTGGACTGCAAGGAGATCCAACCAGTCCATTCTGAAGGAAATCAGTCCTGAATATTCATTGGAAGGACTGCTGCTGCTAAGCTGAAACTCCAATACTTTGGCCACCTGATGGGAAGAACTGACTCATTTGAAAAGACCCTGATTCTGGGAAAGAAAGATTGAGGGCGGGAGGAGAAGGGGACAACAGAGGATGAGATGGTTGGATGGCATCAACAACTCCATGAACATGAGTTTGAGTAAACTCTGGGAGTTGGTGATGGACAGGGAGGCCTGGCGTGCTGCAGTCCGTGCAGGCACAAAGAGCTGGACGTGACTGAGTGACTGAACTGAACTGAATCTTTGCATTTTACTCCGCTGCTCATGGTGTCCTGGGGTTTTCAAGTCAGGAGTAGCGGAAACTAGTGGATCAGAAATACTGTGTCAGCTCTCCGACATACATCACAGCAGGATCCTCTATGACCCACCTCCTAGAATACTGGAAATAAAAGCAAAAATAAACAAATGGGATCTAATTAAAATTAAAAGCTTCTGCACAACAAAGGAAACTATAAGCAAGGTGAAAAGACAGCCTTCTGAATGGGAGAAAATAATAACAAATGAAACAACAGACAAACAACTAATCTCAAAAATATACAAGCAGCTTATGCAGCTCAACTCCAGAAAAATAAATGACCCAATCAAAAAATGGGCCAAAGAACTAAATAGACACTTCTCCAAAGAAGACATACGAATGGCTAACAAACACATGAAAAGATGCTCAACATCACTCATTATCAGAGAAATGCAAATCAAAACCACAATGAGGTACCATTTCACACCAGTCAGAATGGCTGCGATGCAAAAGTCAACAAGCAATAAATGCTGGAGAGGGTGTGGAGAAAAGGGAACCCTCTTACACTGTTGGTGGGAATGCAAATTAGTACAGCCACTATGGAAAACAGTGTGGAGATTCCTTAAAAAATTGCAAATAGAACTGCCTTATGATCCAGCGATCCCACTGCTGGGCATACACACCGAGGAAACCAGAATTGAAAGAGACACGTGTACCCCAATGTTCATCGCGGCACTGTTTGTAATAGCCAGGACATGGAAGCAACCTAGATGTCCATCAGCAGATGAATGGATAAGAAAGCTGTGGTACATATACACAATGGAGTATTACTCAGCTATTAAAAAGAATACATTTGAATCAGTTTTAATGAGGTGGATGACGCTGGAGCCGATTATACAGAGTGAAGTAAGCCAGAAAGAAAAACATCAATACAGTATACTTACACATATATATGGAATTTAGAATGATGGTAATGATAAACCTGTACGCAAGACAGCAAAAGAGACACAGTTGTATAGAATGGCCTTTTGGACTCTGTGGGAGAGGGAGAGGGTGGGATGGGTTGGCAGAGTGGCAATGTAACATGTGTGATATCATAAGCGAAATGAATTGCCAGTCCAGGTTTGATGCAGGATGCAGGATGATAGGGACTGATGCACGGGGATAATCCAGAGAGAGGGTGTGGGGCGGGAGGGTGGAGGAGGGGGTCGGGATTGGGAGTTCATGTACACTCATGGCTAATTCATGTCAATGTGTAACAAAACGAATACAGTATTGTAAAGCAAAACAAACTAAAAAATAAAAATTAATTAAAAAATTTAAAAAAAAAAAAAAAAAAAAAAAAAGAAATACTGTGTCAGGGCCACATGAGAGTTTCCGGAACAAAAGCAGACAAACATATCAACCCCCTTTTATTTTGTATTTTTTAACTTTTTTTTTCACTTTTAAATTTTTATCAGAGTATAGTTGATTTACAATGCTGTTTTAGTTTCAAGTGTACAGCAAAATGAATCAGTTCTACATATACATATATCCACTCTTTTTTTTTTTAGATGCTTTCCCCATATGTTGTTGTTCAGTTGTTAAGTCGTGTCTGACTCCTTGCAACCCCATGGAGTGCAGCACACCAGGCTTCCCTGTCCTTCATTATTCCTGGAGCTTGCTCAAACTCATGTTCATCAAGTCAGTGATGCCATCCAACCATCTCATCCTCTGTCATCCCCTTCTCCTCCTGCCCTCAATCTTTCCCAGCATCAGGGCCTTTTCCAATGAGTCGGCTCTTCCCATCAGGTGGCCAAAGTATCGGAGCTTCAGCTTTAGCAGCAGTCCTTCCGATGAATATTCAGGGTTGATTTGCTTTCTGACTACTGATTGGATCTCCTTGCAGTCCAAAGGACTCTCAAGAGTCTTCTCCAGCACCACAATTCAAAAGCATCAATTCTTCGTGCCCAGCCTACTTTGGGCTTCTTTTTCCCATATAAGTCATTCCAGAGTATTGAGCAGAGTTCCCTGTGCTCTACAATAGGTCCTTGTTGATTATCTGTTTTATATATGTTGTTGTTGCTCACTCAGTCGTGTCCGACTCTTTGCGACCCCGTGGACTGTAGCCCACCAGGCTCCTCTGTCCATGGGATTCTCCAGGCAAGAATACTGGAGTGGGTTGCCATTTCCTTCTCCAGGGGATCTTCCCGACCCAGAGATTGAACCCAGGTCTCCCGCATTGCAGGAAGACATTTTAACCTCTGAGCCACCTGGGAAGGCCCCAGTTTTATATATAGCAGTGTGTATATTTTCGCAGAAACCTACATCAGCTGCTTCTACCCAGGACATTGGTCAAACATCACTTACCCTTCACGCATTCTTTCATTCATTCACTACTCACTGAGGTCCCTGCGTGAGAGCAGAAGTTCTTGGTTCTAGAAACACAAAGAAGACAGAAATTCTAATGAGATCCCTTCACATGGCAGTGGGGGCAGTTTGTCTAACCGCTGCTCTCTTCCCCTCTGCCTTTGAGGTGTGACGGTGAACGGAGAGTTGATTGGGGCCCCTGCTCCTCCAAACGGCCACAAGAAACAGCGCACGTACTTCCGTACCATCACCATCCTCATCAACAAGCCGGAGAGATCTTACCTGGAGATCACACCCAGCAGAGTCATCGTGGATGGTGGGGACAGGGTGGTCCTCCCCTGCAACCAGAGTGCGGTTGTGGGGCACCAGGGGCTGGAGGTGTCCGTGTCCGCCAATGCCAACGTCACCATCAGCATCCGGGGCACCGTGGCCTTCGTCGTCCTCCTCCACCTCTACAAAAAGCCAGCCCCTTACCAGCGCAACCACCTGGGCTTCTACATCGCCAACGGCCAAGGCCTCTCCAGCAACTGCCATGGCCTGTTAGGTAGGTGGCTGATTCCCATGCCCGGCACAGCACAGAGTTCAGTTTCCCACGGTGAACCTGATGCTGTCCATGCCTTGAGGTGGCTGAGAAATTGCACAGAAATGTGATCTCCTTTTTAAATTTATGTTTTGGCTGTGCTGGGTCTTTGGGCTTTTCTCTAGTCGTGGCAAGCGGATGCTGCCCTCCAGCTGCGGCGTTGCTCAGGCTTCTCACTGTGGGGACTTCCCTCGTTGTGGAGCACAGGCCCTGGGCGCGTGGGCTTCAGTAGTTGCGGTGCGTGGACTTGGTTGCACCGAGGCATGTGGGATCTTCCCAGACCACGGATCAAACGCGTATCGCCTGTGTTGGCAGGAGGATTTTTAACTGCTGGAGCACCAGGGAAGTCCAGGAATGTGGTCTTTATGTAGCTTATGAAAAGTCTGTTTCTCTCTCTCTTGTTTTTTCTTTTTAACAATTTTTTTGTGACTGGCCTGGTGACCAGACGGTAAAGAATCTGCCTGCAATACAGGAGACCCGGGTTCAGTCCCTGGATCGGGAAGATCCCCTGGAGAAGGCAGTGGCTTCCCACTCCAGTAGTCTCGCCTGGAGAGTTCCATGGACAGAGTTGCTGCAAATGGCAAAATTTCGTTCTTTTTCACGGCTGAGTAGTATTCCGCTGTATACACACCACATCTTCTTTATCCATTCATCAGGTCATGGACACTCAAGTTGCTTCTCTATCTTGGCAGTTGTAAACAGTACTGCTGTGAACTTTTGGGTGCATGTATCTTTTCAAATTAGTGTGAAAAGTGTATTTCTTGCTTCATGACTACTTTCTAGAGGAGGAATGAACTTTAGTAATTTTCACTCACCTTCGAGGAAAGGGAGCAAAGAAGTGGGCATCCTTTTCTTCATCCCTCTCTGGTTCTTTACTCTCAGGGAGACCATGCAAACACAGGGCAGCCCACAGCTCAGCACCTGGAGGGCCCGCTCTGCCTGGCTTCCCTCCACGTGCCATTGCATGCGGGCCCTTTGCCCACAAGTAAGGAGGGAGCCTCTGCCAGGGCTGGGTTTAGGAAGCAGGATTTCCTGGCACTCGAGCTGGATGTCTCAGTGCAGCCTGCCTGCCAAGCGCGAGCTACTCTCATGCATGCAGAGCTCGGGTCCCTCGGCCTTTGTGATGTCCTGGCTTTACCTGGAGAATTCTGACACTGCTTCCCACACCCACTAAGTGCACACACGGACAAGGTCCCCGGGGGGGAGGAGGGCGGGGAAGACTGTACCCTCCTTCTCTATTTATCCACCCCCATCTCGTCCTCCTGCCTCAGTAGGAGACTGGGTATCTGTGTTTTTATAATTTTTAAATGTTTATTTTTGGCTGCATTGGGTCTTCGTTGCTACGTGGGCTTTTCTCTAGTTGCAGTGAGTGGGGGCTACTCTCTGGTTGCAGTGCTCAGGCTTCTGATCGCAATGGTTTGCCTTGTGGCCGAGCACAGGCTGTAGGGCGAGTGGGCTACAGGATGGTGGCCCCCAGGCTTTAGCGCACAGGCTCAATAGTTGTGGAGCACGGGCTTACTTCGTCTGAGGTATGCGGGATCTTCCTGGATCTGTCCGCTGCATCGGCAGGCGGATTCTTTACCACTGAGCCACCAGGGAAGCCCCTGGTTTTATTTAAATATTTACTTAGCTGCACCAGGTCTTAATGGCAGCATTTGGAATCTAGTTCCCTGATCAGAGATCAAACCCAGGCTCCCTGCATTTGGGAGCTCGGAGTCTTAGCTGCTGGACCACCAGGGATGCCCCCTGGGGAATCTCTATTTGCAGGCAGGGCATCTTTCCTGTGTTGACTTCCAGAAGTGGAGGCTGTAGGTCTCCCTTCCCTACACGCCTCTGGACACTGATGCAGGTGCCTCTGAGGGGGTCCAGCCCAGGATCGCAGGCATCACCTTGACAATAATGTCATAATCCCCTTCCTGTGGGTCACACCTGGGCATATGTCGGTCACCAGCACGCAAATCGAAGTTAGATGTTGTTCAACTGCATTGCTTGCGCTTGACCTAGACCTGATGTCTTTTGTGCCCTCTCAGGTCAATTCCTGAACCAGGAGGCCAGACTCATAGGGCTCAGCAAGAGCCCTGCCCATTCTCCGGTTCCCGAGGCAGGAGAGAGGTCTGAGGCCGTCCTTGAGGTTAAAGGTCGCCAGGTGCCGGTGGTCTGGAAGCAGAGGAGGATCTACAACGGGGAGGAGCAGGTGGACTGCTGGTTTGCCCGGAACAACGCTGCCGGCTTAATCGACGGGGAGTACCAGAGCTACCTAGCGGCCCATCCTTTCGACTCCGAGACCGCCTTTCGCCCAGGCCCCTCCCGAGGACTCTGACAGCAGCAGCCGCAGTGGAGGACTGCATGGCAGGGGACCCGGTGGTCTGGTTCTTGGCTGGTTCAGTCTGGTAGCCACCACCCTGACCTCAGCCCTAGTGGCGGGGAGGTCTGCTGTCTGCTTGAAAAGAGAGTGGGGTCAGGACCTTGAAGGGAGGAGGGGATTTCCCCCTCTCCTCCCCCTCCCTCATCTCCAGCAGCAAAAGATGGTGGCACCAAGGGGCCAGTCACAGCTAAAAGGAAGTCTCTGTCTTGTCCCAGCTGGCCTGTCCATCTCACCGCCGACCCTAAAGTGACTGATGAAGGAAGGTCGGGTCTGTTTTCTTTGTGGAAATGGCCAAGTTCAGGCACTCTGCTCTGCGCCTCATACTAATGCTTAGGGATCTCTCCTCCTAGCCTGGCTGCGTCCTCCAGACATGCGGCCAACTTCTGCCTAAGGGGAGCCTTTCCCTGGCCTCAGCCCCCCACCCCCACCTGCCAGTATTGCACACAGCATGCAGACTGGATCATTGTAAACCACTTGGCCTGGCTTTAGCGGAGGATTTTCTTCTGCCGTGATGTCTTGCCCTTAAAAATTTGTTTTCATTTTTTAAAAAAATCGATTCAAAATAGAAACGCTGCATTCCAGATACCAACATTCTTCTAATAGGTTCTGTAAACCCCTTGTCTTTTGCTGGTGAGATTCTATTTATTCCGGAAAGCTGATAATACAATACACAGGGCGGCCCACGTGGGAGTATTTTACTGGCCCGTCTCGGAGCTGGAGTGCCGGCCAGCTGCACGATGAATCTTCCACTTGGCTCTTCCAGCCTGGTCCTGCTTCCAGCCTGGTTCACTCGAGGTCCCCAGGAGGTGATGGGGCAGGCTCTTGCAGAACTGTGATGGGGAGGGATTGGATCAGCACAGAGCCGACCTACAGGGATCAAACTCTCAGCAGGAAGCAAGGACAGTGGGCTTACAGATCTAAGGGGCCCACATCCCAGACCCAGAGGCCGGAAGTCAGTATGAGCAAGGGGCTTGGGGATAGATCTGATTCTGTCAGGACAGGTTACAGTGGGGTCAGGAGTGATATCAGAAGTCAGTGACGTCACCCTCCTTCTTGCGGGAGCTGTGAAGCCTGCTGCGTCATCAAGGGAACGGGAGGCGGCCAGTGGCCTCAGGACCTCTTTTCTTGCCCCCAGCCAGTGCTCGCTTGGCCTTCTCTGGACCACAGAGGTCATCCTGTAAGTCTGACCCTCACAGCAGTCGGAGCACACATGGACACAGAGGGCCCGAACAGCCAGCAGTGGGGGAGGAAAGACTTGGGTCCGAGAAATGGAATATTTTAATGGCAGAGTGAACAGAATAAAGGCTTTCATGCTGGTTTCATGGAGGTCCCATCCAGGAGGGAGTGGCTCTAGAACTTCCATGCCATGTGGAAGCTGGAAGCACTAGGAGAGAAATCAGAGTTAAGAAAATTGTTTATCATCTTGGCCCTCCCATATGTGAGCAGCAAATTGACCTGCCCACGTTTCTGTGGACCAGGCAACTACAGGAGGTCAGGGTAGTGCCGGAGCTGAGCCAGGGGCTGGGGGCTGGGGGCGGTGGTCGGTTCTGTCTCAGAGTTTCAGTGCCTCTCCACTCTGGGAACCCACCAGACCAGAGCTGGCAGCTATGTTATTTTTGACTCAACTCAGCTGCCTATTGTGAGTGCACCAGTCCAGGCCACTGACAGCTGATTCCACATTTCAGAGGGAGAGGAGGAGCGGGAGGCGGGCGGCAGGGGCCTGGACAGGCTCTGCAGGGTCCTTCCTGTTCCGTAGACCTCGGCCCCAGCTTGGCAGAAGACCCTGCGGCCGTGGGGCTGTGTTCCGGGCTCTGTGTTCCAGGCGTGGCCTCAGCTGCAGACAAGACGAGAAGCTGTTCCTACAGGACTAGCTACTTCCCTTACTCTCCTATTCAGGGGGGAAAAAATCCATTTTGTAAAAGTATTAGGTTGAACTTTCATTTTAACGTTTTTACTTTAGACACATCCCGCTTTTCTTTCTCCTTCTCTTCCATTGTATGTCTTTTTTTTTTTTTTTTTTTTTTTTTAAAAAGTGTACCAGGACATTTTCTGTTTCAACCAGAGACTATGAGATTTGTGGGCCCCCCAAAGTCATACTTCAGGATTTTTTTTTTTAAACTTGATTGAAAAAAATGTCATATTTTCTGTTGGTCACGTGTGTTGTGAGAGCAAGACCTTTTCAAATAAACTTAAATCCCCTATATACAAACGAGTTCCATTCTGAGAGCGCATTTGTAAGTCCAGTTTGTTCATCAGCCCAGGTGACTCCAACAAAGTTAGCTCAGGTACCCAACTAACACAGTCGGCTGTATAGGACTGTACTGTGATAGATTTATAATGCTTTTCATGCAAATAATGCAAGAAAAAAAAAACAAAAAATAAAGCAACTATACTCCAATAAAATTAATTTTAAAAATAATTTTTTAAGAAATGAGACATTTTTAATCTTACAATATAGCACCTTGAAAAGCACAGTAGTATAGCTGGCAGACAGAAGTACGTGTGAATCTTCAAAAACACACAAGCTCACAACTTGAAGGTCTGCATGTAGAGGACCTACTGTAAATGCGGTAGCAAGGAGGGATTCTGTTCTGGGGGGTACATGGAGGCAGGGGGCAGGTGGGCGATTTCCCCTACATCATACGAAACCTAGAGCAGGACCAGGCTGTCTCCAGAATGCATTCATTAGCTTTGACACAATGTCATCATCTGGACAACCATTTATTTTCCTTGAGCATTTAAAAATAAGGTAGAGTCAGGGATACTCAATGAGCAGTTCAATGAGCTTGAGAAGTCTGTTGCAATAATGAGGGTTGAAACCTCAAGTTGCAACATCACTAATGTCAGTGAGTCCTAACTGTTGCTAGGCTGGGCTCTAGAAAGTCTCCACCCTGGGTTCCTAATCCCCTCCCTCATCTGAAAAAGAGGCATCTCCATGTGTTGTCTTTAAGGATCTCCAGATGTAGTTTCACATTCCTTGAATAAAACGGACTGAAGTTCTGTATTCATATTAGATGCTTTATCTTCTGTTTGCCTTTCCGCTGGTTTATTAGTTTGGGATGCAGGGTGTATGTGTTGGGAGGACAACCCTTCCTGAACCTCCATCACTCTGGGGAGCGTGGTGCTGGTCTCTGGACTAGGAGAGATCACCTCTGTTTCTATCAGATGAAACATTAGATCTTTAGTTAATCATGTGTCCCCGCAGGTGGACTAGCGACAGATTTCATTTTCTTTATATTTATATCTTGGCTGTGCTGAATGCTATGGGAAGAAAGTCTGTGTCCCTCCAAATTCATATGCTGAAGCTTAAAGCAAACCCCCAAAGTGATGGCACTAGGAGGTGAGACGCTGGGGAAGGGATGAGAGCGTGAGGATGGGGCCCTTGTGATGGGGTTGGTGGTTAGTGGTTTAGTCGCTCAGTCGCACCCAACTTGTGACCCCATAGACTGTAGCCCACGAGGCTCCTCTGTCCATAGGATTCTCCAGCCAAGGATACTGGAGTGGGTTGCCATTCCTTCTCCAGGGGATCTTCCCAACCCAGGGATCGAACCTGAGTCTCTTGCCTTACAGACAGATTTTTCACCAGAGCCACCAGGGAAGCCCTTTGTGATGGGATTAGTGCCCTTCTAAGAAGAGACATGAGACCATTTTTCTATTCTCCACCCTGTGAGCACTAGAAGGAGCACCTTCTGAAATCAAGAACTGGGTGCTCATCAGACACCAAGTCAGCTGGCACCTTGATCTTGGATTTCCCAGCCTCCAAAATTGGGAGAAATAAATGTCAGTTGCATAAGCCACATTGTCTATGGCATTCTTTTTTTTTTTTTTAAGATTTCTTTGTTTTATTTTTGGCTATGCATGTTCTTCATTGCTGCGAGCAGGCTTTCTCTAGTTCTGGCAGGCGGGGTCTCCCTTCACTGTGGTGTGCAGGCTTCTCGCCGTGGTGGTTTCTCTTGTTGCAGAGCACAGGGTCTGGGGGCATATGGGCTTCAGTAGCTGCAGCTTGAGAGCTCTAAGCCCGGGCTCAGAAGTTGTGCACAGGCTTAGTTGCTCCGAGGCATGTGGGATCTTCCCAGATCAGGGATCGGACCCGTGTCCTCTGCATTGGCAGGTGGATCTTCAGCCACTAGGGAAGCCCCTATGGTATTCTCTGAGCTGACTGAGCCTCTGACTCATTTAAGATGTGAATTCCTTTTCTTTCCTTCAAGCACCCCAAATGTATACAAACAATGTTATTACTAAATCCACAGGACACTTGGAACCATTCATGCATGATTCAACTAAAGTAAACAGCAAATAAAATAACACACCTCAGCAAACACTTAGAATTGTGACTTTAAATATTTATTCTGTTCAGTTTAAAATAACAAGTAGGGCATGAGCTAGTTCACCTTCAAGAAGCATTTTCCTTCCACAAAAATTTGTAAAAGAATAACATCTGAAAACAAACAACACCCTGGTGTATTTGTTTTGAGGGGAGAGGACTAGAGAGAATAAAACTTGTTGATTCTAACGACACTGTTTGCAGAAGTTTCTGAATTCCATAGAAATATATGTACATTGAGCAAGTGACTTGACACTGGAAGAATCATGTGGAAACAGGGCAAATTGCTATATGGAACAGCCAAGGTACATCAGCCATCTCTGACCTTTTATAAAACAGTCAGATTCACAGAGAAGTGCCTTAAGTGCCAGTCCCTTACCTTCCAGAGGTGTGGGCATCCCAGCCCTGTTATCGCCTTCTTCTTGGGTCATTCGCCTGCCCAAACTGTCCCATCACCTTGCTCAGTACTTCTTCCACTGGCTCAGGGCGTTTGTCGACTGTGGTTCTGGCATTTCTACCTCCAGTTCCTGCGGTCCTGCCAGATCTTGCTTAGATGTTAGATTCTGAATCAGAACCAGAGCAGACCTACAGAAGGAGTGAGACATCACTGGGAGGCTATGCTAAACAGAAAACCAGCCAACTCCTTATCTCAAGGGCATGAAATCAACCTCTCCTGGCTTTGGCTTCAGCTTCGTCTCTAATAAAGGGACTGAACAAGGTAACGTGCTCAGATCCCATGATCTTTATTTTCTGATGGCATGGAAATCCCGCCAGAGAACTCTGCAGAGGCCCAGCTGTGAAGGGAGGAAGGAGGTGGGGAAAACATTCCAAAGATGGAGTGTATTCAGCTGCAAGGAAGAAGTGCATATTCAGAGGCTCCCACAGGAAATATCTTTTCGGGAATGTTAGCAGCTGGGGACAGCTTATGACTTGAAGTCATCTTCGTGCTCCGTTCAGTTTCAGTCAGCTTTGACCGGTGCCCTGTAGATTCGGGGGTTACTGAGACCCCACGGTGGATGATGCTGGGTGGACCTGCAGACCCCTCTCTCCCTGTGCCCTGGCTGGGTCTGTCTCCAGCCCCGAATCCGTCACTTGTGCCCCCAGGTATGGATGTACCAGGAAATCAGAGTTCTGCCATAGGTCCCTTCAACCAGCCAGGTTCCTGCTGGCCTTTAGCAAAACTTAATCTGTTTTCCTTGAAGTGCATCGGCCTCCATGGCGCCTGTGTTCTGCTTCAACTTTCTAGACTACCTCTCTCCACAGCTCTCCACAGAAATTTGCCTCCTTTTACGCCGAGGAAACTGTAACGGGATCTCGCTCCATTAGTATTGGTGTCTCATCACGTCTCCATCTCCATCTTGCGGGCTCCATTCTTCTTGCTCCCTCCGCGCACTTGTCTCAGTGATTCCTTGTCTTTCTAGAATCTCTAAGCTCTTACTCCCAGAGGTTCTTCCCTCTTGGATACCCTTCCAGAAGTCTCCTCCAGTGCTTGTTGCTGGCCAGGCTCCATGGGGCTTCCTGCTGGTCTTTTATTTCACTGTCAAGCTTGTGCTAGGGGTCAGTGTTTGAATCCTCTTGTATTAAGATTTCTTTTTTACAGGGATCATTTTTAAAGTCTTTATTTAATTTGTTACAATATTGCTTCTGTTTTGTGTTTTGGTTTTTTGGCCACGAGGTGTGTGGGATCTTAGCCCTCCGACCAGGGATCCGACCTGCACACCCTGTGCTGGGAGACGAGGTCTTAACCACTGGGCCACCAGGAAGTCCTGAGCCCTCGTTTTTTCACCTCCCAGCCTGTTGCTTAAGTCATCAAATTTAGCTTCTGTCTTCACCACATTCATTAAACCTTGCCTTACATGTCACGTTACCGCTTCTGATGTCCTTTTCCTGTGATGGGTATCTCCAGCCTCGACCATGTGACCATGTCGACTCTTCCTCTTTTTTAAAATGTTTGATCCCCTTGTTTCTCTTAGCTGATTAGAATTTCTTCCTAGTCTCCTTTGCTACTTGTCTTTCTTCCTATCAACTATGGATGTTCCCCAAGGTCATACTGGTCCTTTTAAATTTCTTTTTCTTTTTCTTTTTTTGGCCAAGACTTGTGGCTTCCCCTGACCAGCAATCAGACCCTTTGCAGTGGCCCTGCAGTGGACATGCGGAGTCCCAACCCCAGGACCACCAGGCAAGTCCCTATACTGGTCCTTTATAGTCTCCGCTCCCCCTTTCACAGTCTCACTTCTTGGTCTCAGCATCTGACTTGACGTGGACTTGAGAACACTTCCCTTCTGTTATTCTGGCATCAGCTCAAATTCAGGAGTAAAAACAAACTTTCCATGTTCAAAGTGGTTGCTGGTTTAGTCACTAAGTCGTATCTGACTGTTTTCAACCTGATGGACGGTAGCCCACCAGGCCCCTCTGTCCATGGCATTTCCCAGGTCAGAATACGGGGGTGGGTTGCCATTTCCTCCTCCAAGGGAGCTTCCCAACCCAGGGATCGAACCCACATCTCCTGCATTGCAGGCAGATTCTTTATCGACTGGGCCATCAGGGAAGCCATATTCAAAGTGTCTGTATATATATCAGAGAGATTTGAGATTTGGGAGGAAAGGAAGAAGTTTTGGCACAATATTTTAAAATTTTGATTGTTGCAAATAAAGGTGGAAATGTCTGTGTGTGCGTGCGTGTGTGTGTGTGTGTGTTCGTGTGTTTGGTACATTTCTGAGACCAACATTTATTTTTATTGACAGAGAGTTCTTTCTGAAAATTCTCTGTTAATCATATTATTTTTTCAAAACAACAGCTGTGTTTGTGTAAGTGAAGACTCCATGTCCTGATTGCTCACTGAGAATGGCGACTTATAAAAAGATGAAAATCGCAGGTCCTAAGTTTATCAATGCATCAATTAAGTCACTTCCTTGTAGTACAAGTACGAAATGCATCCTAAATGTGTGTGATTTTTGAAATGAATACACTTTGTTTGAAATGTATGGGGTGATGTAGAAAATACAGCATTGCAGATAACTTGAGTATGAATAAATATCTGTATGGTAGACACACACTGCTCCATCTGGGACATTTCCTGCCCAAAGTCTTCTCAGGCGCTAGGATTCTTCCTCCTGAAGATAACACAACCCGTCTACCTGTTATGGAATGTTATAAAAGAAACAAACTTTCCAGGGGAAAGCAGAAACCGTATGTCTGAAGGCTTAGCTCCAACCTGAAGTGTATAATACACTTTGTTTGAAATGTATGGGGCGATGTAGAAAATACAGCATTGCAGATAACTTGAGTATGAATAAATATCTGTATGGTAGACACACACTGCTCCATCTGGGACATTTCCTGCCCAAAGTCTTCTCAGGCGCTAGGATTCTTCCTCCTGAAGATAACACAACCCGTCTACCTGTTATGGAATGTTATAAAAGAAACAAACTTTCCAGGGGAAAGCAGAAACCGTATGTCTGAAGGCTTAGCTCCAACCTGAAGTGTATTTGCTTTTGAAAAAGGCTGGATTCTAGGAATATTCTAGAAACTAAATGTTCTCCTAAATTGGAAGTAACTATTTATCCTTTTGATCTCTTCATTGGCCTGGCCTGGAAAACATAATAGAACTTTAAGACCTTGTGATGAAAATATAGGATAAAATTGTGTATGTTATTGAAAGACAATAACACTAAATTGTTCCTGCAAATTTCCCAGAAGAGAAAATGCTTCAAAGCAAGTCCATTCACTTATTCATTCATTGGACTCATGGAAGTGGGCGCTAACCATATGGAGGGGATAGAGGGCCTTCCCTAACCTGCCCTAGAGATAACTTTGTATGTAATTAGTTACAAACACAGGCAGCAGTCTGCCCTTAAGAGATTCAGGGAAAAAATGTGGGTGGGAAGGGGTTTTAAAAATAAGACGCCTGGGTAGAAGAGGTGCTGGTATTTGATCTGGGCTGTACAGAACAGATGAGGAAAGAAGGGGGAAACATCTAGGAGTATTTTATACAATAACATTCATAATAAAAACATTGTAAAGGCAAGGAAGTAAATTGTGTAAAGGAACCAAAATTTCAGGGAGATGGCCTGAGCAGCCCTCATCACAAGGCTAATATCCGGCTTAGCCTGGATGCAGGAACTCTGCTCTTCTCATGATCCTGAGATGCTTTGGACCAATCAGGAGCAGCTTCCACAGATGGCCAGGATGCTGGACCACAGGGGCAGGATCCCACCTGTGTGTGTCGGCTGAGCATCACAGGGCAAGAAGTAAGGCTGGGGAAGAGGGGCTCTTTTACATGTCTCTGAATGCACTGGTTTCAAGATTGCTTTTTCTCTCTAAAAGCTGGTGTCCCTTTCATGGAATGTTTGACTGCTTTTTGCCACCAGTCTGGGCTTGAAGTGGGCCGGGAATTCTGTGGGCTGGAGATACAGGGTTGCTCCAAGTTCATCTTTCTCTCTGTTCTTTAGCATCGACATCTTAGAAAACATCTCACAGTCAAGTAGCTCCCTGAAACAAATTGCCCTCCGTGCAAAAGACATAGACATACCTCTGGGGAGTTGGGGCGAGGAGAGCCCTCTGGAGAAGGGGGTCCCACTCCACCCCCCAGTCACTTAAATTCACAGAAGTGGAGACAGGGCTCATGTGTACATCCGGTGGCTGTTAAATGTCACTCGTCTTCCTTGGGAGAGGCGCAGACAATGCAGCCCTTGACGTGATTAATGCGCCTCTGGCCGCACCTGGCGGAGAGAGAGACGCAGGCTGAGGCGGTGGAAGCACCGGGAACCTCCCTTTTCTCGGTCAGACACTCAGCGGCGTGCCCACGGAGGCGCTAAGGGAGGCTGACAGGCAGAGAGGAAGAAACCAAAGAGCCGACACAGACTCGGATCAGGGTCTGTGGGCTGGAGAAGAGGACTGCGGGCGGTGCTCTGCTGGGAGTACTCCCCTGCCCGGAGGTCAAGGACCTAAGAAGGAAGTCTCCCGGGTCCTTGCCCAACCTCACGTGCGCATCCTTCATCGGGCCATGCACAATTGGATGAGGCTCTTTGCAGGTCCTGCTGGCAAGCGCTGGCTTCTCTTTCCACCCCGCCCCCTCTTGCTTCCTGCCCTTTGCCTGGGTTACTCCCCCCACCCACGGCACCCCACGGCCTGAGACCCATGAGGGCGTTTAGGTCCTATCACCACTGCCTGATCTGCTTGTCCTCTGCTCCAGGCACCTGCGTCCTACAGTCCGGAGGACGAGGGAGTGGGGAAAGGCTGGAGAAGTATGGCTGCAACTTGCCACTCATTAGAGAACCAAAGGCATCTTGACAGGTCACAACAGCTGGATTTTTTTTTTTTTCATTTTACTTTTATGAATTTATTTCATGTATTCACAGAAATTCGAAGTTGCATGTATAGGATGTTACCGCTTTCTAATAACAATAAACACATAGATACTAAGAAATGGCTATCTTTTCTTTAGATACTACTAGACGACCATCAGAGGACTTCCAGTGGCTTGAGACTTTGCCTTTCAGTGCAGAGGGTAAGGATTCAATCCCTGGTCGGGAAGCTAAGATCCCACATGTCTCGAGGCCAAAAAACCAAAACATAAAATAAGCAATATGGTAAGAAATTCAATAAAGACTTAAAATGGTCCACATCAGGGGGGAAAAAAAAAAAGACCTAAAAAAAGAAAACAACCACCAAGGGCATATTAATTAATACCTCAGTTTACAGCTGTTTTAATAAAACGAGCAATGTATTATGTATATTCACATAGAAAGCTGTCTAACATACATACAATTAAAAACCAAGTGGATCAATAGCCTGTACAGAATAATCGTACAGATCACAGCACCTTCATGTTTAACATCTTCAGAGTCAAGGGCACTTCTGAGCACGTGATCAAATAGGAAAGCTAAAATATGAAATCTGTTTCCCTCCCCCTCTCCAAAAAATAAGCTCACTTCTAGGTTGTTTTACTAAAGCTCTTCAAAGCAGAAGATCACTTGCAGTCATGTTCAAGTGTCAAACTCCAGTCAAGTCTGAGTGCCTGGTGCTCTGATTTCACCCTGATTCATCCAGGACAGGTCCTTAAATGACCCTCCCTACCCTGGTCTGCTCCCAATTGCCGGTCCCTTTGAGGGAGCAGTGCCTAATTCTAGAGAAAAAAAAAAAATATGAAATCTGTTTCCCCTCCCCCTCTCCAAAAAAAAAAAAAAGCTCACTTCTAGGTTGTTTTACTAAAGCTCTTCAAAGCAGAAGATCACTTGCAGTCATGTTCAAGTGTCAAACTGCAGTCAAGTCTGAGTGCCTGGTGCTCTGATTTCACCCTGATTCATCCAGGACAGGTCCTTAAATGACCCTCCCTACCCTGGTCTGCTCCCAATTGCCGGTCCCTTTGAGGGAGCAGTGCCTAATTCCAGAGGAAAAAAAAAAAGTATCAAATATAACTACTGATGCTCAAAGGAAACAATATAAGTTTTGAATCACAAAATCCAGTTTTTATATTATGAAAAGTCTTTCATTGTTCTGGTTAGCAGCGTTACTGTTTATTAGTCGGAGTTAATATTGAGCCAAGATGTGCCAGTATGACAAACCCCTGCTGTGGGGGGCACTGAAGCGACTGATAAGTAATGGATATGAAGGATTTTGAATGTCAAATTGTACTTACAGACCCTTTTGTTGTATTCTCTTTCATCTACAGTGTTAAGTTGTTCAGTCGCTAAGTCATCTCCGACTCTTTGCCACCCCATGAACCGCAGCACGCCAAGCTTCCCTGTCCTTCACTACCTCCCAGAGTTTGCTCAAACTCACATCCATTAAGCCACTGATGCCATGCAACCATCTCATCCTCTGTTGCCCCCTCCTCCTCTTGCCTTCCATCCTTCCCAGCATCAAGGCCTTTTCCAATGAGCTGGATCTTCGCATCAGGTAGCCCAACCATTGGAGCTTCAGCTTCAGCATCAGTCCTTCCAGTGAATATTCAGGGCTGATTTCCTTTAGGATGGACTGGTTGGATCCCCTTGCTGTCCAAGGGACCATTACAATGTCATAACTAAAAATAAATTGAATAAATAAAAATATCAAAGAAAAAAAAACAAAAACAAAGAAAAATACTTAGAATTGTTGTGTTTTCCCACCAGCTCTGCAACTCCTTTTCTCCGTGGGACTTTCACATTTAGACTAAAGGTTCCCAAGCCCTCTCTGCAAGGTCAAGAGAGGGGAGCCTGTTCTTTCTTGCTTCTGGGGTCACGGTGGAAGCTGAGACGCGCCGACACGCCCTTGGCCACAGAGTCTGGGAGGCCCGGCGGCGTTCTCACCCCTGGCAGGAGCCAGGCTGGGCTCCCCTCGGCCCGACGGCTCAGGTTTCCGAACTGCAGAAAGGCGAGAAGAGCCGCGAGCAGGTCCCGCAGAGCCGGGGTCCCCGCGCGGGAGGTCCCGGGGGCCGCTGCTGTGGAAAGAATGAAGCTTATTATGCGCGGAGGCGAGGGGGCGGCGAGGTGTCCAGCGGAGCAAACGGTTGAAACCCAAGTCGCGCGGATGCTGGCAGCGCGGCGCCTGCTGTGAGACAGTCAGATGAACCCTGATAAACCCCGGGCTCTTTCCCCACCCGCGCCTGCTCCCCGCCTGGCCCGGAAACTTCAGCATCACACGGAGAGCAGAGGGCCAGGAGAGGTGGGCGACGTGGGCTGCTGGGGGTCCAGGGAGGGGCTTTCTGCATTTCCAGAGGGGCAGCGAGAGGCTGACTGCGCTCAGATCAGGCTGCTCAGCGTTGGTCTGGGGACAAATGGGGTCTGCGGGGCGGGTGGGAGTTGAGGGAGAGTGCATGGCCAGGAGGGACCCCGCTGGGCTCCCACCAGGGGCTCGGGGAAGGCGGAGGGGGAGCAGAGGGCCAGAGTCCAGAAGGGCTGCGCTGGAACCGGAGGCCAGCGAGAAGCCCGCCTAAGAAACACCCCAGGGTTCTCTTTCTAAGCCTGGAGATGAGGCGCCCTCCCTGCTGGGTAAAACTGGTACTTGTGTGCTTGATCCCCAGATCTTCAGTATCCATGCGCAGCAAGGTGACTGTACCTATTACCACTGAATTATACATTTAAAAATGGGCAAACGTAGAAGAACTACCAAGTTATCCAGAGATCCCACTTCTAGGTTTGTAGGGGTGAGTGGATAAAGAAAATGTGGTAAACACACACACACACACACACACACACACACACACACAGAGTATTATTCTTCTGCCCTGAACAAGAAGGAAATCTTGTATTTGCAACAACATGGTCAAACCTGGAGAGCTAAGTGAAATGAGCCAGGCAAAGAAAGACAAATACTGCATGATATCATTTACATGTGGAATTGAAAAAAAAAAAGCTTTCAAAGAAACAGAAAGTAGAAAAGTGGTTGCCAGGGCCAGGGGTAGCTGGGGGCCGGAGGCAGGAAATTGGGAAAGTTTGGTAAAGGTACAAAATTTCAGCTACAAGATGAGTCAAGTCTGAGGATCTAATGTGTAAAATGGTGACTATAGTTGGTAACATTGTATCATGTAATTGAAATTTGCTGCAAAGTAAAATTTGTGCTAAAAAGTGATCAAAACAGAGACTTGAAGAGATATTAGTACTCTAAAGCATTATTTACAATAAGCCAGAGATGGAAGCCACCCGAGTGTTCATTGATGGATGAATGGATGAGCAAAATGTGGCCCGCCCATTTCCTAGAATAAGATTCAGCCTTTGAAAAGGACATCGTGACACTGGCTGCAACTCTGATAAAACCTTGAGGACCTTAGTGGGAGTGAACCTTAGTGAAAGTGTGACTCTTTGTGACCCCATGAACTGTAGCCCGCCAGGCTCCTCTGTCCATGGGATTCTCCAGGCAAGAATTCTGGAATGGATTACCATTTCCTTCTCCAGGGGATCTTCCCAACCCAGGGATCAAACCCAAGTCTCCCGCATTGGAGGCAAACCCATTTCCTAGAATAAGATTCAGCCTTTGAAAAGGACATCTTGACACTGGCTGCAACTCTGATAAAACCTTGAGGACCTTAGTGGAAGTGAACCTTAGTGAAAGTGTGACTCTTTGTGACCCCATGAGCTGTAGCCCGCCAGGCTCCTCTGTCCATGAGATTCTCCAGGCAAGAATTTTGGAATGGATTACCATTTCCTTCTCCAGGGGATCTTCCCAACCCAGGGATCGAACCCAGGTCTCCCGCATTGGAGGCAGATACTTTAACCTCTGAGCCACCTAGGCCAAGTGAAGTAAAACAGCCATGAGAAGACAAATACTGTAGAGTCCACCTATATGGCATATGGAAAATAAAATCATAGGAAGATAAAGTAGCTTGGTGGTTACCAGGATACTTAGTGGGAGTGAACCTTAGTGAAAGTGTGACTCTTTGTGACCCCATGAACTGTAGCCCGCCAGGCTCCTCTGTCCATGGGATTCTCCAGGCAAGAATTCTGGAATGGATTACCATTTCCTTCTCCAGGGGATCTTCCCAACCCAGGGATCAAACCCAAGTCTCCCGCATTGGAGGCAGATACTTTAACCTCTGAGCCACCTAGGCCAAGTGAAGTAAAACAGCCACGAGAAGATAAATACTGTAGAGTCCACCTATATGGCATATGGAAAATAAAATCATAGGAAGAGAAAGTAGCTTGGTGGTTACCAGGGTCCGGGAAAGGGGAAGAGGGTGTCCTAATGCGTACAGAAAGCCCTGGAGATAGGCATCACAGCAATGTACATGTATTCAACGCCGCGGAACTACGCACTTAAAGGTGATTAAGGTGGCCAATTGCATGTCCTGTGTATTTTAATAGGCTAGACTTAGAGCAATTTTAGGTTCACAGCCAAGTGGGGAGAAGGTTCAGGGATTCCCCACAGACTTGCTGCCCCCTATACCATCGCCTCCCCCATGATCAGCGCCCTCACCAGCGCGGGACACTTGTTACAACCACTGACCCCTCACCAATATACCGTCACTCAAAGGGCTGCGTGGTTTTTGCTGTAATTAAAAAAAAAAAGAGTGCGCACAACATTGATAGAAAAACCTGACAAATTGCCCAATGAGAGAACTGTAGACAAAACATTTGTGGACACAGATGTAAAACTTTGCAATAATGTTGGCTAAGAGACTCCAACTACGTTAAAAGAATAACATACACATTAATGGTAAATGTTATGTTCTCTGTGCTTTACCACAATTAAAAAACAAAACAAAAAAAAACAGCCTTGAGTGGTTTACTTCCCAACCAAAACCCCATGGGGCTCCAAAGCAAAAAGGGGAGGCTGGCTGGGCATCAAGGCAAGCCACGACTGTGGGAAGTCCCAGACGGGCGCCGGGATGCGCTGGACCCTGGTCAGCGGCACAGCCGGCTGGGGACGGAGTGAGGCCCGGGGGCTCACAGGCTCCTGGATGTCTGTGACTCGGGGTTTAGCTCCGCCAATCACTGGCGAATATCTGCAGGTGAAAGGGTAGCCCAGGTCCCTCAGGACAGGGGCCCTGGATACCAGCAAGAGGGTTGGCTACCAACGAAAAGATTCTTGAGAAGAAGGAAGCAAAGAGAGAAAGCACAAATGGAATACAGAGCCCAAAAATATGTTAGTTTTAATTATCAAAAGAAATATCTAGCTTCTCTGTAGGGTGGGATAGGGTTAACTGATTTCTCTCTCTTCTCTCCTTTTTTTCTTCCCTCTTCCTCCTTCTTCTATCTCTTCTTCTCCTCCTGCTATTCACCACATGCATCCTTTATATCTGCTCTCATGTTTCTTCATGTCACAAAAGTGTTTATACAGAAGCCATACAGCATATATATAAATTAAATATATACACACATATATTTAATTTCTTACCTGAAGATGTGCTCAGGTTGACACACTCCAGGGATCATGTGACTGATTGCAGGATGGACTGTGTTGACGCAAGGCAGGCGCTGTGTCCATCACCTCCTTTTCCCATCTGCACACCCAGGACACCTACTGGCCTCTCTCACGGCAAGAAGATAAATCCTGAAGACAGAAACCTTTTTAAAATGTCCAGAATTTATTGTAATTCAAAGTAATCAAAATGGACCACTGTTCATACCATTCCTTCAGCAATTTTACATCTTTTTTTTTTTTTTCAAAGAAAGAGGAAAGTATTAGGTTGAGGTGGGTTTGTGAGATGAGTAGTAGAACACTCCAAAATTACTTCTAAAATTATTGCAAGGGACATCCCTGGTGGTCCAGTGGTTAAGACTCCAAGCTTCCAATGCAGAGGGCACAAGTTCAATTCCTAGTCAAGGAACTAAGATCCTACAAGCTGCGTGATATGGCCCATAAACAAAATAAAATAAATGCAAATATATTCAGCTTTCTAGTCTTTTATTAAAACTGCCAACTGTTGAGAAGGACTTTGCTTCACTTGTGGGTAGCTGGCAATAGATAATGCGTGTAAAAGTGCTTTGTTCTTTGGGAGACATTGCATTAACCTCCTCACTGAAAGAGCGTTGAAAGGAACATTCCATGAAACAAGTTCTCCAAGAGGAGGAGTGGGATGAGAGAGAGATTTGAGAGGACATAGTGCAAAATGCCCCTCTGTGCTCCCGTTGGCCTTTGGGCTGGAAGTCCTCCATTTTCAATCACAAACAAAGCACAGCTGTTATCTGATTGCAAAATAATACACATTCACTGTTAAAAAAAAAGAAAAGAGAACACCTTGGAAAGTAAGACCACAAAGGATCCATTTCTTTTTGATTTTTAAAATCTTTTTGGGGTCCTTTAAGGGGAAAATGCTTTCAAAAGAGATTTTTTTTCCCAGGAGTTTATCTAGAAGGAATGAAACACCTCTTCTGACAGTTTAGGTAAGCCATGCCAGTAAACAACAGAAAATGTATTCTCTGAAGTAAGATTCAGGCTCTTTAGCCAAAGTTGAGAAAAAAGATTGGGTCTCCATAGTCCTGTATTATTGGATTTTTTTTGGTTGTGACAAAGTGTGGGAGGGATCCTGTCCCTCTCCTATGAATGTCTCTCTGACCCTCAAGAAAGACGAGGTGACAATTTGAGAAAAGCAATCAGCGAGCACCTAAAGACCTGATCCTTCTGGGCTGTAACTGACCACGTGGCCTCAGGAAGATACACAAAGATCCTCAAAAGTTTCCTCCTGTGTAAAACGGAGATCTTAGTGACTGCCTCCCAGTGGTTGAGAAGAGTCAAGGAGCTGATGCACAGAGAGAATCTGCGGCTGTAGGTGGCATATACTAAATATTCAAAAAAAGATAGTTACATATCCAATAAATAGCCAAGCAACTGGGTTTTTCTACAAAGCAACCCCCCTTGAAATTATGATGCTGAAGCTCCAATATTTTAGCCACCTGATGCAAAGCACCAACTCGTCAGAAAAGACCCTGATGCTGGGATAGATTGAGGGCGGGAGGACAAGGGGGACGACAGAGGATGAAATGATTAGAATATCATCACTGACTCAATAAACATGAATTTGAGCAAACTCTGGGAGATAGTGAAGGACATGGGAGCCTGGCATGCTGCTGTTCATGGGGTTGCAAAGAGTCAGACACGACTCAGCGACTGAACAATGACAGCAAAGTTAGAATACCGGTTCTGAACTAGTTTTTCTGAATAAGACCACAAAGACTTGGGTTTCCCAAGAAGTGGCCTTAGGACGGTTAGGACTTCTCTGTAGCTCATATGGAAAAAATCTGCCTGCAATTTAGGAGACCAGAGTTCAATCCCTAGGTCGGGAAGATCCTCTGGAGAAGGGAATGGCAATCCACTCCAGTATTCTTGCCTGGAGAATCCCATGGACAGAGGAGCCTGGTGGGCTACAGTTCATGGGGTCGCAAGAGTTGAACATGACTAAGCGACCAACACACACACAAGAAGTGGCTAGCTCTCTCCTAAGTGATCTTTTTTTTTTCTGTTTACTTGGCTTCTGATGCCATGAGCCTGCCTGGTTGCCATGAGACTCTCGAGTTTTGCAGGGTGTGCGGGAAATCTCATCATGTTTCTATCTTTCTGCTCTGCTGGGAGTGAAAAGTGTGCAATGCCCTGGACTCTATGCCAGAGTTAGAAGGTGCCTCTCCAAGGATGAGAGTGAATACTGCACTTTTGCCCTGAATTCTAGGGCAGACACTTTATCCCCACACAGTGTTCAAAAGGCGACTCCTGCCAGCGGGAGAAAACAAGACTGTGGTAACAGGACTGAGCTGACCCTTTGTCTCCTAATCGGCGGCTGAAACCAATCCCGTCTGACGCTGTAATTGACAAGAGTGGAATGGATAGGACCCCTGCCACCCACGCTGAACTTGCCACTGACCTCATCCTTTCTATCATATAAGCAACGACACTGAACCCCGTCTCGGTTTTGTTCTTATGCTGGCGGTGATTTAGTCGCTGAGTCGTGTCCGATTCTTTTGAGACCCCCATGGACTGTAGCCTGCCAGGCTCCTCTGTCCATGAGATTTCCCAGGTAAGAATATTAGAGTGGGATTCTTTAACCCTGAGCCACCAGTTCTTATAGTTGTAATGCCTCCATGAAACCCTTGCTTATTTCTCATATGCAGCCCTGAGACTTCCTGATTTTGTTGTATGGTGTCTTTGTCAGCTCTGGCCATCATTACAAACTACAGTAGACTAAGGGCCTTAACCAGCAGGCACTTATTTCTCTCAGTTCTGGAGGCTGGGACTCCCAGATGGAGGTGCTGGCCGATTTGGACACTAGTGAACACACACTTCCTGGCTTGCAGACTGCAGCCTCCTTGCTACGTCTTTGTATGAAGGAGAGAGCGTGAGAGAGAGCTCTCTGGTGTCACTCCTTTTTAGGGCATTAATCCAATTAAATGAAGTCTCTAGCCTCATGACATTAATCCTTCTTTACTTCAAAGGCTGGAGGTGAGGGTTTCAGCACTGGAAATCCGTGCAGACACAATTCATTCCATTGCATATCGTTATAACTACGTCTCTACATTCTTAGATCCATGCCATTCATGGAAAAGGTGATCAGACAACATTCTAGGCAACTAACCATGGGAAGAAAGTCTTCAGGAAAGAATGAGGAAGCTTGGGTTCCTGTCTTGTCCACCAAAACTAGAAAACCTTTAGGCAGGTCTTAGACACAGGGTCCACTAGACTTCCTTAACCTTGGATGGAGACCACTAGTGCGGCAACTAATGTTTTAAGAGTTCTACAAGCTGGCAACACTATTAAGGTTTGACCCCGTTTTTTAAGAGGGATGCATACATGCTCAGTCATATCTGACTCTTTACAACCCCATGGACCGTAGCCCGCCAGTCTCCTTTGTCCATGGAATTTCCCAGGCAAGAATATTGGAGTGGGTTGCCATTTCCTACTCCAGGGATCTTCCCAACCCAGGGATCAAACCCACATCTTCTCCGTCTCTTGCACTGGATTCTAGCACTGAGTCACCTGGGGGCTGAATGTACCTTATGAAGTGGTCAGAACTCTAAGCAAGCCTTGGTCAAGAGCCAGGAAATGAGCATCAAGCTGACCTGGCTTTTCCCGCAGAGCTGTGATCTTAGCTTGGGCAGCTCCTGAACACCAGAGACCCACTTGTGCTTCTCCTCACTATTAGGAAACATGAAGGAAAACCATTACTAGCATACGGTTGACAATTATATGGGCTTCCCTGGTGGCTCAGATGGTAAAGAGTCAGCCTGGAATGCAGGACACCCCGGTTTGATTCCTGGGTTGGGAAGATCCCCTGGAGGAGGGCATGGCAACCCACTCCAGTGTTCTTGCCTGGAGAATCCCCATGGACAAAGGAGCCTGGCAGGCTACAGTTCATGGGGTCCCAAAGAGTCGAACATGACTGAACACATACACACAATTATACATGGCAAAGGGAGGAGGGACACAGTGGGGATAGTGATTGAAATCAACTCTCAATTTTTCAAGGCTGTGGAGATCACAGAGCTAAGTCATGAATCTGTAAAATCCTCCCAGCCTCAAGGGGACTCTGCTGAGGTTTATTTTCTGCCCAATAAGTGTTTGGCCAAAGCTGCTTTAAGATGCAAGCAGAGGGCCAGGTTCTGTCCCCCTGGAGGACCAGAGAAACGGCTCAGGCGTGAGAGGCAGGTTGGATAACTATCATCAGTGCTTGAACAGCCTAGAGTCGGCCAGACCAAAACCTGACCCTGGCTCCCGACCCTCGCCACTCCTGTGAACAGCACCCCACAGGACTGCCAGGAATGTCCCCCGAATTCTTACCTTGGTCCAGCCCAGGAAGAGTAGAACCAGGCTGGTGGCCACCTGCTCAAACACCACGGTCAGCAAGCCTGGCTCGGAGAGAGTCACCTGAAGGACAGGATGAGCCCAACGGGAGCCACTAATACCCACCCAGGGGACATCCGCAGGAATCACACTGGGCAGGCTCTTCAGCGAAACTTTTGGTGAGTCCTAAGTTCGACTTTTTCTTTTTTAAATTGGAGTACAGTTGCTTTACAATATTGTGCTAGTTTCTGTTCAGTGAAGTGAATTAGCTATTAATATATGTGTATGTATATTCCCTATATATTCCCTCTTTTTTGGGTGTTCTTCCCATGTAGATTACCACAAAGTGTTGAGTAGAGTTCCCTGTACTATACAGTATGTTCTCATTGGTTATCTATTTTATACATAGTGTCTGTAGCGTCATATCCTTTTGCCTTTTCATACTGTTCATGGCGTTCGCAAGGCTAGAATACTGAAGTGGTTTGCCATTCCCTTCTCCAGTGGACCCCATTTTGTCAAAAGACTGAAGGCTGAAGAATTGAGCTTTTGAACTGTGGTGGTGGAGAAGACTCTTGAGAGTCCCTTGGACTGCAAGGAGATCCAACCTGTTCATCCTAAAGGAGATCAGTCCTGGGTGCTCATTGGAAGGACTGATGCTGAAGCTGAAACTCCAATACTTGGCCACCTGATGCAAAGAGCTGACTCACTGGACAAGACCCTGATGCCGGAAAAGATTGAAGGCAGGAGGAGAAGGGGACGACCGAGGATGAGATGGCTGGATGGCATCACCGACTCAATGGACATGAGTCTGAGTGAACTCCGGGAGTTGGTGATGGACAGGGAGGCCTGGCGTGCTGCGATTCATGGGGTCGCAAAGAGTCGGGCACGACTGCGCGACTGAACAACAACCAATCTGCGTCAGCCCCAGTCTCCCACTTCACCCCACCCCTCCCCTGTTGCTGTCCATTCATTTGTTCTCTGTGTCTCTATTTCTGCTTTGCAAATAGGTTCATCGATACTATTTTTTTAGTTTCCATATATATGCGTTAATATACAGATTTGTTTCTGTCTTCTTGACTTCCTTCACTCTGTGTGACAGTTTCTAAGTCCATCCACATCTCTGCAGATGACTGAGCCATCACTGCTCTGAGCTTTGGAAATGTAATGGCCAGTGCCACCGGGTGTCCAGCACTGATACTCCCCCTTCTACAGTCAGCAAACCATAGTGCAGCAGGAACAATACCTTCCCACTGACCCAGGAGGCCCAAACAGCCTTGACATTGCGTTCGATTTTCCCAAATGCGCTGGTTTGGCTGGGATTACTTTCTGTTGCCTTCGATGTTAGAATACTCCATCAGGGCGACACGCCAGGGACCTCCTTCTCACTGTTGCTCTTGCAGGTCCCCAGAATCTGAGATAGGTGGCTTCCTAGTAGCGTAGCTGCCGCAGCCCTGCACACACCTGTCCATTTTCTGCGGAACTGAATCCCACATGACATTGGGTTTTGTCCTTGTGGTTCCAGAGTACATGACATGGTGACTGGTATGTGGGAGGTGATTAATACACATGGATTGCATGAAAGAACACAGAAGGACTGTGGGTAAGACTGACTTTAAATCTGATCATTTTTCTTTCTATCACTATGTTTCTCTATTAGTGGAAAGAAGCCAGAGCCTGCTTGCTTTTGGTTTTTTTTGGCTCTTTCTTTCCTCCTTCCTCCAGTTTCCCTCCGCATCATCTTCCAATCTGATCTATATCCAATCATGAATGCATTCTACCATCATTTCCCAGACGGACACATGCCACCATTCTTTTAGGTGTTATACACATAAAGCAATAATGCAGTGTTGAAGGGTGAGAAAGTTATTCCCCATCCAATTCTCTTCCAATCTTTTTGATTCTGACAGTGAAAAAGAGAAGGAACTAGATCACATTACTCTGCCATTAACACCTCTCAGATATTCATGTTAACAAAGAAATCACAGGCAACCATCACAAGGAAAACCAACAGCAGGCAATAATATCCTTCTATAACTGAAAAAGTTCTATTGACAAACGCGGAAGACTAATCTGTTTTCAATATTGACGTTCTTCGCGAAGTAAGTCCATAAAGTTTTCTGAGTCAACTTAAGGGAAAATATTAAGTAAATCGTTGTAAAGACAGTACCAGTTTATGGCAAGAGAAACAGGACGGTGGGATATGGTATGAGCATGAATTAAGTTTGGGAACCAGATAACCAGGTATCTCATCCTTCCTCTCACTGTCTTTCTGCACATCTGCTCCTGGTGTGCCTTTCAGGGATTGCTCAGCCATTTCAGAAAATGTGAGGATACCAGTGGGAAGGCCTACGCAGAGGTGGGCCTCACTCACATGAATGGTTTCCCCATCAATACATGATTTCTGCCCAACATCTTGCATCCATGAGGCCAGCCTGTGGACCACAGTGAAAAATTCAACCCCTCTTGAGTTTTCCCTGGGGCTCGCTCACTTTGCAGCAAAACTCATGAGCCAGGCTCAGCTTTGTAGAATCTCATTCATCAGAATCACTTTAAGGCTAACAAGCTGGCCCCTCTGCCCGGGCCCCGTGTGGGCAGATCAGATGTCTAGGGGCTGGCGATGCCGGCGAGATCGACAGAGGAACATGTGGTGACTAAAGGTCTCAGGAAAGAACCAAGGGTTTCCATTATCCTTGGCTTTCGGGGTAATGCAATCTGAAAATCAATCTCATTAAAAACAAGTGATACTAAGACCTCTGACAGGTTACATCTTAAGTGATAATTAAAAGCATATTTCCTGACGCTTAGCTGCGATGAAATGCATCCCTATTTGTGTCACAGAGGGGGTCTCAGGCTAAGGCCCTGTGGACAGTCACTCACTGCCCCAGGAAGCCTCACAGTTCCTGGAGTGTCATTCATTATTTTAATCTGATTTTCTTTGCTTAAGTGAAATGGAATCTGGCACTGGAACTTTCTCTCCAGTTTCACCAACAATCCTTAGAAAGCGATTGAGATCATGCTAAACCAAGGGAGGAAGATTTATTTTTCACAAAGTCTTTAGTGCAATGAGGGGATGGACTTTATGAATTACCAACAGCACTCTGCTAAGCTTTATTCTTGTTGTTGTTCAGTTGCTAAGTCAAGACTGACTCTTTGCAACCCCATGGACTGCAGCACGCCAGGCTTTCCTGTCCTTCACCATCTCCCAGAGCTTGCTCAAACTCATGTCCATTGAGTCGGTGATGCCATCCAACAATTTCTGTTGCCCCCTTCTCCTCTTGCCTTCAACTTTTCCCAGCATCAGGGTCTTTTCCAAAGGGCTGGCTCTTCTCATCAGATGGTCAAAGTATTGGAGCTTCAGCTTCAGCATCAGGCCTTCCAGTGAATATTCAGAGGTGATTTCCTTTAAGCTTTATAAACCTTCCTCAATTAATAAAAGGCGACATGGCAACTGAAACGCAAAACTCTTTATATGTGGAATCTCAGCGTTCAAGGCCCTGAAGTGAGCAGTGGGGTGACAGGGGGCTCAGACTTTTAGAAATGTAGGAAAATATTTACTGCTGATAATAGTTACTGACTTGGCCCTTTGGTATCAAGATATTGAATTTTATCTCAAAAACTATTGTGAAAAATGGGAATGTTCACAATCTATTTCTTCTGAACTGGATTTGCAGGTTATCAAAACATATCATGAAGGCACAGGAATAAGCCAACATGTCACAAAAACAAAAGCATGTCCATCATATGTGTTGCAAATCAAGGGACTTCCTGGCAGTCCCGTGGTTAAGACTTTACCTTCCGATGAAAGGAGTGCAGGTGTGTTCCCTGGTCAGGGAGCTATAAGATCCCATATGCCTCACAGTCAAAAAACCAAAACATAACACAGAATCAGTATCGCCACAAATTCATTGAAGACTTTAGAAAAGGATCCACATTAAAAAAGTATCTTAAACAGAACCACAGTGAGAGACTATCTCATACCTATTGGGATGGCTATTATCAAAACAACCACCATCACCGCAACAAAAAGCAAGTGTTGGCAGGGCTGTACCCTCACACACAATGGGAATGCAAGATGGTATAGCCTGTATGGAAAACAGTATGGAGGCTCCTCAAAAACAGCCTGAGATGGGGTTGCCTGTCCCTGGAGGCTCAGATGGTAAAGAATCCACCTGCAGTGTGGGAGACGTGGGTTTGATACCTGGGTTGGGAAGATCCCCTGGAGGAGGGCATGGCAACCCACTCCAGTATTCTGGCCTGGAGAATCCCATGGACAGAGGAGCCTGGCGCCCTGCAGTCCATGAGGTCACAAAGAGTCGGACAGGACTGAGTGACTACGCACAGCCAGTGACAGCACCAGTGGAAGTGGCCGCGGGGTGACCTGTCTTCACAGACGTTCCTTGGTCTGCTGAGTTACCAGCAGGAGGACCCCTCTCAGCCCAAGTCAGTGTTGTTTCTGGTTTTCAGCAAAAGCAGTTAGTGAGTTTTGTTCCCTGGATACTTGCTACTCTGATAAAACTGGTGATTTAAGTAAGATCTGAACCCACATGCAGATTCCAAGCTGCCTCACCATGCTCCAAGTACGACAGGAGGAATCTTCTTTTCAGTGACACAGACAAGTCCCAGATGGCAGTGTTTTGCCATTGCCAAGAAATAGAAAGCTCTCCTTAAACTTGAGTTTGGATTACATTCCCTTATACCTCCCTGTGTAAAATAGATAGCTAGTGGGACAGCTTGGTGCCCTGTGATGACCTAGAGAGGTGGGATCGGGGTGTGGTGGGAGAGAGGCTTTGATGGGGGGATAAATGTATACGTTTAGCTGACTCACATTGTTGTACAGCAGAAACCAACACAACATTGTAAAGCAATTATCCTCCAATTAAAAATAAATTAAATAAGTGAATAAAAATAAAAAGAAGATCCAAGGAAAACACTGTAACTGTGTGAGGTGATGGATGTTAAATACTGTGGTAATCATTTCGCTGTATATATGTATATCAAATATGTATATACCTTAAACTAATACAATGTTATATGGCTGTTATAGCTCACTAAACCTGGGGAAATAAAAAGAATCTGCACAGTAAACTTGACACTTAACAATGCATAATTGTTACTGTCCTGAATGATAATTAGGATTCTGTGGTAAACGATTCTTTTAATGGTTGCAATTATATTACTGTCACAGAGTCAAACTGGTTTTCTTCTTTTTAAAAACTAAATTTCACATGTATACTATTATGTAAGAATGAATCGCCAGTTTATGTTCAATACAGGATACAGGATGCTTGGGGCTGGTGCGCGGGGATGATCC